>CM076578.1:1752767381-1753100333 GCA_034641835.2 Pinus albicaulis | reverse complement strand
CTTTTCTATTAAAATTCACCATTTATCTATCATTTTCTCCATAAACTTCCCATAAGTCCATTGAAATTGATTAAGTAAAGCATTATAGTTGTTATTTTGCATTAAATTTAATTTATGAGTTTTTATGTTAAAATTTGGAATTTTTCAACAAAATTACAGGAAGTCACTACATCCTGTAATCAGTTTATGTTGTGACATGTGGCATGACAGGAAAATCAAAATAGAAGGCATGAACGTGATCTGGGATGTACAAATATGGTAGAAAATCTATTTGCCATCGGATTTGGAGTTCCTGGATATATGGTCAAAGTCGGTCAAACTCAGCCTCTTCAGCAGAGAAATCAGAAGCTATAATGATGTACTTGATCTTTTGCTTAAAGTTAGGAATTTTGAACTAATTCGAACTATGTTGGAATTAGTTAAGATGAAGAAGGAACAAATATAGCCTTCTTGTTGTAAATTTTAATAAATAGGAGGATTTTGATTCGAAAGTTTAGTTAATGAAAACGTTGAAGAAATCAGACTTAAGACTGTAAAAGCGTATCCCAGCACTCTGTTTTGAATGTAATCATTTCCAGAACTTAATGAAAAGCAGAATTTCACCAATCTCAGTGTTTACGAGTTAAAGGTTTATCATTTGAAGTTATCAAAGTGTGCCATCAGTGCGTGGAAGGGCCCTACGTAAAGATTGGTACACTTTCTTTTACGTTTTATGTGTTATATAGTTTAGTTTTTCAGATCTGAACAGCGTATTTAATTTCATTGTTTGTGAGTTTATTCATTGCTTGAGAGTTCATTTATTTAATCAGAATTTCTTATTTTTATTTTTAATTTATGGTTCATAGCAATAAGTTGAAGATTCGATTGCAGAATTATTGAAATAGTCCTTGTAAAAAGGTGTAATCGAGCATTGGATTTCAAAGTATCTTTGTGAACTCTATTTGTTTTTATGAATTTGATTTCTAGAATGTTCAGTGTGTTATCTTAAAGGAGTTTTTGTGAAACATATCTTCGTAAGAGGATTGAAAAACTCAGATTAGAAACACTCTGTTTTTAAGAACAGTAGATTAAAATTTGATAATATAAGTGTTTAAATTGTGAAAAGGAAACATATTTTAACCTCTTGTAAAGGAGTACTGAAGCCTGTCACAATTAGACATTTATTTAAACATATAGAACAGAACCTTTTAGGTCTAAAAATATTAGATGTGCCTCTAAGACTACTGACCCTGGTCGACATTAAATGAGTCTAATCTAGCATCCTAGATTGGTCGTTACATTTTGGCGCCATTGCCGGGGAGGCGCAACTAGAGGAGTTATAAAAAAAAAAACTCAAAACAAACAAAAACATAGATTTAATTTTAATTCTAGAAGTCATGTTTACATATGTCTAGACCTAGGGATGATAAAGGCAGATTTATAAAAACCCCCCATCCAAGAACTAACCCACCATTAGGAGCAGATCCTTTAGAAAGAATTGAACACACAACACCAGCTGGGAAAGTCATTGTACAAGAACTAGAGGATAAACATAAATCAGGCCAAAGACTTACACTTATAGAACGACAAATTCTATTAGCATACGAAACAAAGAAGAAACACTTTCCTGAATCCTCTACAACAAGAGAAGGCATCAAAACAACTCAACAATCTCTCCTTGAACCTACTGTTATTGAACAAATTCAATTAGGAGAAAAACCAACACAACAACTTCTCTTTAAAATAAGTGACACTGAACAAGAACTTAAAACAACAGAGGAACCTATCAAAATGGCTGAGGAAGGAGGAGGATCAGCAAGAGGACCTACTCCTGAACAACTTAGAGAATATGAGAGACAGCAAGAGGAAAGAAGAAGACAACGAGAAATTGAACTGAAACGAAAACAAGATCAAGATCAAAGAGAGGAGGAAGAGTCAACATTTAAATTTCCTATTGAAGAACCAAGAGAAAATCATGATGAGGAAATCAAAATGAAAAACATACCTCCATCTGTGTTACCAAATTTTTATGGCATGGCATCGGAAGATCCAGACTCATTCTTGTTTGAATTTGACATAGTATGCCGAACATATGGTTACACAGATGATGCTCATAGGCTTAGACTCTTCCCAGCAACATTAAAGGCATCAGCATTAAGATGGTTCATGGGACTAGGTGAGCATGCTATAACTGATTGGGATGGCATGCGAAAAATATTCCTAAAGAAATATCAACCTTACTATAGATCGAAAGATTCTAAAGATGACATCTTCAGAATGAATCAACAGGAGGATGAAACTTTAGAGGAGTATTTGGAACGATTTGTCTACAATTTACAAAAATCAAAACATAGAACCATGTCACTTGATCTGATTCGAACAATATTTTTAAAGGGCATTCGGGAGGAATACTTAGATGATCTTAACTTGATGGGAAAAGGTGACATTTCCACCTTACCTTTTGATGAAATTGCTGACTTATGTGAAAAGTATTCCAGAAGCAAAGCTAGAAATGGAAAAAGAGCTATATCATCCAAAGCCACAAAATCCGCTTCAACTAGTGTCACAAGGGCTGAAATAGGAAATCTATTAGAAGAATTCAAAACAGACCTATTGAGCACCTTAGGAAATCAAATTGACACTATGAAAGCAAAGAAAAGACAAGAAGAAGAAGATCAATTAATGGCTGTCTTTTGTCCAAAATGCCGGAAGAAACATGCTTTAAAAGATTGTCCCTTAGAAAATATTCAAGTATGTGCCTTTTGTACTGAAAATCATGATATATTTCATTGTTCTAAAATAAAGATTTTGCAGAATTGTAACTTGGAAGCAAATGCAGATTTGGAAAATATGTATTTCATGGGTGCAAAGAGACCATGGCAGCCAAGACCTCCACCTCCAGGTATGTTTCCAAATCAGAATTTTCAATTTCCTGCACAAGATCAAATGTATGTTCAGAATTCTTGGAATGTACCCATGCCATGGAAACACCAAAATTACCCTCAACAACAATGGAAACCATTTCAGCAATACCCATCATATCCTCAACCATACTCATCATATCCTCAACCATATCAACAGTATAATCAGCCATATCAGCAGTATCCTCAATCATATCAGCAATATCCACAGCAGCAAGTTGTTCATCCACCCCAAAACATTCAACAAACATTGTCTGCTCCTCCACCAATAAATCCACCACAATTACAACTTCCATCTAACCAACCTCCTAGACCCACTCAGATTCCTGCTCAACCCGTATCAAATCCAAATAATAGAGCAGAAAGACCAGCTTACAGTATAGATGAGGGACCATCATATCCCACATTACCTTTACAAAATATTGAGTTGAGGTCTGGTAAGGTGCTTCAAAAATAACTTCCCATAGCTGAGAAACAAGAAGAAAACAAAAACATTGAAAATGAAACACCAAACCAAAAGAAACAAAATGAAGACATCAAAGATAAACAAATCCAACCATTGCAATCACCACCTTTTCTGGAAAGATTGATTCAACCAAGGCTTCCCATATCTTTACCACAGTTTGATGCTTTAGATGAGCTGAAAAATGTCTATATAAAAATTCCACTTCTCCAAGCCATAAAAGACATTCCTATATATACTAAAGCAATTAGAGAGTTATGCCTCAAGAAGCCTACAAGAAAAAGACTTGATCCACAAACAATTCACGTTATTGGACACTTAGCTGGCCTTATGTCAAACACTATATCAATGGAAAAGTATGTTGATCTTGGCATTCCCAGAGTCACTACAATCATCAACAACATACCTATTCCAAATACTTTAATTGACTTAGGGGCAACAATAAATGTGATGACTCTTGACACAATGAAGACACTACAACTGAGAAACTTGCAATACACACCAATTGTTTTAGAACTAGCCGATAGGTCTAAAGTGATTCCTGAAAGAATTTTGGAGGATATAATTGTTTCATTGGACTCTTGGGAGTATCCAGTGGACTTTTTAGTTCTTCAACCAAAATCTAATTTAGGAGGTCACCCTATCATTCTTGGTAGACCATGGTTAGCAACTGCTGATGCATTCATAGGGTGTCAATCAGGTAATATGATCATTTCACGAGGAACTGAAAGGAAACAACTCACTCTTTACCCATCGGCACAAACACCAGCAGTAGCAAACAACTTATGGCTTGATGATAAATACAATGATAAGGAAGAAGTTCAATCTGTTTTTAGCATCAATCAGATCTATGATTTTCATGAAGACAATAATGATGATTTGATAGAATTGTTCCTTTCTGAACCTGAAATGTCTGAAGAAATAAGAAATGAAAAATACCATGCTGCAGATGAATTTTTGGCACAAAATTTTCAATAAATATGCACACTCCATTCTTTGCAATCATCATTTGAAAACACTTTTCCCATTCAATCTATCACAAACACTCAGAGCAAGACTATAGAGATTAGTCCGGGCAAAACATTGAATATTAGCACTCACCTAGACTTGTCTCAGGAAGAAAAACTGATTCAATTATTGAGAAAGTATCAGCAAGCATTTGCTTGGGACTACACCGATATGCACGGAATCCACCCTGAAACATGCACTCACCATATCTACACAGATAATAATATAAAACCAGTGAGGCAACCACAGAGAAGAATGAATCCCATTCTTCAAGATATTGTTAGAGGGGAATTGCAAAAACTATTGAAAGTTAATTTTATATATCCTATCTCTGACAGTCAGTGGGTATCACCATTGGTAGTAGTGCCCAAGAAAAATGGCAAGTGGAGGATTTGTGTTGATTATAGGAAATTGAACAAAGCAACCCTCAAAGATTATTTTCCACTACCATTCATCGACCAAGTGCTAGACACTTTAGCTGGGAAATCATCATTCTCTTTTCTTGATGGTTTCAGTGGCTATAACCAGATCATGATAGCTTTAGAGGACCAGGATAAGACCACTTTTACTTGTCCCTGGGGCACTTATGCCTATAATGTTTTACCATTTGGACTTTGTAATGCTCCAGCTACATTTCAGAGAGATTTTTTAGCTATTTTTGCTGATTTAGTTCATGAATGTGTTGAAGTTTATATGGATGATTTTTCGGTTTATGGTAATTCATTTGAACATTCATTAGAAAATCTTGAAAAGGTTTTGAAGAGATGTATTAAAGCTAATCTGTCCTTGAGCAATGAAAAGTGTTTTATGATGCTAGATGAAGGGATAGTATTGGGTCACTATATTTCTTCTCAAGGCATTAAAGTTGATCCAGCAAAAATTCAGATCATTGTCAATTTACCAATTCTGAAGACACAAAAAGAGGTAAGAAGTTTTCTTGGGTATGCAAGCTATTATAGACGATTTATTGAACATTTTAGCAAAATGGCTCTACCTTTGTTTAAACTTCTAGCAAAAGATACACCATTCAACTGGACTGAAGATTGTCAGAAAGCTTTTGAAATACTCAAACAAAAACTATCAACCACACCAGTCTTAAAAGGGCCTAACTGGAATCTACCATTTCACATCTTTTCAGATGCATCTGACACTGCAGTAGGTGCTTCTTTAGGCCAAAAAGAAGAGTCTTTCAATTATGCTATCTATTTTATCAGCAAAAATCTAACACCTGCAGAATTAAATTACACAGTCATTGAAAAAGAAATGTTGGCAATCATACATGCTGTAAATAAATTCCGACACTATATCACTGGTTATGAGGTTTTTGTACATACTGACCATTCAGCCATTAAATATTTAATGAATAAACCAATCACTAATGGCAGAGTAACCAGATGGTTGTTATTACTACAGGAATTTAATATTACAGTGTTAGATAGGCCAGGTAAGGAGAATCAGGTGGCAGATTTTCTTTCTAGATTGCAGAACTCAGGTGAGATTGTTCCGGTTGAAGATTCTTTTCCAGATGAAAATCTGTTTGCAATTTCAATAGTAGATCCATGGTATGTTGACTTGGCCAATTATTTGTCCACAGGAAAGACACCTCCACATTTTACTACAAAGGAGAAGAAGAGGTTGATCAAACAAAGTGCTAGATATTCATGGATCAATGGAGATTTATTTTACACCGGTTATGATATGATTATTAGAAGATGTGTAAGAAATGATGAAATAATTGATATTTTAAAATCTTGTCATGATGAACCGTGTGGTGGGCATTTTGCAGCCAAGAGGACAGCATTCAAGATTCTCAACCTTGGCTACTATTGGCCATCTATTTTTAAAGATTCCAAGAGGTATGTGAAGAGTTGTGATAGTTGTCAAAGAATGGGTAGACCCACAGCTTCAGATGAAATGCCACTTCAGCCCCAAGTACATTTAGAGCCATTTGAGAAATGGGCTCTAGATTTTGTAGGCCCCATAAATCCACCATCAAAGGGAAAAAAGTACATCCTAGTATGTACTGATTACGTGACAAAATGGGCTGAAGCAAAAGCATTAGTCCGAGCAACAGAGCAAACAGTGGTAAACTTCCTCTTTGAAGAAATTTTTGTAAGGTATGGAGTACCTAGGGAGATAGTCACAGATCAGGGTACTCATTTCACTTCAAAGTTAGTTCAAGATATCACAGAAAAATATAAGATCAAGCACAGAAAAAGCACACCTTACCATCCACGGGCCAATGGCCAAGTGGAATCAACAAATAAAACTTTGGAGGGGATTATCACTAAAACAATATCAATGAACAGAAAGAATTGGGAGGAAAAACTAAAAGATGCACTGTGGGCTTACAGCATTACGTGGAAAGACACTACTGGATTTACACCATATCAGTTGGTGTACAGAAAAGAGGTACTGCTTCCTATCGAATTTCAAATACATACTTATAAGATGGCTGTAGATTTAGGAATTGATCTCAATGAAGCACAAAAGGAGAGAATTATGCAATTAAACCAGTTATATGAGATGAGATAGCAAGCAGAAGAGAGAAAAATCCTAATGCAGAGACAAAGGAAGCAGTGGCATGATGCACACATTAAGAAGAAGCAGTTTAAAGAAGGAGACTGGGCTTTACTCTTTGACTCTAAATTCAGAGACCATAAAGCCAAATTTACAACACATTGGATGGGCCCATATGAAATAGTTGAAGCATATGACAATGGATCAGTCAAACTTACAACAATTGATGGAGAAGGCAAGACCTTTACTATCAATGGTCACAGGCTGAAACTCTATCATAAGCCCATAAGCAAGGAAGATTTTATTGAAACAATATCTCAGCAAAAGGAGGTTGAGATATCACAGCCTTCAGCTGTGATATCTCTACCTTAGTCATTTCAATTTCTTTTGTTTAAAAAATAAAAAAACATAAAATTAAAAAAATTAAAAAATAATAATAATGGTTTAGATGTGAAAACCAGACTCTGGCACACTCTAAACCCGAATTCTTACTTGAAAACCAATCATTTGGCTGGTAAGAATTCTTTGTTCTACTTGTTTATTGTTTTTCATCAATTCAATAATGACTTGAGGACAAGTCAAACACTTAGTGGGGGAGAAGAATTAATGGTTTTTCTCTTTGTTAGAAGAATCAGTGATTTTTCATCTCCTCATTTTTAAAGCTTCAAGGAATCTGTGTCAGTTATTCAGTATTTCAATTCAGTTGTTCAGAATTTCAATAAAGAGCTATTTTTGTTCTAATTAGAAGGACCTGTTTAAGCAATAAGATTTGCAGTGGGAACTGTTTAGAAGACTATGTCAACATTATCAATATCAGAGGGCCCTGTTAAGGACTGCATTAAAGATACATCATCAATAAAGGCTACTTCAGAGGGACCTGTTCTACTTCAACAAAAGATACATTATCAACAAAGGCTACTTCAGAGGGACCTGTTCTACTTCAACAAAATTTTCAAAGGTTGTTTATTACCAGAATTCGAAGGCTACATCAACAACAAGGATAAAAGAAGCTGCATAAAAGATGATTCTTCAGATTTTAAAGGGACCTGTTACATTCATTTCAAAGGGACCTGTTTTGAAAGATGAAGATCAGTCATACCTGTACAAACAGATCAGTCACCTGTGCAAGCCAAATCAGCATTCTGTCAATCAACAAGTGTAAAGTATTGTTGAAAATTTTCATTTTTAACATTTAAATTCTTAAATTAGTTTAGTGTTCAAAAATAATAATTATTATTGCTTGATTATCAATTTCAAAAATCCCTATATCCATAATCTTTGCTTCCTATATCATTCTATTTGCTATTTCCATTTATACCTTAGCCTATTATTCTATTTCCATTCATTTATACCTTAGCCTATTTTCTATTTCCTATCCTTATTACCCTCTTCAAATCCGCTCTTTAAAAACTCATCATTTTTAAATACGCCCTCTGTCAATAAAGGTACCAACAAAGAAGTGGTATGTATGGACACTCAATGAAGAGTCAGCTCAATGGTAAGACATTTGTAAAACGCATGATTACATTTCATTTCAACAGACGGAGTTATAAAAATGATGCTCTGACCCAAATTCGTTTATGGAGTGGAATGTATCCGTTATCATCACACGAATTATATTATGATTATGCTTTTATAAATCACTACTCCTTTGTATTCATAATCTGAATGCACTGTCCGTCCCTGCAAACAAACTCATGACCAATTTGAATGCGCTGTCCGCAATTTGAATGCGCTGTCCGACCCAAATTCATAACCTTAAGACTCTGTTCTCTGCGTATTGTATGATACCAAGCAAGTTGAGGTCGGTTGTTGAATTTTTAAGTTCATAGAGTGGTTAAAGAGTTAAATTTTAGACTCTGAGTTCTTAAGAAGGACCGAGATAGCATGTGTGGTTCCATTGAGAAAATATAGCAGACAAGTTATCCAGGGGTTTTTCTCTACGGCCGCCCAGAATTTGAAGAATAGCACAGTGAAGAAGGCCGCCCAGAATTTGAAGAATAGCACAGTGAAAAAGGCCGCCCAGAATTTGAGGAATAGCTCAGGAAATTAAAGAAGGCAGCTCAGAAAATTGGGGACGCTAACCAGGTCAGAAAAACGCAGGAGAAGAGGTAACCACTTGAAAACCTTGATAGAATTTTTTTTGAAGCATAGAAAAGGGGTTAAGAACAGAGAATTTTTTTAAAACAGAGGAAACAATGACCAACAGAGTGGAGCCCGAAACATTTGATAGACTGAAGTATCACGAGGACTGTGTCAAAATTCTAGAAGAAAAACATTGGTTGCCTTTCCTACAGAAGTTTAATGGGAATAATGAAGAGGTCACGAAGCAATTTGCATTTTCCTTCAATGGAGAGAAAGCTCTAGTAGGAAATGTCTCTTTTAGAATTTCAGAAGATATAATAGCACAAACCTTGGAAATCAATCCTGAAGGAGAGAAGTACCTCAAAACCAAACAATTCAAGGAAAAATCATGGACCCAGTTCATGTCCAGGTCAAGGGTTTCTTCAGTTAACTGGAAGAAGGGTGTCCCAAGAAGCTGGTTAGTGCATCCATGGGATGAGATGGTGTATATCATTCAAAAATTCATTACATGTGAAGGTCGATATAGTATTGTATATCTCTATCACATAAAACTTCTGTTGCATTTGAAAGGCCAATGCATTATCAATCTACCCTATTTCCTTTTGCAAAGTCTGACTAAGATGTCAAAGACTATTCAGAAGCACAAAGGTAATGAAGACAAGAGTTTATATCATTTTGGCTTGATTAAAATACTAATTGAATCTGAGTTGCAGAGAAGAGGAAAAACATGGAAGGAATTCTTAATTGATAATCAAATCAAGGATAGAGAAGAAGAACAGCAGAAGCAAGGAAGCATGGAATTGATGATTGATGTTGATAAAGAAATCCCTGAGCTTAAATCAAGTAATATTCCTCAACCGAGCGGTAGTGTAAGAACAAGAAGGCAAAAGCAAGAAGCTGCTAAGAGAATTGAAAAAGATAAAATCTTCACTACCTATAACAGAAGATCCAGGAGGATGAAAAGGAGTCAAACACAAGATGAGCCACCAGAACAGAATGCAAGCATACCAATGGAAATTGAAAGTAGTGAGTCAGTACATGAAGCAGAAATGGAAACTGGAAGAAATGAGAAAGAAAAGGAAGAACCAACACCTACAAATAAGAAGCAGAAAAGGTTAGAAAAGCATATTGAAAGGCTGAAAGAAGAATTAATGGAAGCAAACATGTTAGAAAAGGTTATCAAGAAGGAAAATGAAGCGATGAGAGCTCAAAGCAAGAAAATACAACAGAAGAATGAAAAACTGAAGAAAAAGATCAAGGAACTGAAGATTGATCAAACTGAAATAAGTAATTGGGCAATAAAATGTTATACTCAGAAAAAGAGTCTTAAGGAAAAATATAAGAAGTTAAAACATCAGTCTCAAGTTCAGAAGAGTGCCAGAGTTCAGAGGAATGTGGATATATTGTTATAGGAAGCTGAGGTACAGGCAGAAACAGAGTTTAAGGGGAGCACATCAGGATTAGCATGAGGACATGCTAAACCATTGAGTTTGGGGGAGATGTTGGTACTATTTTATTGTTACCCTTTTCTATTAAAATTCACCATTTATCTATCATTTTCTCCATAAAATTCCCATAAGTCCATTGAAATTGATTAAGCAAAGCATTATAGTTGTTATTTTGCATTAAATTTAATTTATGAGTTTTTATGTTAAAATTTGGAATTTTTCAACAAAATTACAGGAAGTCACTACATCCTGTAATCAGTTTATGTTGTGACATGTGGAATGACAGGAAAATCAAAATAGAAGGCATGAACATGATCTAGGATGTACAAATATGGTAGAAAATCTATTTGCCATCGAATTTGGAGTTCCAGGATATACGGTCAAAGTCGGTCAAACTCAGCCTCTTTAGCAGAAAAATCAGAAGCTATAATGATGTACTTGATCTTTTGCTTAAAGTTAGGAATTTTGAACTAATTCGAACTATGTTGGAATTAGTTAAGATGAAGAAGGAACGAATATAGCCTTCTTGTTGTAAATTTTAATAAATAGGAGGATTTTGATTCGAAAGTTTAGTTAATGAAAACGTTGAAGAAATCAGACTTAAGACTGTAATAGCGTATCCCAGCACTCTGTTTTTGAATGTAATCATTTCCAGAACTTAATGAAAAGCAGAATTTCACCAATCTCAGTGTTTACGAGTTAAAGGTTTATCATTTGAAGTTATCAAAGTGTGCCATCAGTGCGTGGAAGGGCCCTACGTAAAGATTGGTACACTTTCTTTTACGTTTTATGTTTTATATAGTTTAGTTTTTCAGATTTGAACAGCGTATTTCATTTCATTGTTTGTGAGTTCATTCATTGCTTGAGAGTTCATTTATTTAATCATAAGTTCTTGAAATTTATTGTTAATTTATGGTTCATAGCAATAAATTGAAGATTCGATCGCAGAATTATTGAAACAGTCCTTGTAAAAGGTGTAATCGAGCATTGGATTTCAAAGTATCTCTGTGAACTCTGTTTGTTTTTATGAATTTGATTTCTAGAATGTTCAATGTGTTATCTTAAAGGATTTTTTGTGAAACATATCTTCGTAAGAGGATTGAAAAGCTCATATTAGAAACACTCTGTTTTTAAGATCAGTAGATTAAAATTTGATAATATAAGTGTTTAAATTGTGAAAAGGAAACATATTTTAGCCTCTTGTAAAGGAGTACTGAAGCCTGTCACAATTAGACATTTATTTAAACATATAGAACAGAACCTTTTAGGTCTAAAAATATTAGATGTGTCTCTAAGACTACTGACCCTGGTCGACATTAAATGAGTCTAATCTAGCATCCTAGATTGAGGTAAGATTCTGGCTCCTCCCAGGCTTGGGCTTTACCCTCCCTAGCCCGAATAGCTGATTCTATTTCTTGAGTGGTTGGTTTGAGTAACTGTCTGGTTGTGCTCTTGATAACAATCTGGGTATGTTCTTTTTAGTACAATGGCCTCCCCTTCGATGATTATTGGACTCTTTTAGGATGTCTTTGAAGTGATCAAAATTTATTCTTTGATGTCTTCGTGACCTCCAGCGCTCTTCGTTACGGGCCTTGAAATCTGAGATTTTGGTGTGCATTCGGTGTTGAATGGTTGAAGCGTTGAAGAAGTTTATGTTTCTTTTACTCCTTCCTTTAACCACAGAGTCCTTGATTTATGTTTCAGAAAGTAACTCTTGAATAGACTTCCTCAGGTAACAGTTGGGTGATGAGTTTATATCCCATGGCACTGAGTCTCTAATGCTTCACACGATAGGATGATTTTGTTAAGAATTCACCATTTGTTGCTCGATATCGTGTTTGGTGAAGATGTTGCCGTTGTATGATGGTTCAGGAATTCCTCATGAATTTGAGAATTTAAAAGCCTACTGGAATTGTAATATCTTGGATCAGTCCCGGGGCATGAGAGAGGACCACCATTCCATGATGAGGTCTTTGAATCTGGTGGCTGAACTGAATTTTTAATGAAAAGAGCCTCACAGCATAAACAATCTGGCTTCACCCAATGTAGCTAGATAGGCTAGTGATGAGCCTTCTTGGGGAGATCATTGCATTATTCGCCTCATTGAATGATTTTTTTTGTGATCAGAAAATGGTCTAGGCATGAAGCAACTTGATATGTGCCTCCACGTTTATTGTTCCATGTATAGACCCCATTAGAAGTACAAACTTCTATCAGTCGATTGTCATTGATGAATTTCTTGAATCTAAGGTTGTCTATGTCTAGATTTTCCCTTCCCCCTTTCTTTTCTTTCTTGCTTGTTATCATATTGATGTCTCCTCCGAGCACCCATAGAGGGAGGGTGCATTGTAGATTGAGGGATTATATAGTGTTCACTAGATCTATTTTGGAAGTGGCTGCTCGAGGAAACCATACATTTGTGAGTGTTCCATGAATATTTGTGCCCAGAAGATGCAAGGATGCTTGAAATACGTTGCAGGTAGCATGAAAGTTCTCAAGAATAACCAGTTGCGGATTCCAGATTATCACTAACCCTCCCAAGGCTCTATGATCATCTACAGTTACAGTTTGACAACCTCTCCATAGCTTGGTGAGTATCTTGCCTAGAGTATTTCCAGGACATTTGGTTTCTTGCAGGAAGAAAATTGTGGGGTTTTATTCATCTATTCTCTTCTTAATTAATTGGTACTTGGAGAGACTATTTAGCCCTCTTATGTTCTAGGAGATGAGCTTCATTGGAAACTTGGAGGAATGATGGAGTAGAATTTGGTAAGCTTTGAATATCTTCCAGATCCTACTAATTTTTCTCCCAAGATGACTAATCTTTGCAGATCTGTTCTTCTGCCCCTTTTTCTTGATTATCTCAGAATGAGCTTGGTGTTGAGCAGTGTTCCCACTTTAATGCCTAAAGTGGGAAGTTGTTGTGCTCATGTGAGGACTTCCTCTATTTTTTGGATTTGTTGCTTGGGGATTGATTGATATTCTTTCCGTTTGCATGCATATTCAAGCCCTAAGATGTCTAGATCTCCATAGCCTATGCTTTTTGGTTCCTCCTCCATTGATGCGTGTTGATTTGAGGTTGAGCCTTTTCCTTTATCTAGGTTTTCCTGGGGAGGAGTCTAGGTTTGAGTTTGCTTGGATGATCCCTTCGGTTGCGATGTCATTGGATGCTCTTGTGGATCCAATTTCTCCTGCATAGGCATGTCTTAGGTGCTGGGGATAACCGAGGTATCTGCATTTAGGTTGGCCAAAGTTTAAAATTTTTTTTTTCTGGTTGAGGGAGCTTTGGTGGATGGCACATTGTGTGGCTTCCTGTTATGCCTTCTTTTGTTGGTGACTTTTGTGAATCCTTCCAGATCTTTCGCTGTTGATTCCTTGTACATGGAGGCCCTTGGATTGAGTGGTAAATCATTGAATAAATGTCCATGCATGTGGAATTTATTGTATCTAAATGGTACATGTTCATAATCCACAATTTGAATCCATTCAAAATCATCATGGAGAAGACTTACCTCATCAAGGAGAGATTTGGCTATGTGCATATAGACACATATCCTTGCGTAGGTCGTATGCTTGTTGATTTGTGTTTCGTTTGCTATTTTGATGAATTCTCCCAGTGTATTGCCTATTTCTCTCAGGGTTTGATCGTCCCAGTAGTCTTGAGGCAGATAATAGGGACAGACCCAAACCGGAGCCCAACTAAAGTCTTCCTTGTTGGGATTGAAACGCTCAACCCAGTTTTGGAGGAAAAGGCCGACCAAATTGAGTAAGTATGGGACTCCGTCCTTGATTTTGTTCTTGTCTTCGATGCATGTAAAAATGATGTTGAAGAAGCCCTTTGAAACTAGCTATAGGTCAATATGTCCCTTGGGTTTCCATTTGGATGCAATCTAACCAAGGAGGGTTTTTTCAGTCTGCCAAAATCCCATAAACATGCCGATCAGTGCATGATCCTTCATGAATTCTATTATTTCATTTATACGAATGTGTCGGGAGTTTGATCTTTAGGCACTCTGTATATTTGGGAATGCAAGTTGAGGAAGTGATTGTAGCTTCTTTTGCTACATTTTCAAGATGGGAATTCGTCAATGGTGGACTCCCTGAGAGTCTTGAATGCGTGGAGGAGTTGATATATCCTTATTTGTCTGATTTTGTCACTGCGTCGGGGATTGGAGGGTCAGAGGAGGGGGGATCCACAATCCCCCTTGGAGGCTCGTGATGAAGAGCCCTTTCTAACCTGTACTAGAGAACAGGGTAGCATCTGATGGCAGTAAGAGCGGGTAGGGCAGCCGCAGGCCCAAGGCTCTGGAAACCCTAGGTCATGGTGAGAGGAGTTGCATAGCAGTTTTGATCCTAATCATTTCCCCTTTCAATGTTATATAGGTCGGGATATATATTTTTATTTTTATTTTAATATATTTTAGATTTAATGGTATATATCTCACTTCATATAGTATTAATTGCTTTGTTACTAGGTACATATTATTTATCTTTCTATGATGGATAATTTTTGGACCAATCTTGCTATTCTCCTCCATCAGGGAATTCTTATGGTCCCCCTATCTTGTGAAACATTGGGACCAACTCAACCTATATTCTCCATCTCAAGTGGTCTTGTCATTACTCCACTTCATCATGGATGATATTGGAGTTAATATGTATGGCAATGTTCCTACCTGAATTAGAGTGTAGTTAATATACGGTAGCGCAAACACTCACACCTACATTCACTCATTCAATCCTACCCGTGATACTTTATTTAAACCATCTCCCTTGAAACTATAGACAAATGGGAGAGTATATTTTTTTTCTACGCACCAAAAAACTATGTTGAGTTTTCTACTTGACTAAATAATTGTACACATATAAATATACATCAAAATTTGTCTTAAGATGGACACATTATATTAGCACACTAATAAAGTATTGAATGAAAATTTTAAACCACACCAAAATAAAAATCAACTAGTTGGACAAAATCAATTTTACACCATAAATTCCTAATACATTAAAAGGCACATTCTTCACATGTGATGAACTATCATACATTTATTTATAAGAGGAAGAGATAATAATTCCAACGCTCCCTCTTGATGAGTAATTATTAATGACCTCTAGTGGATGTCTTCATCATAATCTAGTCCTTTGTAACTTGCTCCCCAAGGAGATGAAGATGATCCTTACCAACAAATTTTTTCTTATGGTTAAATCATGAGCTTTCTTGATGTAGACATCACCAATTTGTAGAAGTACACAAAATGTAACAACCAATGATCACAATACATGGCTACCTAACCATGGTAACTCCTTCAAGTACATGGCACATTTGAATTCTTGATGAAATCTTGTTGTATGAGAAACCCATTCATCAGTTATTCCAAGAGATTTCTAGTCTAATATATGCATCCACTCTTGAATGACACATATCCTTGGAGTCCTACTTTATTTTAACACACAAAACAACTTATATATGTGTTTCCAGTCTCGTAAGATCAACCGACATTAACAACCAACATATGGTCCACTCATAGAGCATATAACCAACATATGACCCACTCTTCCAATTTTTTTAAAACTCATATGAGTGAACAACCCACCTCTCGCCCCCCATATCGCCCTCTTTAGGGAAATAAAATAATTGGTCATTTCAGTGACTCAAGTCAACTATCTCATATGTATGTGCATTGGCTGCATTCATTTTCAAGTAGGATTGAATGGTCAGTTTGACTTATGTGCCGAATCATGAGGATGCACATCCAAATGTTGCAATCAAATTGCACTCACCTATTCATCATAGACACCAAATCTCCCATCTTGGATGCATCAACGCTAGGGCCATGTAGTTCTCGCCTCATACACACCAAGATATCTTCTATTAATCTTAAATATGCTAAGTGAACTAAAAGCTTAGGCATGCCAAACAAGTTATCCATATCAACTCAAACACACCAAGCAAGTTATCCATCTTAGCTAAAACACACCAAGCAATAGACTCACACAGACCAAGTAATTCTTATGCCACTAGTATTAAAAATAATTAATTTTTAACACTAATTTCCACTCTAAGACACACAAAAATGAACTACATAATAATCCATTTACCAATCCTAAAAAAATCATATAATAAAATAATGATGGCATTTTTATGAAGATTCAAACCTTTTGTAACACATAAAATCTCAACATCTAAAATAACATCATTACTTTAAAAATGCAACATATATCTAGGTAATCTAGATGCCCATCCCACACTATATGATTATCTTTGAAAAGTTGCATAATATATGTCAACACATACTACACCTCTCTTTTTCAACAAAATATTGCCATGAAAGCAGTCAAACAAACCTTATGCTAATCATGCAACCTCTTTGTTGGCTAAAGTTAACTTTCCCAACTTCACACCATAATAAAAACTCTTAGTAAACGTTACACCTTAACACTAAGCATGCCCATGTTTATTGTGCACTCAACTTCAACAATGACCCATTTATGTCGATTATATATTCCATACATCCAACAAATATGATGGATATAAAAATCTGCAATTGAAATACAACATCATCTCATTCTGTGCATCCAAGAAACATGGTGGATGTCGAAGTTTGTAATTGGCATACAACATAAGCTCAAGAGGCCATAATCACACAATACATGCATTTCTTTCCACTTCACAATATTTTACCTTTCTTCAAGTTGCTATTATCCTCCTAGAATTGGATTTATCTCTAGGCAATGAAAGGTAGGATTGTCATCATCCCTCACACCCCAAATCATATGCATATGTTTAGCAATCCTCTTCAAATTTTTTGATGGATATATATTGCTATGATATGACCCTTTAATGGTAATGGTAACTACATGCTTTAGAATCCCACTATACTGGCTCTCCCAAACCCTCAAATAAATTTGTGCACCTTCCAAGAATTTGACCATCTCCCAAATGCATTCCCTGGCTTATTACACCTTACTTCCTCTCAAGTGCAGCAAGTTAAACCAAAATTGGTCATTAGCTTTTACCTCACTATAAAAACAAATATCTTCTACCTACTTGCACATGTAGTAGGTTTTCAATCGATTCATTACTCCTTTTTTTCCTTTATACACAAATCACATATGTCATTACCATGAACAAAACCACGAGTTTCAACATATTTATGAACAATATTACATGCAAAATATATCTTCTATGGATCACTCGTAGGCACATTCTCACAATCAAATTGGATTTCTATGAAATAAAGATAAGAACCATGACTGCTATGTATCACAAGAAGCAACACAAGTAGGTACTCTTCACCTTTGGTTTTTCATCATTGTTCCAATGTGATAAAAACAACCTCTGTAATTGCGTCAAGAGGTGCATTCTACAACCTAGTATGGGGTCAATGTATGATTTCGTTTGTGCTCAACCTCGAGTTGACATGTGTCCCTTTTAAAATAAAAATGAAATATTATCTAAATACAAATACAAATTCAACTATAATAAAATATAATAATGGATATGCATGTTTGGTTAATTTTAATTATCTCTTGTGCTTGCTCGGGTAGTTGATACTACAAACGATTATGAAGGAGATGTAAAAATCCTTCATTGTCACTCTCAACCATATATTAAGTGTGCATCCATATAAAGTAACACAATTTTAACAAATTTAGAGGAGACAAATGAATTAAAATTAAAATTTAAAATATTATATTTCTCTTTTCAGTGTTTAAAATGTATAATTCTTATACTTTTTTAAAAACATTTCATTACAATTTTTTTGAGATTGAAAATGGTATTGCGATGGATCTAGTGGGGAACAACATGAGCGACATAGAGGTGAGCTATGGAAATCGAATCCCTGATCTCCCTTGGGCTAAACAAAAGGGCACATTCAATGGTGACACATTAGAGAAATTTTGAGGTCCAAAATGAGCCTCCTAAAGTATATTATAAAACAATCGTGGAAATAATAAAATAAGGTTAGATTACATTGCCCAAATTGAGAGGGAAAAAATAAATAAATACTTTTTCAACTTATCTCACTTTTTTACTCAAATTTTGAGCATGAGCGCCGGTTGGATGCAAAATTTAATTCCTCATCCAAGGAGTACCCATGTTGCGCATTTTCAATGGACCTTGCTACACGAAAAATGAGAAAGACATGAAAAACATTATTGCAATCATGTTGTTCATGTATTTCTCATTTTTCGTGTAGTAGGGTCCATCGAAAGCATGCAACACATGTACTCCTTGGATGAGGAATTAAATTCCACATCCAATGAGTGCTCCTGCTCAAAATTTGAGTAAACTCGTATGGAGATAAGTCGAAAATATGAGTTGAAAAGTAGTTTTTGTTTTTACTCCAAAAAGGGAGAATCATACCCCATGGTTGACATCATCATATTCAATCTTATTGGTTCTTATGAAGTTAATTTTGGTCGTACATTTTTTTTTTGAGGCCCATTTTAGACCTCAATTTATCTAATGTGCCATAGCAGACACTCTAAATTGATTCCTTTAGCTGATGAATTCATTCCTCAACCACAGTGGTCACCCCATTTTAATGGTAATGATGGCTTCGTTAATCACAAAAAGCGGGCATTGCAAGAGGCCATAAAATATAAGTTAATATTAGAGTTTTTATAGGTCTGCATAAAGAGCATATAGTTACTGAGTGTGATCTTTTTCTCTGTCCCTTCGCCTAGAAAGGGAAGAGAAGAAATAAATAAAATTTTGTAAGGAAATTAAGAAGGGAAATGATGGGGACTTTCTTGTATGAGAAGTGGATCACCAAGCTCACAAAGGTTTTGCAACTAGGCGTATTTTCTATTTTTCAAATTGCTAGCAATGTAAATCATGTGGTTATTGAGTACCCTTTTTCCCTATAACACAATTTGGTGTGTTCCGGTTCAATCATTTTAGAAGGTGCTAGTATGCTTCCAAAGGAGGGCCTACAAAAATTAGACCTGCTTAAAGATATGGTATAGCGAGGGAAATATTTGTTTCCATAGGGATCTTCCTACATCCAAGATGAGGTTATTACCCAGAATCTGAAGGATTTCTCTATCTTCATGAGACCATTCTCAGGGGGATCCCTCTGTATATGGGTCAAAGCCATAGATCTCATCTTCTCACATGTACCTAGGATACATGTGGGGATGGGAATCCCATATGATAGTATATGAATCCTACATTGAGATACATAGCTGCAAGACTTGAAATCCCTCGGTGAGTACAACATAGTCAAGGATGCCTCAATTTATCTAGTATTAAGATTAAGAGGTGGAGTTAAAGGTTGGGGTGCATATTCCTCCTTCCAACCCAAATATTTTAAGGATTACCTCAAGCTAGGACTTACACCTTAAAACCATAAACGTCTTTTTGGGCCTGCATTTTTTGTGGTTCAGATGATGGAAACCTCATCGCTTGAAGAGGATAACATTATATCTTGCTTCTTGGATGAATAATTGGATGATGGGTGATTATTTTCCGTTTTAATATATATTTTCCATCATCATCTACTGTAACACCCTCCTCCCACATATACCCAAGTAACTAGCCAACCAGGGTAAGCATGTGATGAATATTTACTATGATATGGTTCAACACCCTATGCAACAGTTAAGGAAGTGGAACCAAAAAAACACAGACAACCTGACCTTATACACCTACAACAAAACCCTTAGGAGCCATCCAACCCATCCAAGTGACTAACCCATGAGGAAAACTAACATTTTCCTACATTAAAGCCTCAACCACTCCCTTGGCATGGGCATGCATGTGACTAGGACCCTCTAGTTTCTCCCACAGAAAGGCATCCATGTGATTGGGGAATTTTGTAGGTAGTTATGTGCTAGTGACTCCGGAGTCTATGCCACTTTTTCAAGGCCAAGAATCAGGCCATTGCTCAGAACTCCATGAAACTTTCAGAAATAAAAAATAACATCGGAACACTGATACAAATTTAAATACTTGAACAAGGACTTGACTAGACCCCCACTAGCCATGACAAATATTTCATCAAACATATCACAAATATGCATTCTACAGGTTTAAATAATAGATATGAGCATAGAGGTTTCACACTTATATAAGAACCATTAAGATGAAATTATGCCTCATCAAAATTATTAACTGAATTACCATCTATTAAGCCATACATTCATTATATATTCAATGTTTAACCAAAACATAATGAGAGCCATACATTGTCACTGTCATAAATCTCAGTCATAACCAACATATAACCAACACAAATTTCAAGGATATAACAACTATATAAACCACCTATAAACAAGCATATTTACCCATAAAATACCAAGGAGAAAGAGCTCTTATTGATGATTCCATAGGCCAACTAGGTATGTGACTTCCATGAACCACCTGAAAAATAACTAGGTTGAACCAAGTCTTTCTTTCATCCAGTCACCCCCATGCCATATTCCAAGCATGAATGTAGGATCTCATAAAAAACATCAATAAAAACTAAAATAGGGGTTCAAGAGGCCAAACCACCTCATCCATCAACCAGTGATTACACCTCACTATCGGAAATCAATAACCATCACCAGATTGGTCTCTATCCCAAGCTATCTAGGGCTCCAGAGCATTTGTTCCAACCAGGGATTCCACGACTAGTAACTCAACATACAGTTGTCGTCGGGCTTCCAAAGCGTTTGTCCAACCAGGGCTTCCAGGACTAGTAACTCAACCCACCAAGGGATTCAAGAGAATTTGTCCAACCAAGGCTTCCAAGACTAGTAACTCAACCCAAGTTGTTACAAGGCTTCTAGAGCGCTTTTCCAACCAAGATTTCTAGGAAATGATAACTCAAACAACCTCCAAAGGAACATGAGCACCAACCAGAAAACACCATGACTATCTAGAAAATGACAAGGCTAGGAAAAACCATTGTTAATCCATGAAATCCTCCATGCCAATGACTAAACATAAACAAATAACCACATGCGTATGTCATGCATGCCAAAACTAGTGAGGAAATAATACATGCAACTCGGTCCCTGCAAGAAAAACCCATTGTAGCTGTTGATCCTGATGTCCTCTTGTGCTTTCCTGCTCTTCCTTTGCCTTCTTGATCCAAATCCAAAGTTCACCACACTCCTCCAAGAGTGCTCCAAGAAAACTCCAAGTGTCCAAGATGATGAGAGAGAGCGAAAGTAGAATGAGAGCTCCAAAACTGAACTGACAAAATTCTTTGAATTGATCCTCAGAAGCCTTTTTATCAAATAAGCCTATATTTTATTGAATTATCCATTATTTTCCTTAATTTTCCTCCTCACATGTAACCTATGACCTTTCACCTTCCTTTTCTCCTATTTTCCATTACTTTCATAAATAAATGCCAAGAAATGCCACTTTTCCCTTCCAAAGCCTTAGCCATGACTTTGCCAATTTCCATAGTGATAATAAACCATATGAACAGCCACACTAGGATTTTTTTTTTCCATACATTCAACTTGGAATACGTCTCCCATGACCAAGGTTTTATTCTAACTTTATTAACTTTTACATGGATTTTGACCAGGATTGTTACATCTACTATATGGGAATGGGTGCACTAAAACTGGTCTCGGAACACAAAGCTACATTTTTGTTCAAAAGGGTTATTTATTGTGCTTTTCAGAAAAATAGAGGACTGACAGAAGGTTTTTGATCAGGGACCTTGGTTTGGGGTCAGTATAGTCTCTCATTGTGACAATGGTTTTTATCTGTATGAGATCTATATGTTAATGCGCTTAAGGTTGTATAAATTGAGTTTTTTATGAGCTTTTATTTTAAATTTTTATACACATAAATCATGAGTTTAAACTCTGAAATAATAGAAAAAAATAGACAAATACGCCATAAAAATAACTGCCACACAAGTGATGAAGGATTTCACCCCTCCTGGGCTACGTCTCCTGGTCCATCTTCCAATGGCTTGGCCCTATATCATTATGCTAAAAAATGGTGGCTACATCTATTAAAGTGCTCTAATGGATTCAAAATAGTTCCATTAGCTTCAAAAATGTCCAAAACCCCTATCTAGTCTCTTTATGCTCCCAAAATGGTCAAAAAATGAAGAAGTTATGAGTTTCCCTAGCTTTGTTGCTAGTCACTCTACAATTTCCCCAAAATTCGGCACCGGTCCTACAATTTTGCTCTGAGTTCCATTAATGAAGCGCCAGTTTGGAAAAATTCCAGTGGAATTCATGGGGCAGTTAAAATGCCCGCCAAGGCTTAAGGTCCGAATAATTAGGTCATGTGGGGGAACACATGCCATGGTCTTATGCTCCAATGTGGTTGGGGTTGGCCCCTCTCTGCATCCTCTGAGACCACGGTCGTGTGCTAAGGATCGTATGGTATATATATGGGGGGTCGGGGCTAAGCCCTATATCCTTACCCGATAACCTTCGCTGAATCAACTTAAATATGGTTTGGTTCGTTGATTTAACAAGGACCAACGGTTATCCTAAGTAATTAAGGATCTACGCTGTTAGTTAAGGGGTAGTGGTATCGATTCCTATAGAGTCTAGTTCATAATTCCAACCAAATTTTGGTGGCTCCTATGCTGCCACGTGGAGGCCTCCGATTGGGCCACATGGCAGGCTCCAGTTGGGCCATGTGTGAACCTGCGGTTGGCCACCAACCCACCAATGAAAATCGCCCAAATCAGTGCCAATGACCTTGTGAAAAGTGGCAAAATATTATTGGCCCAATAGAGTGCAGTCAACCATGTAGAGTCATCTGTACAGACTGCTGACTGGGAAACCTGCACAACTTTTGCCAAAATTTTTCCTGTTTGGGAAAACAGACATAACTCATTTTTGGGAGCATACGGTGTCGGTTTTCCGTGAAACAAGTTGCATTAGATTCAAAATGATGAGATCTATGCAAGCGCAGAGTTTTCGGGCCATTTTGAAAACTTTGATTTTTTAGCATATCTTTGAGCACCAGATCACTCCTCCCCACTGGAAGCTTTTGGACCCCAAAAGATCACTTTCAGTTATTCAGTAGATGACGGTACAATTCCCTCACCTTTCCAATATCGATCTATTTGGCTTTTCCTGGATTTATTCGTTTAAGCCCTACACGAAGGTATTCAACATTCGCTCGTTTTTAAGTCCTTGTTCTTTTGTCGAGAATGGTGTCTTGCTATAGTTCTTCATGGTACTCACGAGAGAAATCCTTAATAGAAGGAATCTGAACATCCTCTCCTTGATCTTCAGTTGAAGGAGGCTCATACAACCTTAAGTTCTCAACATTAACAACAACATAAATTTGCATATATGAAGGCAAATCCAACCTGAAGGAATTATCACCAATCTTTTCTAAAATTTTGAATGGATCATATCGAATTGGTTTCAGTTTTTTACCTTCTCCTTGAAGCCTTTATTTGAAAATGTGAAGCCAAAATTCATCGCCGACTTGGAAATTGTGATCTAAAAAATGCTTGTCATGCCTTGTTTTGTACTTGACTTGGCTCCTTTCCAGCTGTTCTTGAACTTCTTGATGTACCAATTGGATGTGTTTAATGAAATTTTTAGCTTTTCCTATGTCACTACGAACATCAATAGAAACATTTTTTCCAAAACTAAAACCCAAAGGAGATTTAGGTATCCCAAACATGCCTCAAATGGTGATTTTTGAGTTGAAAAATGCTTGGCCCGGTTGTAAGCATGTTGAATATAGTGCAAATGTTCATCCCACAACTTCGGATGTTTGCTACAATACCCACAAAGAAGATATATCACCCTCTTGTTCACCACCTTTGTTTGAACATATGTTTGCGGATGAAATGTTGTACTCTTTTTCAATTTGGTGTCCATGAATCTCCACAAGCTTGACAAAAAATTCCCAACAAAGCAAGAATCTTGATCACTAACAATGGGTGTGGGAAATCCAAAATGCACCCATACATTCTGAAAAAATAATTGAGCAGTTTGTTCAACTGTAATTTTCTTTTTACATGGCATAAAAATACACATTTTGCTGAACCCATCCACAACTACATAAAGATAACCATGATTCCTTTTTGACATAGGCAGACCTCCAAAAAATTCCATAGAATGTTCTCCCAAGGACGAGAAGGTACTACAAGTGGTGTGTACAATCCTAACTTTCTATTGCTAGGATTACTTGCACCACATAATGAACATCCTTTAGTAAAACATGATATAATTTCAAGCATACGAGGCCAATAACAATACCTCTGTAGTTGTGCCACCGTCTTACCTACATCGAAATGACCAACGATAAGAGAAGTATGTGCCTCTCTTATAACGTTGACTCTTTCTCCCTATGGAATACAAAGCTTACCAGTATGGTACAACAAGTTATCAAACCTCCTATTCCACTTGGACCCCCACCATTGTTTCTTTTCATTTTCCTTAATTGTAGCACAACTTACTATTTTTGGGTCCTAAACATCCAAATCCATTTTGAGGGACTAAAAGACATTTTTAGGGAAAACTAAGATATTGGAAAAGTCTTAAAGGAATTCATTAGTTTTATTTCATAATCCTCTTCTATATCTTCAAAACAAGGTATTATGATAGCCAAACAGAGATCGTATGCCAAAGTTACGACCCTGGTATGTTGACGTTCCAACTTACCCTAATGGGGACCAAAAGCTTTTGGTGCTTCATCTCCTAGGGTTTGGTTTTTATATGTTTAGGGTTTCTCATTGTTTCTCAATGATAAAAAGGCCAATGAGCCTTATTGTAACACATTTGAGAGGCATGTAGCCACCACATATCTTCTCAGAGATAAGCTACCATCACCCGAGCTAGTTTATTTCCATTCTGTATGTAAGCATATTACACTTCTTTGATATTCATGAAATGAAGTGTTATTTATGCTGCATCTTTGTATTTATGGTTATATTTGTATTCTTTTGTGTTCATGTTGAAGTTTGGATCATATGTTCAACTTGGAAAGTCGCAGATGGTCTGGAACCATAGTGGCGAAATATTGAACAGGATCAAATGATAGACGTTTTTGATAACCATTACGAGTGAGAAAAAAATCCCAATAATCACCAATTTGAGTTATATGGTACCTAAACAACATGCAAATTAAACCATGGTGGAAAAGGGACATCTCAGGGTTCTTATGTTCAACTTGGAAAGCCCTCGACATTTTGGTTAAAATGTTCAAGAGATAATATGGAAGATTAAGTTTTTGGCCTTAAAAGGCCATCAAGAGTCGAATATAATACATGGAAACAACACTATATCGACCCTCACAGGAAATATATATACAAATCACATGCAATAACTCACGTCATTTCAGTTTGAGGAATGATATAATAATACCTTTGACAGAGTATTAACATTCCTTATTAGCTTGTAGTTTCCTTCATGGAACGCCCTTAACTGTAATATTTGTAGACCAACACTTTCCTTCCAAGGGTAAGTGAGTGGTTGTCGCCACAAACTCCAAATTGATTTTAATTTCCAGGTCTCCGACATAAGATCTTCCTCCATTGAAAAAAGAATTAAAATATTTAACTACTTCATTGTTGTGTCCCTTGAATTGTTGCAAGAACTCCCACCAACCAACTTGGTGAAAAAAATCCAAACATTATCCATTTGCCTCAACAAGTTCTGATCCAAGAAGTTCGGTTCAGACTACTGATGGCATATTACAGATAAAAGGTGACATGTGAAAATGAAACAAGTTCAAAGAGCCAAATACCATGAAACCCTAGGTTGTAGAAACCTCGGACCAAAAACAAGAAAGGTTGAGATGGTAAGGTTCAATGGAACCCTCTTAAGAAAACCCTGGAAATCAAATCAAAAGGTGTCAGTTACTGACTCAGGACAGAGAAAGGTTGGTCTTGAAATATGGAAATCAAGTGATAGATGAATCATATAAAAACGGGTGTTACCATAGATTGAGATTTAAGAAATAAGCCTTCAGGTCATCGGATAACTGGGCATATAACATGACAGTGCGGTCAAATCCAAATACTAAACATAGATGAAAATCTGTGAAACGATTCAAGAGAATCATATATTAAAATTGAAATCGACATACCATCAATCAATGTGTATCCGAAAGCAAGATGGCATAATTAAATTATATCAATGAAAAATTAAAACACATTGCATCACCAATCATAGATTATATACTTTAAATTATGACCATCAACCTAATATAACATTTGAAAGTGCAAGGATCATTGAAAAAAAGGATCCAGATGGGAAATGACTATGATAGCATATAAAAATTGCCCCATTAACATTATAAATTGATTTTATGGCTACTACATAATCTACAATTTTGTAACAGCCCTTGAACTAACAATTTTTTTTTTAGTTAGGAGATAATTGTGATTAATACCAATCATAACAATTTAGAAAGACAATCCTTATGTTTTAATGAATGGAGGAACTCAATATTCCAGTAAACCATCATGCCATAAAACTCAAAATGACAAGTAAAAGAATGAATGCGGGAATTAAGCCAATACAAAATGAAAACAAGAAAAATAATAAAAAATTTTAGTAGGGGCTTTTTATTTTTTTTATAAAAATGAAGGGAGTAGATTGGCATGCCAATACTAGGTTAAAAGGAAAATCTAAGTCTCCTGCTAAGTCAACCAGAAGATGTTGGAAATTTTGTAAAGCTAGGTATTACAAAAGAGATTGTAAGTCAATGATTGCTCAATAAAGCAAAGGATTTGATGAGAAATAAAATGAAGGGTGAACTTCTTTAAATGGGGTGGATATGTATATAGATTCGAAGAGTACATAGTAGGGTCATGAGGCATGGTTTATCAACTCAAGAGCACCCTATCATATGACACCCTACAGGGAGTGGTTCTGCGAATATGAAGAATATGATGGAGGGGATGTCTATTTGGGGGATGAATCAACAACCAAGATAGTTGGTCAAGGTCAAATAAATTAATGATGAAGGACAATTAGAGTAGAGAATTATTGTTGGTACTACATATTCTAGGTTTACCTAGAAATATAATCCTTTTTAGTTAAATAGGTAATGTAAGTGTGGACATTATATTTGAAAAGGATTCATACAGAATGGTTTACAGTACAATGGTGTTTGGATTGGTACATTGTACAAGCACATATTCATATATAATTTAATAATTTAGCCAAAACTTGATGTCTTAATGCCATCGTCCATTTAACTATTATATTTATGAACTAAGTTGAAAGATCTTAAATCAAATAAAATTGGTTTTAAATTATTTTTGTTGGTGCTCTAAAAAACTATTTTTTATTTTTTTATTGAAATATGATAATGTTAAATAAATTATTTTTAAAAAATCAAATATAAATTATAATTTTTTTTTTTTAACTAAGTTATATAATTTTAAATTTATTTATAAATAAATTAAATAATTAAAAATAAATAGATAAAATATGACATTTGATATGGCATTGTCATAATTGATAAAAAAGCATATTTGCATTAGCTAAATGACTCTCTAGGTGAGAATCTGGAGAGTGTACAAACACTCACACAATCTAATACATTCAATCAAGAGAACAACCTAGTACATATAGGCTTTCTCACAATCGGGTGGTTTGAACCACTCCCTGAATATTAGGATGTGAGATCTAGAATTAGAATCTCAATCATATCCTAACTGAACTTTCTCCATTAATTCTAACACTCCCCCTTAATGGAGAAAGGGTACTAAAAAAAAACATATGCCTGCTGGTCTAGTCTCAGCTAGGCTTACAATGGTAAAAGACATAAAAAACTTTGTAACAGAGTTTTCATCTTAGTCTTCTTTGCTAGAGATCCATGCTTGTTCATTTGAGGATGAGGCTTCATCTTCACTTTCTTTTCCATGAGATAGTGATGTATATTCGCCTCATTTCTTCCCCAATGAAGGAAACTTTGATTTCTTGTTCTCATCCTTCTCAGAATTATGGCAGGGTGGATAAGAGAATTTTCCTTCTCACTATTTCCAGTGTCAATCATCTGAACATTAGTGATGATATCTTCACCATTGATTACAACAATTTCTTTGTTAATTTCATAAAGACATGGTGTTTCAAGCCATGCTTCAAGAAACTTCAATTCTTCTTCAAAATTCATTGTTGATTCTTGCCTACCAATATCTGCACAAAAAAAAATGCTAGATTTATAAAGATGACCACAATTACTTTCATCTTCCTGCTCCTTCAGAAGAGCTTTCATTTCACCATCTCTCCCTACTTCATCCTTTTTTGTTGACATAATTATGCCTTCATCCAGTTCTGTTGCTACAAGCATGTTCTGCATTTGATCTGTATGTGAAGATAGGCCTTCCTTCTCACCAAACAATAATTCATCAATTTGATGTTTTTCAATCATCAAATTGATCCACTCATCATGAGATATATAAGTCTCATCAAACTTGATTTCTACATCAGGAAAAATTTCAGGTTCTACATCAGGAAAACTTTCAGGTTCTACAATAATGGATGTGTTTTCATCATTACAAGTTTCAATTACAGATACACATGCATCACCCATCATTGCATCTTTAGTTTCACAATCAAATATGGGATCATTATAAAGAGAAATATCTTTAGCATCATTGCCCTCATTCAAACAGTATTTCATCTCTAAAACATCCCGTAAAAAATTTGTACTAGGAATCTCTCCATATTCATATATTATGCTGAATATGATGTTGTCATCTACTGCAGATGTTATAAGAATTAATGCTACTATATCTCCACTATCATTAATAACATCTTCAACATAATCCAGTAAATTTACCTTCCATAGTACTGTTTTTATTTCATTTGCCCAACTTTCATAATTCATACCTGAAAAAGATGGTAAATCTGGCATTAACCATTTAATAATCTCACCAAATTCCAAATCAGCACCTTGATCAGCAGCTGGTCCATCACCGTTAACCTGAAAAAAATCACAAAATTCTGCAACACAATATTTTGCACTTCTCCGTTGATGCTTTCTCCTGAATTTTCTTCGAGACTCTTTCAATTTACTTTGACGACCCATTTTTTCCTTCTATTTTCTCCCAGAGCTTTATCTTGATCAACAGCCAGATCTCAATGTCCGTGCCTCACGCCGTCTCGCACACTATCACTGTGCCTCACGAATCTCGTCACCGTGTCCTCCTATGGCTCAACACACAACAACTTAATATGCTCCACAATAACGTCAAATGGAAAACTCCAATGTCAATCCCAAAACTGGATCTTACCACACTACAGAACAGGAAAATCGCACCTATTCACCACAACCTCAGCAAAAGATAAAATGCAGCAAATGTCTCAGATACACCATGATCCGCAGTTTGTATTGCCTCCTGTTGGCCTTCCTTTCATAGCAATTGAACTGAGCTCAACGGAACAAATCTCCAATTCTCTGTAGACAAGCGAGATATAAAAGGAAGGCGACGCAAAAAATAGGAACAGGCTCCCAGAACAATGCAACAAATCCCAGGTGCAACACTTCCAAATTTGAAGGTTGTCTTAAAAAAAAACATATGCCTGCTGGTCTAGTCTCAGCTAGGCTTACAATGGTAAAAGACATAAAAAACTTGGTAACAGATTTTTAATCTTAGTTTTCTTTGCTTGAGATCCATGCTTGTTCATTTGAGGATGAGGCTTCATCTTCACTTTCTTTGCCATGAATAGGGGCTCACACAATCTAATACATTCAATCAAGAGAACAACCCAGTACATATAGGATTTCTCACAATCGGGTGATTTGAACCACTCCCTGAATATTAGGATCTAAGATCTAGAATTAGAATCTCAATCCTATCCTAACTGAACTTTCTCCATTAATTATAACAATACTTGTGAACTACGACCCTTTATTAATATTCAACCCATTCAACCCATACTCTCATTAGCTAGATTGCAACGATATAAACTCTCAATAGTGACTCATTAGGTAGGTAGACAATGGTCATAACAACAATGATTAGGTACATAATGGTCATAACAACAACGATAAGGCATTTTGTTTTGTTACTATTAATGCTCTCCATTTCTTCAAAAAAAATCATCATTCTCAAAATAAAAGTAATTAAATTTTGTTTTTTTAATAATATATTTATGTAATTTTTATTATTATTATATTTAATATTTTAGAATTTAAAATACTGAAATTTAGTAATAAGTATATCTTATATTTTTAAATATAATTCTTTTGAAGGATTGTATATACATAAACTAGCTTATGTCTATCTTAATTTTGGATTTATCATGTACTTAGAAGGATAAATCTTTTGAAATGCAATACTTCTCCTAAGTTTTATGAGTTTTCACCTCAAAAGGTTTAATTCCACTAAGTGCTTAATAGAACCTAAGTTTATATATATATATATATATATATATATATATATATATATATATATATATATATGTTGAGGTTAGATTATCGCGTCTACACACAAACATGCTTGGAAAGAAAGCAAGGGAAACCCCAGAGTACTTCCCCACATTTCATGGATAGTAAACTGGGTAAACCATCAACCCTAATTACAAGGCCTCGCCCCAACGGAATTGAAGAGAGTTGAACTTCTGATCAACAACAAGCAGCAACAATATCAAATATCTTCACATCTAGCTCTAGACCACTTGAGCTAACCCTTGGGGATTTTATATGTGTGTGTGTGTTGTGATGATGTTGACGTTATATATATATATATATATATAGACACACACACACACACACACACACATGCTTGGAATGAAAGCAAGGGAAACCCTATAGTACTTCCCCATATTTCATGGATTTTAAACGGGATAAACCATCAAACATAACTACAAGGCCTCGCCCCAAAGGAATTGAAGAGATGTGAACTCATGATCAACAACAAGCAACAACAATATCAAAGAACTTCACGTCTAGCTCTAGACCACTTGAGCTAACTCTTGGGGCTTTTATATGTGTGTGTGTTGTGATGATGATGACGTTTTGAAATATTTTTTTGTTGTTATCATATTTTTTAAATGTTACATGCCAACATACAATAAGAGTTACATATCTTCCTCCATGAGTAACACATGTTTTAAAGATAATATTTTTTAATTTTTATTACATTTGTGTGTGGGGAAATTCAAATAATTCAAAAATTTTATTTATAACAAAAAATAAAATATTTTTTTTATTATCAATAATTTTTCTAAATGCTACATATCAAATTCATGTTAAACAATGAAGGGTTTGCACTTTTTTTTGAAGTATTGACTGCAGCTGTAAGCCCCTGGGACTTTCAATTATAAAGACTGAAAACATTTGACAGGTTAAATATAGGAATGTTATTTATTAGTAATGCCTTAAATTCCACTTGACAATTCCATGTTCATCATTGATAGAATTATGCATTACCCTCATACTTATTAAATTTAGAGAGCACCTATTTAGAAATATGAATATTTATACTCTTAAAAATAGAAATAGAAATAGAAATATTTATGGTCCACATTGAGATTTTTATAGTTATTAATATCTTTCTAAATACCATGTGTCAACTCCATATTGAGCATAGAAGGATTTACACATCTCCTTCATATTGATTGTAGAAAATATTTCCTTACCAATAATAATAAAACATTATAACCATTGAAAAATGTTTCTTTGAGAGAATTTCCACTTCAAAGTTGAGATTGCTAAAAATTAAAAAAATTGCAAAAACAAACAATTTTTAATGTTCATAAGGAGAATTGCAACATATGCATCCATACTGATTTTGTAATTCATTGACCAACCAAGATTGAAAGTGAGGACACTAATGGGTTATGGAAAAGTATGACACTTCTCTTAACATTTTATGATATGTTTCATCCTTCATAAATGATAAGTGATTTCAAACGTTTATTTTTTTTTAATGTGCTTTGGAATTACCCTTCTAGAACAAGGTTGAACTCCTTAGAACACTTAAAGAAGGATTCAATCTTGACCATGAGTGGGATTTAAACAATTATTATCTAATTTTAAAAAACACATAATCTATGTATAAACATTATCATAATTCATGGATATTTTAAATAGTTTTTTTAATTTTTTAAAAAACTATGTATAATATATTTCTCAGTTCATGCACACCAAAAAGTAAGAAAAAAGGTAGAGAATTCTGAAAAATCTAGCAAATACTTTCACTAGGTTCATTAGAACAAATTTTGTAATGTAAAACTTGTCTATTAATCTTCTATTTATTTTTCGAAGATTTGATTTAGTGACACGTGTTAAGTAATTACCTTCTAAATTTTTATTAACGCCAAGCTCACTATAGATAATTAGTTAGCTTCATTTAGGGGTCAGACAATTACATCAATATTCATATTTATACCATCATAATTCCCCAAATCATTATCCATATAATACTAAAAATAACTTTTTTTATAGAGATATAATATTGTACCTAATTTTGAAAATCCATGAAGCTAATACTGAAATTAAAATTAATTACATTGATAGACATCTCCCTATTGGAAATTGGCTCATTAATCTTTTTCCTAATTACAAATCTTGATCGGATGATATAGAATTAAAGATGTCAACATATTCTCTTTAGTGGATGAAATTTTCACAAATAATTTCGTTAGTTGTGTAGTGGGTTTATAATAATAATAACAATAATATTGAAAATAATATTATTAAAAACATCGTTAATACAATATTAATATGGTTTAAAAAATAATGTTATTACTATTTAATTAATGTTACTGAATTTTAAAATTATTAATATTTAATGTTATTAAAATAACAAATTTAATATTAGTAATAACATTTAGATTATAAAATTAAGATTAATAAAATTTAATTAATATTATTAATTAAATTAACAACAAAATCGTTAATATTATTATTGACATTAATATTGATAAATAAAATTAATAATATTTGCATTCCAATTATTAAAAATAATATTATTAATCTCGGATGCGGGTGATTTATGAGGGCTCTACGGCGACGGCCTGCTGGGTTGGCAAGTGGCATGGTCACATGGCCACCCACAGGCCCCAACGACAAGCATTTAAGTGCTCTAGCCGTCACCTTGATCACGATTTAATTTGTTGTAGAAGTCGAGGCTGCTACCTTTGCCTCAAAATGGAGACCCTTCCTCCCCCGCCTGGCTATGTTCTTCGTCTGCCTAGTTCTATGCCTCCCCTGTCTCAACCTCTGAGAAGCTACTGCCCCCTGAAGTTGCGGAGCCGAGCTCCCGCACGCCTACAGGGAGACGCTGTAGCCTTCGCTGTTGTATTGAATTCCTCCCTGACCATCACTATTCGCAAAGCGTCCTCTGTCATTTTCAGAAACTCTCCTGCTGTGACATTGCCTCCTCCGTGGACGTCAAGGGTGACCCTGCTTTAGGCAATTACAATTCACGCTCGGACAGTAGCAGCAGCTCTGGAAATAGCAGGGACGATAGGAAGAAGGGCAAGCAAGCTAGGAGGAAAGTTGGTGAGACCAAGGAGCCCCGACACGCAGCACTTGCCACCCAGGATATGCAGGCCACCGACACCGACGAATACAGGTGTCTCATCATAGAAGAGACTCCTCCTACGCCTCATGACACCTAGGCTCTTAGGTTTTTTCTGGTTTATCGCTTTCAGTATTAAGGTCCTTGGTCACAAGGTCTTGTTAAATTCTGTTATCTATGTATGGCACAATAGGCAAACAATTAAAAGTTTTGTCTGTATAATGTTGGTTTCCTCTCGCGAGGCAGCGAAACAAACTCTCATTGGACTGGTTTCCCCTACGTGGGCAGTGCCATTTTTGTTGTTTTCTGCGAATTATGCCGTTGAATTAGGCTAGAACTACAAAGGCCTGTGCCTCCATGTACACTATGTTACACTAATAGAAATTAATCTTACTTAGAAAAAAAAACAATAATATTATTAATAAAAATAAAATTTAAAATTTCTACTCATTATAACAATATTATTAATAACATTATTAATGAAATTATTAATAACATTAATATAATAATTCCCCAGATCCGGGTGGCCCCATGATCACCACCTCTCATTCCCAAGAGCCTAACTTGTAGCTCCCATCTGTCGTGCCCTCCACACCAGGTGTCAATCACTCCTCCACGCATGAGCCAACTGATTTGAGTATGGGATCCCACATCCCAATTCCCCGCCATTAAACTACTCATTCCCATGCTACCCCCCCTACATTCTCCTCTGCAAATTGTGTTGGCATCTTGTCTACAACCTTGTTCCACTGAGCCATGAATTTGGGAAATAGGAAGAGGCGGATGCCCCGACAGAGGAAGAGGTTGTGGGCACCCCCCCACCAACTTCGATGATGATACTATCTCCACCATGTTCGAAAATGGGAATGTTGACTCCATTCACAGGATTCCTAGCCATGAAGGAAGTTGAATTGTGTCGGGGCCTCCCAAAATTTTGGGCACTCAGGAACCTCCTCGCTCGCAAGTTAAAAGAACGCGCCCAAGAGAGAACACAACTTCTTTCCTGGATTACTAACCTCTCCACTCATCAGAACCATGGTGTCTCCTCCCTAAGGCGTCCTGTTAGAGTTCTATGCTTAGAATTTCCACCCAACATCCCCTCACCTTCTTACCCTGCCCCTTCCCCATCCCACTCTTCTCTCATCGACTCCTCATCCTTGCCATTCCCTAGTTCCCATGTGGCTCATCCCCCTCCTCCCCAGGCTTTTTCCCCTTCGGTGGTCAATGCTCCTCTCTCTCCTCCTTTCCCCAACCCATGGGCTTACTACATCCTTGAATAGAACTCGATGGATACTAGAAGCTTGAAGGTTCATGGCATGACCCAAGTGCAATGCAGCTCCAACATGGAAACTTTGCAGGTTCAATGAAACAAAATGTAATGCCCAACGACATGAATTTTCTTAGGTTGGCCCTCTCTCAACATTTTTATTTCTCTACAGGTCACTTTTACCTTTCCACCTCCACCAAGAACAACCTAGACCCCGATGACTTGTTTACACACTTTCTTGGCACTCCATGTATCAGGGGCCCATGGATCGACCACACACCTTCTCTATGACACACTAGGCTTAATTTTGGATGCACATGAACAACCACGTTGTCTCAATTAATAAAATCATGATTTTGATTAATAGTTGTTTTTCAATAAAAATAATGGACATGCAAGGCTCCAGTTTCTCCCAACCGAGGTAGAGTCCTCTTGCTCTTTATATCTAGTTTCCTCCGTCTGAGGAAGAGAATACATGCACGATTGTATGTTTTGTAATTTCTCCTCTGTTAATATAATGCGAATACTTGCTTACAAAAAAAAACATTAATATAATAAATATTAATGTATTAATATTATTAGATGTGATAATTCATAACATTATAATAATAATAATAATAATAACAACAGCAGCATTAATAATAAATAAATAACTTAAATAATATTTTAAACATAATATTTCTATTAATAAAATTAATAATAATAATAGTTACATCAATAAATTCATTATAAATAGACTATTAATGTGATGATAATATTCTATGTAATAATTCATCTTAATATTAACACTAATATTATTAATAACATCATTAATAACATTTAATGATATTTTTTTAGGGTGGTTCCTGGGCACCAGGTGGCGGCTACATCCACGGGAAAATCTAGGCAAATCAACACGAAGGGATCTACCCACTAGCCAAAAAATCAAGGCCTAACCTCAAGAGTGGAAGATATTTGACCCTGTGACCTCCCAACTGGAAAGATACTTAGCAACGAGAACTCGACCAACTGAGCTAAACTTTGGGGCTTTGATATTTATAACATTATTATTAATAAATATCATTAATAATAATAAGAATATTTACTTCAATATTAAAAAAAACATTATTAATAACATCTACATTATAATATTAACATCACAACATTTACATTATTATTATTAATAAAATTTAAATTATAATATTAATATTAATAACATTCACTTAATCCTGGATGCTGGTGATCGTTAGGAAATGGGACGTGTGGCTCCTTTGCAAGGCACATGGCACAACCACATGGATGTGCATGGCCTCCGTCTGATCACTATTAAATATTGCAGTTGTTCACCTGCTATTGGCATTAAACCACCCGCCTCGAGCTATTACATTCGTCCAGCCTATTGCCTCTCCCGGTATTTCATGGCGGCCATCTCCTTAACTCCTGCAATCTTCTCTTGCAGCTTGGAGCTCTCAGTTCATTCCGTCGATTTTAGTCTAGAGCTCCTCGACGTCCATTCCCCGCCTCCTTTGATTCTTGAGGCTTCCTGCCTTCTTTCTACTTCTCCCCTCGTTGCTCCAGCACCCTCTTGCAACAACATGCCTCGAAGGCACAAAATGTGTTGTCGAAGAGGCCACGACAGAGGCCAGTCCTCTCGCCCTCCCATTTCCCTCCGTGATGACAACCATATCCCCTTCCATGAGGACAATCTGGCCGCTTACCAGCTCAATTTTGACTCCACTAGCTCTCTGGACCATCCTCTCATCTCCGCAGCTCTTTCTATGCGTCTTTCGGATATCTTGTTTAGCTCTGTGGGCTCTGGCTCTCGGAAACGTCTTAGAAAATCCACCATATCCTTGTCCTAGCCTCAGCATTCCAAGAAATTAGAGGCCCTAGCTACCAAATCAGCCATGCTTTCCTCCAACAGTGAAGGGAGTGACAACTCAGCAGTAGATGACAAGGCTATGGATGCAGGGGTGCGTTCTGCTACAAGGCCTGAGCCCACGGTGCAACTATCAAAGAAAGAAGAGGAATCCTCTGATGACTATGGCTGCTTCATAGTTGAAGAGCCTCTTCCACACAACCAGTAGCATGTCTCACCACTTCAAAATCTATTTCGAGAGGTTTCCTACCTCAGTTAGGTTTCAATTTTCTGTTCTCATGTTTTTCTTGTTCCTACACAGCACAATAATTTTTTGGATAATTTTTGTAAATGCTGGTTTCCCCAACTAGGGCAGTCCATTTTTTGTGCTTTTGAACTCTACACCTGCTGGAATTTGCTAGCATAGCAACTCCGACGGGAAAGTTTCGAACTGTATTTTTATGTGCCATATAATAGAAATAGTCTTGTTTAGAAAAAAAAAATTCACTTAATATTATCTATATTATTAATGATATTGACGTTAAGATTATTAATGTAAATAGTATTAATATTAATATTGATAAATAACATTAATGATACTTACATTCTAATTAGTAATAATAATATAAATCTAAAAATTATATTCATTTTAACAATATTATTAATAGTATCCCACGATGGATAAATCGATCAACAATCACTTTAATAATGAGGAGTTATGTCCCATGAGGTTCTGGATAAGCTAACAACAACACTAATATTTGTAATTCCATTATTGTAATAATTATTAATTCAATAATGTTATTACGTGTAATAATTCATTTTATTCTAATATAGTAATGTTATTATATTGCAATAATATTATTAATCACATTTAAGTAATAACACTAACATTAATATAATAATAATAATAATATTTAAAACATATTTTTTCTATTAATATTTAAAATAACATAATAATGTTACATTAGATTAAAAATACTATTAGTAAGACTATTGATAAAATTAACAATGTTGCGTTAGTATATTAATTATAATATTATTGATGTGATATATATATTCCATGTTATAATTCATTTTAATATTAATATTTTTATTTGTATTTAAATTGGAATGAGAATTTATGGAGAATCATTAACTTCGATCACTTTGGTTGTCATTATTACACCAAATGCAATGATTTCATAAATGTTACTAATGGGATAGTTATAACATGTTTCCAAAGACTTGAACCCATGCAACTCGAGAAGAAAATTTTTCACCAAAACACTCGCGTTAAGATCATTTGACTATATATATATATATATATATATATATATATATATATATATATATATATATATATATTAGCTCGAGGGAAAGAGTGAGGGTCAATACAACAATATTCATAAGCATGAAGCCATTACAACAATATTTCTCATCATCATGTCACTAACAAGGTATTGAACCTTGGTGGGGGATATTACAACCATTCTTCCCAACCACTCAAGATAACCCGAATTGACAATAGTAATATCAATCTTATAACAATGAAATTAATATTAAAACCAATAACTTGATATTATAATGTCACAAAAAATCCCTACTTCTTAATGTGACAAATGTTGTCCTACATCACATCCTAATGAATATATCCCGACATCAACTTTGACCATAAGAAATATAGTCAACCATGGTCAACTATATGTTACGAAAACAAAACAACATTGCATTGTGACAAACAATGTCACAATATTACGAATAATGAACATTGTTTCAATGTGCAGAATAACAAAAGATGTTGCAACGTGATGAACAACAAACAATGTTGCAATGTGATGAATAACAAACAATGTTGCAATGTGATGAATAATAATTGTCGTTGCAATGTCATGAATATTAAACACCATTGCAATGTGATGAATAATAACAATGATCACAACGTGAAAAACAATCAATTTCATTTTAATGTAATAAACAATAAATGTCATTGCAATGCGATGAACAACAAACAATTTCACAATGTTACAAATAATCAATGTTGTCACAATGTGCAAAATAAGAAATGACGTTGCATTGTGATGAAAAATAAACATCATCACAATGTGACTTGCAATATAAGTTTCTTTAAAGTTGTTTGCATTGTGATAAATAATAAATGATGTTGGGATGTGATGAATACTAAACATAGTTTCAATGTAACAAATATTAAATACCATTTCAACGTGTCAAACAATTTTCAATGTAATGAATAACATTTTTCATCGTAATGTGAAAAATAGTAATATTAATTCCACTGTAATGTGAAACCACAAACAATTTCACAATGTTATGAATAATTAACATTGTTAGAACGTGACCAATAATAAATATGATTTCAATGTTCCAACCAAAATATGACATACGCTAATGGAATACATATTGTACTATGGGTTGACTATGGTTGATATACAAAAACATAGTCCTCATTGTCAAATATGGTCAAACATAGATATAAATGATCAATGTCACAATGTTAAAACATGGTCACAATGATCAACCATTATGATATGGTTGAGCATAATCCATAGGGCCACAATGTAATCCTAGCCGACCTAACAATAATAATGTAAGGGAACAATAATAACAATATGGGGGTTATAGGGGTACAAAAATAACAATAAGGGGGCTACACTAACATAATAAGGGACTACACTATTAATATAGAGACTTTACATGCCCCTCTCCTTCATACAAATGTTGTCCTCAACGCTTGATTATTTCTTGATGCTTCTGTAAAAAATTCTCATCCTCCCATGTGGAAACTTCTACAGGAAATTTCTTCCACTTGCTGAGATACTCTGAAATTGATCGTACTTGTCGAGTTCTTGTTTCTGTGACTGCTTCAGAACTTCTTTCGATGTGATGTTGATCTTCCTGTTGTTTCATTAGATTCTGCAACAAAGTTAGGTTATCCTTTGAGAGTTGGAGAACTTCTTGTTGATGCTCAATGTGATCTTCCACTAATTTATCATCCATATTAGCTATTATTTGATCCTTCAAACCATCCAAATTAACCTCCATTTCTGATTTTAAACCATCTATGTCATCTTCGGTTGCTCTTCGTAAGATCGAAATTTGTTTCACTTGGTATCGTAATTTCAATATCTCATATTGCAATTCTTCCTCTTCATGCGTCATAGTATAGCTTTTTTAGGGCTTAATGGGTATGGAATTATTTTTTTGAGGCATTATAGAACCCAATACTGATAAAAATTCTAAAATATGCCCTTGGAATCACTTCAAACTACTTTTTGAAACAAAAATTATGCAATTTAAAAACCAAGTACACACATTTTACTTGCTTTTGTAGAGCTCTATATTGAAATTGAATTATCTCTATAATTGAAGATCCTCAATATCTGAAATTTGGCCTTGTAGTAGTCCTCTAAAGCTTCTTTCAAATGCCATAGGTCTGACTTGATTTGTATTCTTCAAGGAAAATTTATGTCCAATGTTCCACAATGACCTAATTATGGACTAGTTCAGTAGAGCGAACTTGTACGACTTGCCACGTGTCACTGTTTTCTCCTTTGGTTCTGAGATTTATAGACAGGAAAATATAGTCAATGTACTTCCAATCTCTTTTTATATAATTCCAATCCGATGCTCAGAGCGAGAGTTATGAAGAGTTTCCCACGATCACCTCTTTGAGATGAAATTAGGGAGTCTGAAAAAGACCTAACTTCCACATATCGTATCTCTGAAAATATTGTGATCCAAGCTTTGAAATTTTGCGAAGATCTTCCTCAGGATCTCGGATTTGTACTCTAAAAATTTCAGCTTCTGAACCTTCGTATAAAAAAAGTTATAGCGAAAATTCCGTGATGACCTGTTTAAGTGAAATTCAAGAGCCTGTAGAAAGCCCTACCTTCCACAGATCATATCTCCGAAATTATTGCGAACCAAACTCTGCAATTTTTATACAAGCTTCCTCAGGATTTTTTCTTCGCACCCTAAACATTTCAGCTTCTGAAACTTCGTAGAAAAAAAGTTATAGTGAAAATTCCACGATGACCTGTTTGGAGCAGCGAAATCCTAGAATCCAAAGCTCTGATACCAAATGTTGTGTAACCAGCTCCAAAAATAGAAGAAAAGAGATATCCACGCCTTAGAAATAAGCCACTTCGAGGGGGAAACCTCCAATACATTACATAAATGAACAATTCTTGGATGATACAAATGAACAAACCCTCCTTCTATATATAGGAGTCCATGGGGCCACAATATAATCCTAGTGGGGCCACAATGTAATCCTAGCCGACCTAAAAATAATAATGTAAGGGCACAATAATAACAATATGGGGGTTACAGGGGTACAACAATAACAATAAGGGGGCTACACTAACATAATAAGGGACTAAACTATTAATATAGGGACTTTACAAAATAAAAAATGGTTAACCATGGTTAACATGATCATTAGTAGACAACCACGTGTTGTGAACCATCTATAGCTAACAAGATCATTATTGAAAACAGTTTGACCATATTTGACCTTAATTGACCATGGTTTCCCAAGTTGTCTATGGTGTAAAATGATTGATTATTTTTAACTAAGGTTGATTGTGGTTAACTATGGTTATCATATGGTTGAGTAAAGTTGACCATTGTTGACTACGGATGACCATGTTTGACGATGGTTGAAGAGCGTCAACCATGGTTGACAATGGTTAATGATGGATGACCATGGTTGACAAGGTTAATGAGGATTTCTCCTGGTTGACAAAGGGTTAATAAGGATTGACCATAGGTGACCATGGCAGGCCATTTATGACAAGGATTGGCAATGATTAATTATGGTTAAATTTGGTTGAAGAATATAGAAGAGTGTGGTGACCATCCTACACCATAAAGAACATGGGAAACCATGGTCAACTAAGGTCAGATATTTTAAAACCATTTTCAATAATGGTCTCCATGGTTAGCATGGTTAATAGTGGTCACTAATGGACGACATGGTTAAACATGACCAACCATTGTCAACATGCGTATCATGGTCAACCATGGTTCATGATCTAAATATGGGAAAACTATTTTTGTTGTGTTAGCTCCCTCATTAGTATAATAAAAATGTGTTTAGGATCATCTCAAATTAGCCAGTTATGTGAGGGTTTATGTGTCAATTTTTATGTCTTTTATGAGAAAATTATTAAGTAAATTAGTAGTTAAAAACACATGTACAACAAGTAAATTGTAGAGAAATAAAACACAACAAACACATTACACAATAGTTGATAACAGAGTTCATCCCTCCCGGGCTACATCTCCATGGACCTGCTTCGACTGGCTAGGCCCTCTTTGGATTAATGGTAAATTCTATGATTACATGCACCTATAGTGATCCAATGGCTTTAAAACCTGCTCAATTGGATCTAGAAGACACAAAAACCTCAAAATAGACTCTTCAAGCTTTGAAAAATAGTCTGCAAGTGGACAAGGCATGACCCCCTCCCTTGGTGGCCATGGGCTTCTTTAATCTTCAAAGTGGAAAAATTACTTACAGAAGTGCTGCAATGCCTCTGTAACCTGCAACATCATGCTTAAAGCATCAAAATCATCTAGGAATGACTCTTTTTGAGCCTAATTTGGTCAAAAAATGCTCCAGTTATGCCTCATTCAATTTTGGCCTAGGAAACCCCACTAAAACTGGAAAAAATCCAATTCAGCCCGCCAAAACTGAAGCTGGTGCTGGAATTGGTGGACCTGACAAAATCTTCGTCGAATTAATATCAGGATTTATTAAGCGTTAATTGTATTTTAATTAACATTAACAGGAAGCTTAGTGCATTAAGCATGTTTAACATAAATCCGAATTAGGAAATTAGATTAGCACTTAATTACCATTTATGGATTAATAATTACGGTTTAAGAACTTTAATCCACCCATTTGGAATAGGCCCTTCGCCACGATCGTGTGCCTAAGTAATATGGTATGGGGGGCTCACCCCCATTTCTGTCCTCCCAAACCTTTGTTTTAAAACAAATGTAATTCGAAACCAACATATGTTAAGAAAAAATGTAGTGCCTTGTTGGTATGCGTGTTGGTTAGTGTGGGGGAGGTCACGGGTTTGACCCCGACCTCCGCCTAGCCATACATACAAAAATTTCCGCCATTTATAATGTGAATTTCAACCCAAACTTAACCACATTCGGCCTTGTAGGGGGGGGCACGTGGCGACCTCTGGGATTGCCATGTATCAGCACCCAATTGGCTCTACACAAACCAATGAAATTGCGCCATGTGCCCAGAAATTTAGGCCAATTACAAATTTACACTTGTTAGCATGCCATTGGCCAGTGGAAAAACCCAAATTTTTACCTTTCACCCTGCTTGACCCCCCTTTTTTTTAAATTCGCATGTTTGGCATGACGAACAATAGGCTCTGTCTTTCACATACGGAGTCGGTTTTTGATGAAATGAAGTGCACCGGATTCCTGGAAACGAGCTCTATCTAGTCGTTCTAGTTTGGAATGATTTTGAGTACCTTGAATTTTTATCAAATTTTTGCTCCCAATCCAGATTCTGATCACTCCTTCCCACTGACCGGATTTTGGACCCACAAAAATTGTTTATCTGATGAGAGCTGAATACTATTATCTTTCCCAAGTTCTATCAACTTGATTCTACTTGGAAAAATATCCATGACAAACACTTGGGTTCATTGACATGCCTTGCCTTACAAATGACTTGGCGCTTCAACCAATGTCCTCCTTTTTCTGCTGACCCAATCCAACACTTGTTGGCTGCTTACTGACTGATAAAACACTTTGATGTACCAAAGTGACCCCTCGGTGCTTGGAAAACTAACTGATGTCCTTTCCACTGAGAATCATGTTTATCCTTTGCACACACATGCATTCGATGCGAGCTTCTCCTTGGAAACCGCTTTTCCAAGTTAAGCCCGTCTGAGTGAACTAAAACAACGAGTTCCAATATTAGTAATCGAAAGAAAATAAATGACCATTATTTTTACCTCCACAGTTCCAAATTCCACATCTGGAAGAATGAATTCGCCATCTCTTCTGCTTCTTAGTGTCAACACATCAAATGGTCTACAATGGCTGTTGTTTTGGCTACAAAATTTTTGGCATCTTGTCCCTATTTCCATCATCCTCTAGTATTGACATGTTGTTCATGCCATGATTTGAGAATGAAGGCTAATCATGAGCCTCTCGCTCAAGAGTGGACCTTCCCAAAATCCTGTGACATCTTGTCACAAACATTACCATCAATCCGAAAAACACATCATGCAAGAAACATAACTTGAAGACATATCCTTTTTCTCCTTCAAAGCAAAAAATGTCACATAATGTGAACATCGCCATGTACTCTTACATATTGGTGTACAAACTCATCAACCAAACACAAGTTGACAAAACATGCCTCTTCAAACAACTGACTCTCAAGTCAAACAAAAGCATGTATAACAACTCTCAACTCTCTCACAAGTAAAATCACAGGTACAAGAATCCCATTGGCATGTACAAGTACTTAAAGAGCTGAAATGACTAATTTTGTTGCAATAATAGTGAGTCAACATACTCCACTCTATGGCGTAAACATGCAACATGCATTCTAGAGAAAAATAAATGCATTCAATTGGAAATATTTGCATCAATCATCAAAGAAATTCAAGGCCTTAATTTTTTAAGAAATCTAACCATCTCTTTCCAAACCACTTCAATGGTGTTTCTTTCAGCTGTGCATCATCATGTGAATCATCCTGGTCCACATCAATTATGGAATCCTCTTTTCCATTCTTGTCATTCTCTCTCTCCACGTTCTTCAAATGTCATGGATGACTTGTTGGATACAGATTAGTCCAACACTTGTCTACAAGATGACCCTGCTTATGGAAATGAGTGCAAAAAAATTTCATCTTCTTTTCAACATGGGTTTCCTTGTCCAATGGACCTTTGTCTTTCTACCTCCTTTGTTTTGAAATTTTCTTGTGCATGGCTATCTTCTTCCAACACCTCGAAACAATATGGTTATTCAAACCACAAAATGAAGATGCAAACTTTCTCCAAATCTTATGTGAATATTTACCATGTTTATCATAATCAAAAGCAACTTGATTAAATGTAGATTTATACCTTGTACATTCACCTTTGTCACCTTCTTGAGGAGGTAAATTTGATGAGGCAGTGGCTCTCTTCAGAATTCCAACAATGGATTCAATGACTTTATAGCTTTCAACATCCTCTTGTTTTCCATTCTCACTAGATGCATTCTTATGAACATCTTCTTGCAAAGTGGGTGTAAAACTTTTACATTCCACATGAACACAAACTTCACAAGCTTGAGGTAATGAACATGAAATGAAATTCCTTCTTGGAACGCCTTCATGTTCCTCCTTGGCTTTGGAGCATTCTCCATCATGTTTTCCATAACCAAGACCCAAATACCTAGGCCTTTCCTCAATAACAATTGGCTCAACTATGCCCTGTGCATGTTTTCCTAACCCTTTACCTTGATATCACATATTCATCAATAATTTGGACCCTATTACTCTAGTGTGTCCTTCAAAAACACCAAAAAATTCATCTTGAGAGGAAACTGAAGATAAACTTGAATTGCATACCTCTTTTTCAAGCACATACTTGGCTAAGGTTTCCTTGGCATCATGGAGTTGAGTCTCCATGTCATACAACCTTTCTGGGTTTTCATTTGAAATATGGAGTTGAGTCTCCATCTCATGCATATTTTCAAGAAGCTCTTGCTTCTCCTCCTTCATGGCAATCAACTGCTCTTGAAGTATAATGCTCTCCCTCTTATCTTCATACATATTTTGCACCATATAATTCATGATGAAGATCTTTTGCAACATCTCTTTATCAAAGAGATTTGCTAAGGAAGATTGACTAGAAACAATGCTTGATGAAGCTACCATCACACTTGCAATGTATAAAAAGCTTATTTGTTGTGATTTGAGAACCGAGCTCTCAATATTTACCTTCTCTTCACACACACAAACTTGCACACAATTAAATTCTCCTTGCACAAATACAAAACCAATAGCTAATTCTCTAGCTAGCCTTGGCAAATTATCTCAGGCTAAAATAAGCTAAACTAATCTATGATACCAACTTGATCTAAATATGGGAAAACTAATTTTGTTGTGCTATCTCCCTCATAAGTATAATAAAAATGTGTTTAGGATCGTATCAAATTAGCCAATTATGTGAGGGTTTATGTGTCAAGTTTTATGTCTTTTATGAGCAATTTCTTAAGTAAATTAGCTATTAAAAAAATGTACAACAAGTAAACTGCAAAGAAATAAAAAACAAAAAACACATTAGACAATAGCTAATAATGGAGTTCACCCCTCCTGGGCTACATCTCCATGTACCTGCTTCAACTGGCTAGGCCCTCTTTGGATTAATGGTTAATTATCATATTACATACACCTATAATGTTCCAATGGCTTTGAAACCTACTCCATTGGATTCATAAGACCCAAAACCTCAAAATAGACTCTTCAAGCTCTGAAAAATAGTCTGCAAGTGGACTAGGCATGACCCCCTCTCCTGGTGGCCCTAAGCTTCTTTAATCTTCAAAGTGGAAAAATCACTTACATAAGTGCTCCAAAGCCTATGCAACCTGCACTATCATGCTCATAGCATCAAAATCATCTAGGAATGACTCTTTTTGAGCCTAATTTTGTCAAAAAATGCTCTAGTTATGCCTCATTCAATTCTAGCCTAGGAAACCCCACTAAAACTGGAAAAACTTCAGTTAAGCCCACCAAAATTGGAGTTGACGCCGGAATTGGTGGACCCGCCAAAATCTTCGCCGAATTAATCTCAGGATTAATTAAAGTTAATTGGATTTTAATTAACATTAACTGGAAGCTTAATGCATTAAGCATGTTTAACATAAATACGGATTAGGAAATCAGATTAGCGCTTAATTAACATTTATGGGTTAATAATTCCAGTTTAAGAACTTTAATCCGCCCATTTGGAATAGGCCCTCCACCACGGTGGCATGCCCAAGTCGTATGGTATGGGGGGTTGGTCCTGCGAGGATGGCCCCCATTTCCGTCTACCCAAAGCTTTGTTTTGAAACAAATGTAATTTGCAACGAGCATAGTTAAGAAGCATTGTAGTGGCTTGGTGGTATGCGTGTTGGTTAGTGTGGGGGAGGTTGTGGGTTCGACCCCGACCTCCTCCCAACCATACATAAAAAAATTTCTCCATTTGTAATACGAATTTTGACCCAAACTTAACCACACTTGGCCTTGGGGAGGGGGGGGGGGGGGGGGGCACGTGGTGGCCTCCAGGATTGCCATGTGTCAACACCCAATTGGATCTCCACAAACCAATGAAATTGCATCATGTGACTAGAATTTCGGGCCACTTACAAATTGACACTTGTCAACATGCCATTGGCCGATGGAAAAAGACAAATTTTGACCTTTGACCTTGTTTGACCCCCTTTTTTTTAAATTTACTTGTTTGGCACGACGGACAACATGATCTATCTTTCACATACGAAGTCAGTTTTCGATGAAACGAAGTGTGTCTAATTCCCGATGATGAGCTATATCCAATCGTTCTGGTTTGGAATGATTTTGAGCACTTTGATTTTTTGGCAAATTTTTACTCCCAATCCAGATTTCGATCAGTTCACCATAGTCATCTATAAACATTGACAACCTTGATCAACCATGTACCTCCATAGTCAACCATTTGTTGACCATATTCAACCATGTTTGATCGGTTGAACTATTCTCAAACATTGTTAAACAAAGTTAGCCATGGTCCGACATGGTCAGACATTGCCAACACGGTCAATTATTCTCACTTATTGTCACCCATATTCAATCATACACAACTTTAGTTAGCCATAGTCAACCATGGTTAACCATATTCAACCATGGTCAACCTTGGTAAACCATGACCAACCATGGTCATTTTTTGTCAACTTAGTCAACTTAGACAATCCCTTTCTCTTCTCACTTGTAATGGCCAGCCACAGTTAGCAATGGTTAGAATGGTTTAACATGATCAACCAAAGTCTCTATTGTTAAATATGGCTAACTATTATCAAAATGGGAAACCATAATCTATCATAGAAAATTATGGTCAACCATTTCCAAATATGTCAAACCATGTTCATTCATGGTCAACCATGATTAAATGATTAACCATGGCCAAAGAATCAACGATGGTTAACCATATTCAATCATCGTGACATGGTTAACCATAGTTAACATCATCACATATTTAATATAGTCAACTATAGTCATCACATTCAACACAGTTGACCATAATCAACAAATCCAACATAGAAAGCATGATTAACCATAATGAACTATAGTCAAATTGCTTAAGCTTAGTCAACCATGTTTTAACCATGATTCAAAAAACTTGACTACGATAAACCATGGTCACCATATAATCAATAATGACCACCATCATCATCCATGGTCAACCACTTTATTAAAAATAGCTAACATGGTCAATTATATTCATTTATTATTAAACATTGGCAACCATGTTCTCCCATAATCAACTATACTCGACTATGGTTAAATATGCTCTTACAAGCTCATTCATGGTCGAATAAGGTCACCATTGTCAAACATGAACAAGAAGTTTAATCATAGTCAATCAACTCAATAATGGTTAACATGATTATTAATGGTCAAACATAGTTAACCATCATTAATCATTTCCAATCCTTGTCACTAATGGCTTACCATGATCATTTATGGTCAACCTTTATCAATCCTTATCAACCTTGTCAACCATGGTTAGCCATCAGCAACCATTGTTGACCCTCTTTAACCATCGTCAAAGATGGTCATCCATAGTCAACAATGGCCAAACTTAATCAACCTTACTCAATAATATGTTGACCATACTTAAACATACTCAACCAAAATCAACCTCAATTAGCAATAGTTAACCATTGTACACTATAGGAAACTTGGGAAACAACGGTAAAGTAAGGTCAAATATGGTTAAAAAATTTTCAATAATGGTCTACATGGTTGGCATGGTTAATAATGGTCACCCGTGGACATGGTTCACCACATTCATCTATAGTAAACACAAACCTTGATCAACCATGTACATCCATAATCAATCATATATTAACCATATTTAACCATGTTTAATTATCTAAACTATGGTAAAACATGGTTAAAAAAACTCATCCATGGTTATACATGGTCAAACATTGTCACTCCTGATCACCCATGTTCAACAACAGTCAACCCTAGTCCACCACGATCAACCATGGTTGTCTTTTTTCAACCATAGTCAACCTAGAACAACCCATGCTCTACCCACTCGTGGCAACCAACCATTGTCAACCATGGTCAACCAAGGTCTCTATGGTTGAACATGGTCAACCATGGTCAACATGAGAAACCATAATCTATCATAGAAAAGTATGGTCAGCCATGGCCAAATATGTCAAACCTTGTTTATCGATAATCAACATGGTCAAACCATGGTCATCCGAGGCTCAACTATAGTCCTTTCTCTATAATCAACTATATTCAACTATAATCCTTCATTTATATCCTTGGTCAACCATGAAAATCATAACCAACCATAATTAAGCTAGGTCAACCTGAATTAACCGTGGGTTAACAAGGTTGACCATCTCCATCAACCATGGGCTACCTCAATCAATGATGGTAAACCCTCTTCAACCATTAATGAAACCATTTTTGTAACATTAACATTCAAAATTAACATCAATCATGGTCAATATTAGTGTAACAATGTAAATATTAACAACATTGATGCTACATAGTTAGATTAATGTAACATAAATACAATATTATATTTATAGTTGAACCCTGCCAAACTCAGTCAACCATTTTCATCCACATCCAACACTTTTCATCCTCAGTCAACCTCATCAAACATGGTAAATCATGGTAATCATTGTCAATCATGTTCAACTAAGGTCAACCATGGTAATTATTGTCCATCATGGTCAACTGAAGTCAACCATGGTAATGATTGTTAATCATGTTCAATTCAAGTCAACTATGGTAATCATTATAAATAATGTTTAACTAAGGTCAATCATAGTAATCATTGTCATTCATACCAACTTATGTCAACCATGGCTAACCTCATTGATCATTCTCAACCTGACAACCTATTTTAAGCATTAATGTAACATGAGCATTAACATTATTGTAACATCAAACATGGTCAATATTAATGTAACATTATTACAAACATGTGACAAAGGTTAACCATAGTCAACAATGGTAAACTGAGGTCAACCATAATGGTTCCTTTTAATCCCTAGTCAATCATGCTTTATCATTATGGATAATGGCCAACTTAGGTCAACTATGGGTTGCCTTGACCAACAATTGTTGACCCTCTTCAACTATGGTCAACCTCGTTAATCCACTTCAACCATTAATGGAACTGTTTTTATAACATTAAGGCAAGATTAACACTAACATTTATTATGCTGAGAAACACTCTACAACTCACTGTGAGGGAGATGTTGTCACTTAACATTAAGTTTAAAAGTAACAAAATAATACTTGCATTAACAAATTAAAAAATAATAATAACAAAAAAAAATTAATGTGAGCCATAAATAAATACCTCACTTTCCAACTTAATTTGAAATCAACTTTACAAGGAGATTTAAAGTAATTTAAAGTTAAAAAAAAAAAAAAAACCTTTTAGTATGAGAGAAATTGTAATTTCTTCACTACTTAAGATGGACTTTACAGTTGACATGTAAAAATCATATTATTAATATTACATAATGTTTAATTTTTTGGATGTTTAGTTTACATGCAATATTTAAAACAAAAAAAAATATTTTAGTATAAGGTTTGATTAAAATATTTTAATGTCCATGTTAAATAACATAATTTTATATCACTTTTAAATAGAGAAAAATAAAATAATTGAATTTAAAAATTCTTATATTCTCACATTCCATTAAAAGGGAGATGTGTAATTTATTTTATTCTTAATAGAGAGTTGATGTAACATCTAAAATATATTAATAACAAAAAAAAGTTTAATGTCAGTTATAAATTAAATATTTCAATATACTTGTTGAGTAACACATTTTCAAAAGAGGGAGAAAGATCTTATATCATTAATAGGTGATTTGTAATTCCTTTGGTGTTTATTATGGAGTTGATATGTAATACTTTTAAAAATATTAATAATAAAAATAATTCCATGAGAAAGAGTTCTTTTCTATTTCAAATAATGAAGGAGCATGTATAAACATTTTAATATGAAAATTGTAAATCATAAATAAATTATTTCAATGTCAACTATTTATATATTATATAAACTAAATAAAAATAAAAATAAATTATTATAAATATTTTATTAGTATGTTGCTCTATAGAGTTTTGATGTTCCAAATGAATTTGATAAATATTTTTAGCGAGCCTTTATTTAATGTTCATAAATGCGTTTATTTTAATTTTAAAAATATTTAATAAATTAAAATTAAGGGTTTTGAAGCGAGTAGTTTTTAGTGCGACTTTTTGAAGGTTTTTACGGTGGTTTTTTCTGGTGTAATTTTTCTTAAATTCGGTAGGAATTCACTGAAAAGAGAAGTTTGATTGTTAACCTTGCACAATCGAAGTGCCCTAGGGGTTTTTGAGGGTGCTGAATCCATATATAAAGTCAAAAAACCAGTTTAAATAACAAAAACCAAGATTTTACCTCAAAATTTTCACCAAATTCAGGCACCTGAAACTCCAAAAAATCACACTAAAAACAACTCCGTTTTGAAGTGTATCATATGGAGATTTCAATTTAGTCTTCTAATATTTGAAGTTTTTTTATAATTCATGGATTATAGATGAATTACTTTGTTTAAGGTTATTTTTTATTAGAATTTAGGTTTAAATTATACCAGGAGAATTGAGGTTTTAACTGCAAATATAATTTAATATGAATATAAGTTTTCCAATTAAATGTATATGTACGTTACATAAGTGAAACTTTATAGAAAAGTGATAACTTGACTTATATATAAGTTTTTTAATTAAATAGACATTTGTATATATAATGTTAAAAAAGTTATATATATATATATATATTTTGTTGATTTATTAATATCAATATTATTAAAAGTATTTAAATTTATTTTAAATTTTAAAGTATAATTAAATTAATAGATGAAATGGTTTTCTTAAAGTAATTTGTGTGATTAATTTTAATTAAAGTTTGATAAACATTTTAAAAACTTGAGTTTTAGGTTGTTTAACTTGTAGAATTTGACTGGAAAAAGAGTTTTTAAGGTACTGAGGCATTAAAAACTAGCCATTATTTGGTTAATTAGTTAGAAAATAACAGGTTTTTAATAATTCAAAATAACAAGGATCAACGAATAATATAATACTATAATAAAATGATTAACAAGAAATATAATAAAGGAAAAGGGGTAAATAATAGTATAGGGACTAATCTTAAATTTTTTTGAAAGTAAATGAATTAAAAAAAATATATATATAAAGATGTTAAAAATAATAATCCAAAAAACATTTATCTAAATTATAAATCACAAAAGTCTTAAATCTAAAATAATAAAAATGTTAAAAATAAACATAATCAATTCATTCTGAAAAAATATACATTAAAGTATAAATTCAATACTGCTTTAATTATATATTTATTTGTAATTTTTCTTTATTAATACAATAACTTTGCAATTAATTTAACGTGTAATTGACTAGGTCCTTTCCAAATGGAGGTAGGCGGGTATATGTTCGTCTTCATGCTCTTCCTTCACTTACTAAAGGAAATCCATAACTACTCTGTCCACCACATCTACCGGGAGGCAAACCATACTGCTGATTCACTTTCCAAATGAGGCATCAACGATCCAACAAGTTTCATATACATATCAGTTATTAAGGATGGTGTTCAGATGGTCGAGGAAAAGCTGGAAATGCCTTAGTTTTAATCACTATTTACTTTTTATATATTTGAATCAGACTATGTGCATGTCACTAAGAATATTTTTGGTTTTACTGCAAATTTTTTGGGTTATTATTGCAAAAATTTCTTGCATTATTGATCTAAATGTTATGCATATGTTGCCTTTCCTTTATGCCATTAGTTCAGATTACGGATAAATGTCTAGGAAAAGAAGAAACGATGCCCATATATAAAACACTGGAATGATGTAACTCGATCTTCTATTAATACAAAATACCAATTATTTTTTTCTATTGAAAAAAAAAGAGACTACTTTCTATCCGGACATTTCCTCACTGTTTTTGTTCCCTTTAAATTTTAATAGGTCATAAAGAGTTCTCATGTGGAAACATGAATCGTGGATTGATTCGTTTCGTGGGTCAGTTCTTATGGGTTTGACTTTTACAATGTAAATTTTTTTTTATATAAAACTCTTTTTATATAAGGCCATTTCTTATTTGGGTTTTTTTTCTATTCATTTTATTTTTAATATTTTTTTTATTAGGCCATAGGAGTTCTAGGAACATGAAACTTGCATTTGGATAAAGGCATTGAATTCTGGAGATGAATAATAAGTAGGCAAAATCGATACTGAAATTCGAAATGTGGTTTTGTGAGTTGTTTAGTAAAACATAATGGGTGCGTGAGGATAATGTCTAAAATTTTGAAGTGTAGTAGCAAGTTATAACAATAACTTGGAACTTGGGAGATTTTGTGTAACACCCCTCTTTATTTTTATGTTATGTTTAAAAGACTTTCTTAAATACATTTGAATTGGTTAGTGAAAATATATTAACGAATATGGTTGTTTGTTAGTAAAAGAAAGCTTGAATTTTATTTCATGAATAAAATTTATATTGAGTAATTAATTAACTGATTGGGAGAAGAATTCCAAGATTCCAAAGTAAAAAAGGAAGAAGCTTTTTTTTTTTTTTTTGACAGTTACCTTCTCCAAGAGGATAAAAAAGAAATCCTAGGGAGAGGAAGGGGTTCTGTTCAAGAAAGAGGAAAAGGGTTAACAATAGTGGTTGTAAAAAGGAAGAGTTGTCCAGAGCTGGTTTAGTACCAGTGGAGCTCTATAACTCGTAAAGTGTGCAGGTTGGACAGAGGTCCTGAGGACTAACTCTTGCTTAAGTCTTGATTATTAACTGCTACCTGAAACTCTGGTGTGGAGCACGGGGAGAGCAGAGGACGTGATCACCTCTCTCAAAGGTTGGGTGGTGCCATCAATTAAGAAAATAATACTGACATAAGTATATAAGTCTTTGGTTAAGTTATAAGAGATGGTAATGAAATGTTATTTAAATTTAGTATGCTGGAATTGTTTATCAATATTGTTAACTGGAAAATATACTGTTATTTATTCATTTCTCACAGATGAAGTAAATTTAGAAATAAAAATAGAAATAAAAAAATGGTTGAGATAGATATAAACAAAAGATACATTTTATCTATTCTTGCTAACTAAGTACTATAAAATGGTGCAACTCCCAAACTCTGCAAATATAAAAGTATATAACCACAAATAAACCTTGCCTCTTCTAGTAGAGTCAATCTTTCTTATACTGTTGAGTTTTATTTCTGCATATTACTAAAACAATAAAACAATGTAAAAATACAGAAAAATATATGGGTAGGGTATCAAGACCCAAACATGTGATAATAATTCTATTCGAGCTGTAGCAAGCAAAGGTAATTTTGCATTCTCACGAATTTGGTGAAATGATGCAGTCAGGCTTAGAGGTTTAGTCCCGAGCTCCATAATAAACATAGCAAGGGTCGGGGTCCTCTAGCCATTGTATCCACTATTAGTTAGGGAACCTTCTTACATCAAACAGGGTACAAACTAAGTCCTGGAAAGAAATTATTCAATTTAGAAAAAGAAGAAAATACAAATAATCAGAGGCTTGAATGTTAACTGATAAACTCATAAATTTATCCAAGATTAAAAAATTATAGCATACACAGGTAATATAACAGAAGGCGGAATTTTTCCATATTGACAGAGCCGAGCACTTGGCCAGCTTCATAAACAACAATAAAGAGGACTAAGTTCAGATACACATAAATAAATATCCAAACTGATATATGAGTACGGGAGTAGCATTACAGAAACCATAAATTCAGAGCCAGGAATAAGTGGTACACAGTTATTCCAAAAGACCGAACTAAACGGTGTAGCAAGTATCTACAATTAACAAATTGAAAACCCTGGGAATTTAGAACACATCCTTTACGCGGAGGAACATTAAGCTTTGCGATGCAAAAAGGTAACTTGGAAACAGAACTTGAAGTCCTGTACATATAGAGGAGTTACCCTTAGTGACCACTCAAGAAGACCATATAATTACATTTAAAAATGAATGAAAGCGGAAGATAGAAACCCAACTTACCTAGACATCCGAGGAGGAAAACGTTTTAGAGCTATAGAGGGCACCCTAACCCACCAAGACCCCAGTATCAAGCAACATCTTGTGCAATATAACAAGGAGAACGATGAATGTGAGTAAACTCATAGAAATGGAAGAAACTCTTTAGAAATTCCCTGTAAAATTTTTGGTTTTAAACAATATAATATACCTATACCTGAATTTTTCACTCTTGGCATACCAAGAGGGTTAAACCCTTCACTTTTCAAGGAAGGAGAAAATGATGTCCAAGCAGAGACATGAAAATTCGATCATAACAAAGTTACCATCCTGAGAAAATTTGGACAAGAGTGCAAGGGAATTAAATATTCCGTAGACATTATGTTTATTTGAGCAATCGTTAAAAGGAACTGTGCAAAGAGAAAATAAACAAAAATCAAGATTATGGAGAGACATAACTTGCCTGTGAAAATTGTGTTCTTCGAGAGCGTTGACAACAGACCTGAAGCAAAACTGAGCCAACACCTTGCTGCGGAGATTAAACATGATAGAACCACAAAGAAAACCAGAACCCTGGAGTGAAATCCATTACCAAGTTTTAACCAAACCTCAAGTGATTTCACAACCATGGACAAGGGCTGAGCACCCCAACTGCCAGAGGAAGGACTATGCAGGTTGAGGGAGCTTGCACCCTAGAGCTAGGAAGAAGCCAAAAAGAAAAGGAACGCAGTGCGCGGCGTTGGTATAGGTAGTTACCCTAATCCTAGCCGCATCAATCTCCACCGTCCGATCTAGGTATTACCAGATCGATGGTCAACGTGATTCTCAATAAGTCTCGGTGGATGATCGCTGCAATGCACTTCGGCAGGCTAGACCATGGTTAGGATTAAATTTTATAAATAATGCTACAATCATGGATTCGAATCTTGGATAGATATAAACACATATATTATCTGCCTTAACCTAAGGGATATGCAATTCAATTACACCAAACATAATAAATTCCAACGGTTGTAATGACAAGGTAAGTATCATCACCATTTAATTTCCATGGTAGTGCTCTTTTAAGAGAGTTAGGGTGTTATGTATAATATACATTTCCATTATGTTATAAATGTCGAATAAATATATTGAATGTACCATTAATCCTTTGAGTGGTAACAAATATTATTATTATTATTATTATGTATGCGTGGTAAGTAAAGGATTTATTAAGTTTTTTTTTTATCTATTTAGATGTGACAAGTCGTATCAGGGCATGGTTTGCATGCTGGGCCAGATTGGGCCAACTAAATAACTCTGGGTGTTTTCATCTTTGTTAATTTCATGCACAGTGACAGGAATTATTAAAATATCCAATGAGGAGAGTATCTAGTCATCAGACACCGAGAACTACAGGGGAAATCCATCCCCAACCTAATCCACAAATTAACCCAGAGATGTGGGTATAATTGAGCATGGATCAACACCAACAAACTAGTAGGTTACTAGACGAACAACAACGTCAAACAACCCGATTATTGGACACAATACAACAGCTCCAGACATAAATTATTAAAGTAAGAAGCGACAATGAAATATTAATGTGGGAACAAGAGAGGATACTTAAAAGCCTCTCAGATAAACATAATCATCCTACAGCGCAGCCTAGTCCAGAAAGGGACACCCATGAAGAAGAAGAGAACCAGTAGCAAGTTAATGACAATTCGAAAGGGAGTCATACTCAGAGAAGTAATAAAAATGGAACTTACAATGAAACAAAGTTTGGAAATTCTTTGGAACAATAGGAAATGAAGAAAAAGAAAGTGGAGTTACAAGGTGAGTTTCAGAAAATTAAACCTCCCGCTTTCGATGGAGAGGATGAGAAAGTGGAAGAGGCATGGATAATTAATATGAATAAATATTTCAAGTCTATGAATATAACAACAAGCTCAAAGCTCACTTGGATATTTATCAATTGCGGGAAAATGCCACATTATGGTGGGAGGAGGTGAAAAATGTGCGGGGAATTGAAGACCAGAATGTAACTTGCGATGAGTTCCAATTGTATTTTAAGGAAAAGTATCTAACAGAACTATTTTATGATGAAAAATATCGAGAGTTTCATGAATTGAGGTTTTCTCAACTTTATATGGATGAGTTCATCACTAAATTCACCTCTTTGTTAAGATACATACCATATTTGAGAGATGAAAATGAAAAAGTACAACGATTCTTGAGTAGCCTACTTGCTCACATGAAGGAGAGGATAAAATCCATAAATCCAAAGAATATGGATGAGTTGATTCGAAAAGCACGAATTTTCTATCAAAAAATCCAAATCAAAAGGTGAAGTTAGCAGAAGTTGGCCACCAAAGAAAGGGTAGAAGGGTACCTTGAATTTCAAAAGTAGCAGACAGGAAATTATAAAATTGTTGGAAGGAACCCAGCAAATAGACAATTTGGGAGAAATCTGCAAAAGCCCAAATGTTCAGTTGATGAAAGACCTACTGAAGCATCCAACATGCCATGTACAGTTCCAAAAACCACCGCTACAATGTTGGAGATGCGGTGAGGCACATTATTTTAAGAATTTCCCTCATCATGGAAGAAATTAAATTACAACCAATCTACAAGAGACATCTACGGTAGGGGATGTTGCACAAAACATATCGAGGATCAATGCTGCACTAGAAGATCAGTAAGAAAATTTCCAACCAACTATGATAGAACTGGAAGGTAAGTTATATTCCCAAACTGTTTCCATTTAGGTTAATCCGGGTGCCATTTTATGTTATATAAATTCTCAAATAGTTGAAAACTGTAAACTACAAAGCCAAAAATTTAAAAGTCCCTAGTTGATACAACTGGCTACTGGAGAAATGATCCGGATTTATGCAGGAATGCAACAAAATACACATATAACCATAAATATCAAAATGAAGTGGAAATAACACTTCATTTCATTAATATCAAAGAACTGAAATTTGTTTACAAGAAAAATGGAAATAAACTAGCTAGGACATTGGTAGCTTATCTCTGAGAAGAGATGTGGTGGCTATAGGCCTCTGAACTCTATGTTACAATGAGGCTCGAAGGCCTATATATTATTTAGAAACAATGGAAAACCCTAAACATCCAAAATCCTAACCATAGGAGATGAAACACTAGAATACAGGCCCCATCGGGGTAAATTGGTACATCAATTTCCCAGGGTTGTAACCTTGGGGTACTATATCCGTTTGGCACACATGATACATCGTTAGAAAGATCTATCCAAGGAATAAAACTATTGACCACAAATTTTGAGTTCAAATAGAACTCATGTTTGCCGAAGTTTTGATGCCAAAAAAACGTCGTTTAGGGCCTCAAAATGGATCCGGAAGTTCACGACCTAAAAAATTGCTAAAAACAATAAACTGTGCTAATTAAGGACACTAAAAAAACTAAAAGAAACAATAGTGGGGCCCCAAGTGGAATAGGTGGGTGGCCATTAATATCCACTTAGATCATTCCTCCCCCCTTAGGAAGCAATGGTCCCCATTGCATTGAGTTCCTCCATGAGATGAGGAAAATTTTGCTGAACTTGGTCCTTGGTGAACCACTTGCCTTGGAGCAGGAGTTGGCCAACTTTGAACACCCGATACAGTTGGATCTTTTGTTGGTGAGTTTTCTTGATTTGCATGTCCATGATACAATCTCTGGTGGCCTGTTCCATGCAATATGGGTTTAACTCTGTTGGTGTGATTTGTTCTGCAATTTTGGAGGTGTCCAATAGAGGTGGGAAATAGGGCCGAAGGTGGTCCACATTGAATACTAGGTGCAGAACAAGGAATGGTGGAATACTGAACTTGAAGGCATTGTTCCCTACAACCTTGGTGATGGTGTACAACCCATATTAGAGCGGACGAAGCTTGTGGTGGGGTCCAGTGAGGCGTTCCTACAAATGTAGCCACACTTTTTCGCCCACCTGGAAGTGGTGTGACACGCGATGTTGATCATATCATTGCTTGTACTTAGCATTGGATCTATCCAATGTGTCATGAAATTGATGGAAGATGTGATGAATGTGCTCAATGAAGTTGTTCACTTTGTCAGCTTTAGACTAGACATGAGCCGAATTGGCTTGAGTAGCCATAAATGGCATGGTTGCATCAATGGGACATAGTGGTTGGAACCCCAAGCCCACCTAAAAGGGTCTGTGGCTGATTGAGCTGTGGACAACCTGGTTATAACTATATTGCACATAGGGAAGAATCTCATTCCATCTGTGTGGATGCTTTGAATTATACATGCGAAGAATGTGTACAATCATCCTGTTGATGACCTCTGTCTAGCCATCAGTTTGGGGATGGAAAAATGTGGACATGGTGAGCTTGGTGTCCAGCATTGACCAGAGGCTAGAAAAAAAATGTGATAAGGAATATGCTATCCCGATTTGAGATGATAGACTTTGGGATCCAAAAGTGCACCCACACTAATTCAAAGAAGAGTTTAGCAGTGGATTATGTTGTGATATTCTTCTTGCAGGCTGACATAATGGCCATCTTCAAGAATTTGTCGATGACCACGAAAACACGGTCATTTCCATGCTTAGTAGAAGGAAGGCCTGACATGTAATCCATGGAGATGGATTCCCAAGGTCGACTAGGGGTAGGTAGCAGAGTATAGAAGCCTTGCTTCTTGATGTTCGGTTTGGAAATGGAGCAAGTAGTGCATGATCTGATGTACTTCCCAAAATCCCATTGAAGGTTCAGCCAATAGAAATACATATGCAGTACTGCCACTGTTTTCTCAACCCCAAAATACCTAGTGACTCAACTGTAGTGTGCTTCCCAAATCATCTTGGCACGCTCGATTAAAGGAACACAAAGGTGTCCCAGGTGACATAGCAGTGCATCCTGAATGTGAAAATTTGGAACTTGCGTACTCTCCAAGAGTGTCTTGTATGTGTGGCCGAATTTCAGACCTCTCTTGTAGAGAAGCAGCCAATCAGAAGTCTCGTGACCACAAGGGTTGAGAATGGTGGTTAGCTCCATGATCGGTGGTCGGCTGAGGCAGTTTGCAACATTATTGGTGCTACCCTTATTATACTTGATGTTCAGATAAAATTTTTGTAGATATGTGGACCACTTCTAATGGCGATCATTCTGTAACTTCCCTTGTGTCTGTATGAATTGCAGGGGTCGGTGGTCTGTGTGGATTACCTTTTCCTTCCCCAAAATGTAATGCTTCCAATGGCAGCACGCCTGCACAACGAAACACATTTCTTTGTCATAAGTGAGATACTTGCGGACTGTGTCGGACAATGTCTCACTGTGATATGCCAATGAATGCCCTTGTTGAGTAAGAACTGCCCCTATAGCATATTCAGAGGCATCTGTATCGATCTCAAATGGTTGTTACAAGTCTGGTAATGTGAGCACTAGGGCAGAGTAGAGGCGATGTTTCAATTCTTCGAATGCCTTTTGTTGAGATTCTGACCAAAATAATTTTTCTTTTGCTCCTCCCTTGGTGACCTGACTCAAGGGCTAAGTGATATGAGAGAATCCCAATACGAAATTGTGGTAGAAATTAGCAAGATCCAGAAAGATGCGAAGCTCTGTTAGAGTGGTTGGGGATGACCAATCCTGAATTACTTGGATCTTGGTTGGATCGACATGCACCCCCCGTTCATCAATAATGTATCCAAGATACTGAACCTGGGTCATGCCAAAAGTGCACTTCTCCAAATTTGCACACAACTTGTGTTGCCGTAGTGTTTGGAGGACCCGTCGGATGTGGTGGAGGTGCTCTTCCCAAGTCTGGCTAAATATTAGAATGTCATCCAAGTACACTAATACAAATGAGTTGGTGAATGGCCACAAGATGTCGTCCATCAGCCTCGTAAAGGTTGCGGGAGCATTCGTCAACCCGAAAGACATGAACAACCATTCAAAAAGGCCCTCCTTGGATTTGAAGGCAGTCTTCCACACATCGGAGGGTTAGATTCGTACCTGGTGATACCCAGAATTCAAGTTGGTCTTATTGAAATATTTCACCCCTTTGATTTGATCCAAAAGGTCATCTATCTATGGGATCGGGTACCTATTCCGGACAGTGATCTTGTTCAGCGCTCGATAGTCAATACAGAGTCTCCAAGTCCCATCCTTCTTCTGTACGAACATGATCGGGCTCCCACAAGGCGATGAACTTGGCAAGATTTGACCTTTCTATAGCAGCTCCTCAATCTGCCTCTTGATTTCATCGTTCTCTAGAAGAGAGCATCGATAGATCAGTCCATTGGGCAGTGAGACACCTTGGGTTAGATCGATGGGGTGCTTGACCTGACAGTGTAGAGGCACCCCTATGGGTGAGGTGAATATTTCCCCGTACTCCTCCACGACCTTGTCCATTTTATGTTGTCGTGTGGAGGAGCCCTGTTTGGAGGTCCTGTCCATGGTCTTCTTCTTGACCTGGGGGCGGATCATCAGGAAAAAAAATTTCCCGATTTTGGAAATGAGCTTACTGCATTGTTTTGCAGTAACCAAAGAGATAGAAATAGGCGGTGGTACCTCTGGTATCCTTTACAACTTATTTCCCAAAGTAACAATAACAACGCAAGGCCAGGACCCATACACAACATGTCACTTCCACAAGTATGGTTGGCCTAATAATACATCACAAACATCAAGAGGAGCAATGTCACATAATATCTCATCTGTGAAAGGCTTGATGCTGTAGGGAAGGCGACACTGCTGGCTGACGCAGAGATCTTGTCCTTGGTGAAGCCACCCGATGGTGTATGATTGTGGGTGTGTTGTGATGAGAAAGCCCAAATTCTTCATGACCTCTACTGAAATGAGGTTCTTTTGGCTCCCACTGTTGACAATGAACTATAGTGGGGAACCCTTTACCCACATATGAGAGTGGGAGAGACGTTCCTCCTCCTCTGGATATTCTGGTTCCTCCTTCTGTATCTTTGCAATGGCAATGTGGCATTGGGCGTTGTATCAATAATCTACTTTCCTTTTTCATTCCCCTTGTCAGGTTCAGATTTAGAGTCGGAGCATGCATCTGATTCAGAAGCTCTCATCTCGGCCACCAATGACTACTTAGTGTGACACTCACTTGTGTTGTGAGTGGATCTCTTATGGAACTCACACCATTTTCTCGTGTCCTTCTTTGGCTTTGTGGGGTTGTTCTTTTCTTGTGGCTTTGGTAGGTTATCTAGGGCCACCATGCCTTCACTTTGTCCTTTGTTCTGCGGTTTGGGGGCACCTTTCCCTTGCTTTTGATTCACAGATCCAAAGTCTCACTTCTTCTGTTTGAATTTCTGCTCAATCTTGGCAGCATACTGGTATGTCGTACCAAGTGAGGAGATTTCAAGGAAATCCATTTCCTTCTAAATGTATTTGTGCAAACAACTGCAATACTTCAGCACCAAATTTTTCTCTGAATCTTTGATACCCAACTTTGTGCGTAGGGTATGGAACAATTTTACCAGCTCACACTAGTAAAAAATGATGAAATTAATGACCAAGTGACTAAAAAAGTTAGTCACCGCTATTATTTCAAGTGAATTACTACTAAATTTGAGCAATTTTAAGTAACCGAACTAAAAATGACTAACTTAAATGACTAATTTAGTCTAGGAATTAAAAATACGACTAGATAATAAGTGACTAAACTAAAAACGACTAACTTAAATGACTAATTTAGTCCAAGGATAAAATATATGACTAAACTAAAAGCGACTAACTTAAATGACTAATTTAGCCTAGGATTAAAATATATGAATAGATAATAAGTGACAAAATTAATAATGATTAATGTAAATGACTATTATAGTCCAAGAATAAAAATATGATCAGTATAACAATTATATGAATTAGTCATTTATGTCAATAATTTTTAATTGTGTCACGCCATAAATGGAAAATTGAAATTTTGATATTGAAGTGTTACATTTCACTACAAGATTCTCTGAATCCATCTGCAGTGTTAAAATTATCTCAGTTGTGTCCAATACACTTTTCATTAGGCTTTTGATAAGTACTGGATGACAGTTCTCCAAGAAACATTAATGTTGGATACCCTGCCCCTAATTTACCTCAGAGAAATCATACCCATGATTCACCTTGCCACCATGGGTTCCTGATCCACCCCGACGACTGATCGGTTGTTCGCGCCCTATCTCGCCTAGCTCACCCAATCACTACACAACGCTCCTGTACCACCGAACGCACTCACAACACGACTTCACCTAACACCTTTGACTCATTCGCCTGCTATGGGACACACACCCGTTTTACGTTGTCGTTCATCACGTCTACCAAAACGCATGACTCTACCCATCGCTAAAAACGCGCCCAAGGTGGGCATTCGCCAATATGGCGCGCCCATTGCACATTTGCGTCGCACATACCCGAGTTGGGCGCTCGTCCCGCCCCCCACCACTCGGTCACCACGACACTAACTCGAGGGTGTGACACTCCCTCATCCTTGCTCCACTTGTATTTACTCATGTGAGACGCCTTCCACATGTTGCTCAAACCTCACTCCCATTGGAGAGTGTATGAACCTTTGTTATAATAATAATAATAATAATCTAATTTTAAGGTCACGTCGACCAAGCCAAACACCAAATTGGTGTATGAGACCCCCTTGTTTGTGGGACAAGGGACCCACCTTTGCATAGTGATTTGATTGCTAAGTCTACGAAGACATGCATATTCTACCCCCTCTGGTTTTGAACCTATGACCTCTTAGGAGGAAACAAATGCTCTTAATCATTAAGCCTACTCAAGCTGTGAATACTCACACACATATAGAATTTATTTATAATATGTTTAACATACATATATTGTGCGACACCCATTTAACATATATATATTATTTGATATGAACCTTAATTAATTTATTAAAATAATAAATATCAATATTTATATTTTATTGAATTTTTTAAAATATTAATTATCAATATTTATATTTTATTCATTTTAATTATATTATATAAATTAAATTTTAAATATATTGTGATTTTATATTTAATTAATAATTAAAATAATAAATATTAATATTAATATTAATATTATTTTAAAAACATTTGTTTGAAAATTTGTAAAACGTTTAATGGCATGCCACATTCGAAAAGTCGAAGTCTGGGAGATTTCAAAAGTCAAAGTCAAACATGGGCATGGGTTGATTTCACTAAAAATATATATGAAAGTCGAGACCGGTATGAAAGCCCAAAGTCGAACTTGACACCGGTATGAAAGCCTAAGAAAACTCGCTGTTCTTACCAGGACTCTCGCTATTCTTACCAAGACTGGTTCAGGAAGACGAGGTTTTGAGGGCATGCCACATTCCAAGTCTGTCAAAAGTCAAAGTCAGGGAAAGAAGAGGTTTTGAGGGCATGCCACATTCGAAGTCTGTCAAAAGTCGAAGTCTGGGAGAGGGCATGGTTTATTTCATTAAAAATATATATGAAAATCAAACTTGTCACTGGTATGAAAGGCCAAGAACAGAGGAAAACTGATTGTTCTTACCTAGACTGGTTCAGGAAGATGAGGTTCTGGGTCTTTGGCACTGAATTGTTGTAGTTGGTTCTAAAATTTAGATAAAAACTGGATGAAAAATGGATGTGTAGGTTATTTGGGGCCAAATTTTTTCTGTTGATGGGAGGGTTTTGATATATTTGAGAAAAATTAATAACGTGATTAATTTTTTAGGGCTAGGAATTTTTTCTATATAATTACAACTTTTATCATGGATAAAAACACATTAGAAAGAACTTGGAGGTTTTTGAAGAGGCAGGTAGCAACAAATTCACAATTGAAGTTTGCATACCCAGAGTCACATGTTAGTTGGATTTTATATTTTTCTATTTCCCAGCTTTGTATTTGCTCTATTTTTTTTAATATATTGTTGATTCATACAAATTTTTTTGGGTGAGGATCGATTGGAAATGGATTTTTTTTGTTTGTTCTTTGATGTTGTTGGTTCTAGGATTTCTGTTTTTGATGTTGTTGGTTTTACAGTACTCAGTAGCTAATCAATGGATTCAACTGAATCGCTTCCTCCTACGAGAAGTCCGTCTTAATTAGTTACATCATTAAAGGAAGCGAATCACTATCATTTCCAGCATTTCCAAGTGCAAAAGATATGTTTGGTCACGAGGCGTAGAAACCTATGCATCCTCTTTCCCAACCTGGAATTTATCTACCATTCTTTTCTACCTCTGTGATATCACGAAGTTGCAAGTGGGAGTTTTCCCTCAAAGGGTATTAGGACGCAGTGGCCCAGTGAAAGAAATCCCAAACCCTCTTGGTCTAGCCTTATCTAGTCCTTATCTCATTTCTAGTTGTAAACCTTGCTACCTTCTCAAGACAATAGGCGTAGATTTGATGGATTTGAGAGACATCCGATGGGTTTTGTTCGTTCTTCGCCAATGCATTGCAACTAGTGTTACACTATATTTTATACAAATCTCTCAGCTCAAACTCCATGAAAATATAAGTGTTTCTATGTCTATAATTGAAGAAATAAACCTTTCCACCCGTGATGCTTTTAATGAGTTCAATCAGGAAATATTGTCACCATATTTTTCAATTAAATCTGCCCCAAATTATGGTTGAGCTTTCCCATCATTCATAGGTTAGGCCTTCCCATTTGAAACCTCTCCAGTTGGTTCAACGTGAGCGAGATCGGATAAAAAAATGACTTTAATAGGTCCTGTCCAACTGAGGAGTATAATCGAGAAATTGTTATTAATGTTGCTGGCTAGGATTCCTTTGATGGGATCATCCATATTTATCTCATCCTATCCAGTGTCCGGGCTCACATCTGAAGAAAAATATAGAATAAGCAATAGTACCTATATACTAATGAAATGATTTGTCTGAATGAAATGATGTGTCTAAGAAATCAGAAATAAAACATCAAGTTAATAGTTCTGTAGATCTCCTTTTTTAGGTGGTAGCACCCATTCCCCACATTCAACCACCCATTACAAGTTGTCACTATAGGATAGAGTTTTATTCTATGGGATAGAGTTTTAGGTGTTAGCATCCATTCCCCACATTCAGCCACCCATACTCAAATAAGCAAGAGTATGCCTATAAAAGTCTGTCTTTACAGTCATCCAAAGAACCGTGGCGAAAGGAGCCAGGTTTGTAAATGAAAAAAGAGTTGTTTGAAAATGGAAACCAACATAAATTTTCTTATCTTCTTCCACATATAATTTTCCTCATTTCTATGTCTTTTTTCTTCCAATAAAACCAATGTATAGTTGGCATCTATTATTTCAAGTAGAAACTAAAGTATACATTGATTGTGCCTACGCATAAGAGCTCCTTTCATACAACTTCCTGATTATCTTCAGATTCTGCAAAACATCCTTCTAATAAACGTTGAACATCAAAATGACATTAAAACCTATAGTGCTAACATTGCAGACAACCCAAAATAATATCTTAAAACTGCCTGTAAAATTCCTTTAAAACAGTATTTATGTGAAAGCTAAAACCAAAACCCTCCCTCTGATTTTCCATGCATAATCATTTGCTGATTACAATGGGATCCTTTGAAAGCTGATCTTCCTAAGAATTATATTCTCTGTGAACATGTTGAATAGAAACTGAATGAAAAGCTTCCTAGATTTCCTTAACATAGTGCTGCTAGTGAGAGAGAACTAGACTATCCAATGGCAGAGAACCTTTAAAACTCTCATTACCACTTTCGAGTCTCCAACAACCTGAAGATTTTGAACACCTTTAACCATAACAAATTTTAATAGGGTCCAAAGGGCTATTGACCTTGCACGAATATTAGTACCAGTACCAATTCCAATCTTGAGTTAGAATTAATGATCATAATTGTAATGAAGGAAAATACCAGCAAAATTATCACCCAACATTTGACATGCACAATAGAAATAATTCCAAGTAATGTTAGGATTGAAAGAGGGCACATGCCTAAGGTTGACGCTAGAATCCCCTCATTTATGCAATTAGTCACACTTGTTATCATCATCTTATTTTCGTAAGTCTTCTCATCTTTGTTTGTAAGAACATATAAGATATTAGGAAAAATCTTGCCATCTTCTAGCAACATTCTCATCTATTTTCAAGTGATTAGCACAAGCTAATGTGCATCTTTGACCCATCCAAGCTAATGTGAGTTGGGATGATTTGAGTTTGGTATCTGGAGTTCCTTTTCCAATTGAAGGAAGAGAAGATTATTTTGGTTTCCATTATCAATGATCATATATGCTAGTTTGTGCTTTATTTGACAGCTCTATGTACAAAGAGCTTCCTTGTTGTTGGAAAGGCTATCTTTGGGCATTAGCATCAAGTCTTGATCAATGTAGCTGGGATTTTTGACATCAACCTATAAGTCTCAAACCTCTCAATAATGTTTACAAAGGAAGTGAACATTTCATTTAGGGTTGAGTTCATCCTATTCATTGCTGGTCAAGTTCATCTCAAGGAAGAACAAGTTTAGTATTGTGAAAGAGGTTGAAATCCTCTGTTCTATGGGTCAAGTTCAGTTTTTCCAAGGGGCGGAGTTCGCCACTCAAGAGGGTCGTATTCACTTGTACACTTAGTTGGATGAATTCTGTAAAAAAGGAAGTATAATAACCGGTCACAAGGGAGCTTGAATCTGGTCTTTGTCTTGTGGGTGTGTTTTTGGAAGGAAAGATTGATATTTTTCTCATTTTCTAAAGTTCGTACCTCCTAAGAGTGACATTGTGTTGAAGGAAGAGTTGCTAGACAAAATTCCTTGCTAGATGTAGCATTATTGTGGGTTGATTTAACCTCTTCTGGTTGCTATCACAATCTTTGTGCATGAGTTATGGAGATGCCTTAATTACATGTGTGGAGAGGGTGTCATTTAGGAGAAAAAGGGATCCATAAATGCTGCTGAGTTTGTACAATGAGGAAGAGCTGGTCGTACTCCAGAAATTAAGCTCATAATTCAAGGGGTTAACACTGGTCCAGTTCTGCCTTCAGAACTGATATTTTTCACTTATTTATAAGCCTCCAAACCAGGTTCTATTGCCCTTATTCGCTCACTGTAAATGTTGATTTCGATCTAAGAAATGGAAAGTTTATGACTTGGCACTATCTGCATATTTCCTTATATCAACAATGTACACTGAATGGTTCAATTGAAAACAATGTATCACACTGAGTTCCATTTCGCTACTATAGAATCTAGATTCTGACGACATTGGTGCAAACTCATTCACTGTTCACAAATAGTTCTTCATGATTGTAGAATTAAATGTCATATTTTCCCATTGCTTCTTTAACAGAAGCCTTCTTTTTGAAAAGAGACTCCTCCCTCTAGCTTGTTTTGTGAGGAGACTCTGCAAAGGCCAATTTGCAGCATCCTCTATTGTGCCTTTCTAGTAATATCTAAATTTCAACTATTCATTTAAACCACTTCTACATTCAGTACTTTATTTTCCATAATGACTTCAAAGTTGAAGAAGGCTAGGCTTCCAACATTTCCAGGTTCTCATATGGTTATTTTGCATGGGCCTTTGGATAATAGTTAGCACTTGCCTCAACAATTGGGCTAATGTTTGACCACACTATCATAAGCCACCATATAAATCTCACAATTTGGGCACATCATAAATTTTCATGGAAAATATATGATGTGGCTAAGGTTTCACTAGATTATCATAAGCCACCATATAAATCCCACAATATGGGCACATCAGACATTGTCATGGAACCATGGTTTCAAATACATTGTGGCTGATCTGTTGTATTTTTTGTTTACATTAATTTTCCTCATCATATTATGGGAAGTTGGGCACATGTGCAGTTTGTCTTAATTAGTCAACTTTCCAAGTTTGAGTGGCCACATTTCCGTTGTAGCACACCTTCTTGTTTGAAAATGTTTGCAAGTGCAATGACCCAGTGGAATTTTGGATTTGATGATTGGTGGCTACCGCTATCCACTAGTAGTAAATGAAGCCTTCATTCTTAGTTGTTTCTCTGGGTTTTCTAATTTACATCAAACATATGGGATTTTAACATTTTTTGTTTGTTTGTGATTTAATAATTTTTGTTTTCTATGTTTTATGATCCTAACCTTGCCACATTTTTCCAGTTTTCACAAGCTTCAATACTAAACTTTGAAATAATGACCTACAGAATCATTGAAGTTTCACTTAGTTTTACTTCATTAGTGGTTGAGCATGCTCTCATAGCAAACTGTAGGTGCAACAGAGAGTTCCCGAACTTCTGGCCTATAAACCAACACTTAGGCTGCCATTGGAAGAGTAAAAAACTCTTCTCAAATGCATAAAGAGGATGTCATGTCATGATATGCATTGGTCTCAGTTGATTATCTGCAGTTAATGTAGTCAATATATATCATAAAACTCTAGAATATTGAATATTAACAGATCATATATGTTACTACTGTAGACAACTACAAGAAAGTGTGAAACGCCCATAAGAGACCTTTATAATGATGCAAATATTTTTATTTTACCTTGGAAGTTGATACTAATACTTATTCCCCGAACTAATGGTAGCGTATTAAATATATTGCATGAAACAGGTCAGTTACTTTAAGGTTTTCCTTTCCTGTTTTATGATTTTTTAGTTGTCTTCTTCTCATTGTTTTGCCCTAGCCAAACCCATCTGATCATAGTAGGGATCTACTCTTAAGTTCTTTACAGTGATATCCTCATTGGTCCTTTGTGGTTAGGAGTGTGGTGGAAACTAAAGCTTAAATCTGGGCATTGATTGTATTAACTCTAAGTTTCCTGCCTCTAGTCTGTCAGCAATTATTTTTTCTAATTTTCTGACTACAAGATGTTACTTCACAAGTTCTTGAGATCTTTCTTGAGAAAGTAATTCTCTTTATATCATAGTGTGCCTTTATTTCCTCCTCAAAAATATATCTTCCTCTAATGTGTTAAGCAAACACTGGTAAATGTGTTAAGAAAACACTGGTAAAAGCAGAATAGAGCTCTCATTCTATCCTAATATCTTACGCATCAATATGGCTAGTGTTTAGTGATATGTATCAAGTCTTGTGCTATAATCTTAACTCCATTGAAGTTATATAACAGGCCCAAAGCCCCTGTATCTACTAGAATAAGTTTCCTCATCTAATAATCACATTTAACACTAGAAGAGAACCATAAATGGTACGTTATACCTATCCTTAGTCACATCAAACATTTTTGCCAATATGGGATTTGCAAAGAAGTTGGAAATGATTGAGATATATTCTAGCATACTCATGAGATCTTGGAAGAAAATTTTACTTATGACAAGTTCAATTCTCCAAATGATATATAATGATTATATTATCTTATGTTTATGTTTTAATTTCATTCAAATCAGAAATAGTTCAACTATGACCATTCATCTTTTTAAGAATAGAAACTGCTAGCACATTGGAAATTAATTTCTTGTGCAATGATGTTGGAGGTAAAGTTAGTGGCAGAAGAGCAGTCAAAACATGAGAATATTCTTGAAAATCTAGATAGAGCTTCTCTATCATGTGCTAACAAGCTTGAAGGCCATGGCTAAAACAAGCGAAACATCAAATTTATCTCATAGAAGTAACTCCTACATTTTTTGAATTTGAGAGCTATATGTGGATATACTGCCCTATCGTTAGTGTCATTGAATAAAAAACCTATAATATCTTCAAGGCTTGCTTCAAAAATTCTTGCCTTTGAGACAAACTCTTCCCACTGTTTTACTACTTTTTCCTTGAGACAAAGGTAGTAGGTTTGCTTCAAGATGCTAGATGCTTTCATCAAGGTACCCTTCCAATAAGTATTCAAGAAAGTATACCTTCTCAGAGATGATGCCACTGTTCTTTTCAATACAGGAGTTGCTACAAGTTTTCAAATGAACTTTGCACATCATCTTAAATAATAGAGATTCTCCCTTTATGACTCGTAATGCTACTTTAAAGGATAATTACTAGAAATCCTTCAAGGTGACACAATTCCTGGGATTGAAATGATGTTATAGGCATTGATATATACTTCTAGAAATGACCCTTTGATTATTGATTCATAAATCAATGAAATTATTTTTCAAATAATCCCAACATGCTTGTCAAAACAGAGAATTTTCCTTCACAATATTTTCATCTTCTTCAACTATATTGGTGGATGTAGCTTCAAGTCTTTTTAATAGATCTTCAATGTCTCCAAATAACTTGACCTTGGTCCCTTCCTAGAGAAGGCTCTTTGTTGGATATTAGTACTGATAATAGTCCATAAAATACATCTCATAAATCTGAATTAGTTACTTCTATGACTATGCACATAACCCTTGAATTTTTGTACCTTTTAGATAATTTAATTTATGCACAACACTTCATAATTCAAGCACAGGACCCGTGTCTCCTTTACAACGAACTCAACCTTATTTTTACTTAAATATCAACTTCTCGGATCCTTATAAAAGTGCTTCTTGGCCTCTCAAACTATTTCTCTCTTTTTACCTCAAGCCTGCAACCCAATCACAAAGAATAAGCCCTATATTTTGACCTTGAATTAGCCTATCACACTTTGTAATGTGTCTTATAATCAAGAATATGGAAACCTAAACCATTTTTCTTAATCAAATGGAGTTTATTAAGAGACATTTTATCCTAGGTAATATTATTACAACTTGTGAAGGTCTTGAATGAGTATCAAAGATCAGTCACATAATTATAGATGAAGATATGAATAACAAATATGACTCCAAAGGCATATTTTCTACTAGGGTGAACTTCTTCAAGCTTAGAAAAGTAATATAAATCTCCAAATGATGTACCCTCTTGCATGCTAGGAATAAGGAGATAATGTGATGTAAATCCTTCATTAATGTGCCCTCCATGCAAGTGGCCAAGAATAGAATGTATTCCCTTCAAGTGCCAAAAAAGTGATAATTTGTACCTCGTCATGCTGCCATGAATAGGTTAGTGACTCCCTCAATTGGAGTGCCCTCATTTTATAGGAATGAGCACTGGGAACATGTTAGAATACACTTTAAAGGAGAGAGTTCACTACTGGTAACTACCACTTCATCAGTGCCAAGTGCCTCCCTTATAGTTGAGTGATGCATCCTATTTGCTGCTAAGGAAAATCCCATTGGTGTGTTCTTCTCCTCACTCCTGTTGTAATGAATGTTTAAAAATGACCGCAAGGGATGTGTCCTTAAGAATGCTAATATATTAACCAAAATCATTTGCTGTCATGCTGATAGATCTGTGTTCAAAACCAAATTTTTTTGCTGTCATGTTGATAGATCTGTGTTCAAAAAGTGTAAATACAACAAAAATATCTCCTCAAACAAGTGTTGATCCATAATTTTTCTCTCAAATATGAATTTCTTTTGTTGTTTAACTTTGTGATTGTTGTGTATGGGTGTGTTCACACTGGTAAAAAATGTGTACTCTTCTCTTCCTATATGTTGTTTGTAAAAAGTTTGCACAATTGACATTTGTGCTCAAATAGGAGCTGAAACTTCTCTTTTACAAATAAAATTCTGAAAAGAGTTGAAAGTAAAGAGTTAACATATTAGTTTCACCTTTGAATGCAGAAAATTGAAGATGAGTCAATGCCCAATTTTGACAATGGATGAATACCATGCACATGATGAGAGAATAGCTGATGAGAAGAGCTTGCTTAAATATGCATGTCCATGTAATGATTATCGTGGTGGGAAGATGAGAAAAATAAGTGTTATTTTTCAACATATGCTAAAATATGGGCATAGCGGTATAAGCCCTTTCCCTCAAAATTGTTATCCAGATAGGATAGAATTTTATAGCATGAGAGATGTAGAGGCACTAGACATAGATGAAGAGGCAAAAAACACAAATGAAAAGGTAGGAACCTTTGATGAAGGGATCGAAGTTGATAGAATGCTGAATGAGGGTTTCAAAGATGAATGGCAGAAGTTGATGGAGGATGCTTTAAAACCTGTGTATGGTATTTGCAATTTAAGTCATTTAACAAAAATCCTTTTAATTCTTAACTTGCAAGTGGTGCATGGTTGGACAAATAAGAGTGTTGATGAGTTATTGGCATTTTTACAACGATTGTTACCACCTAAATCCACACTGCCAACAAAACGAAGAGCATGTAAAGTGCAAATCACTAAGTTAGGCTTAGGGTATGAAAAAATCCACACATGTGTGAATGGTTGTGTATTATTTCGCAAAAATCTTGCAAGTGAGACTGAATGTCCAAAATGTAAAGAAGGGAGGTATAGACGAGGGTTGAAATCAAATTCAGCTCCGAGAAGGGTTCTTCGCCACTTTCCACTAATCCCTCAGTTGCTTCGAATGTACAAATGTCGAGACATTGCCAAGCTAATGTAATGGCATGCCAAAAATAAGAGCACTGATGGAAAACAACGATTTGTGGCTGATTCTAAGATTTGGAAGGAATTTGACAATAAATCCCCTGATTTTTCCCAAGATCCCCGCAATATAAGACTGGGTTTAGCTCTAGATGGGGTCAACCCTTTCTCAGATCAAAGCACTAAATGGTCAACTTGGCCAGTGTTTTTAATAAATTATAACTTGCCTCCATGGTTAGCAACCAAGCCATTTTTCTTGATGTTGTCATTGATCATACCGGGGAAAAAATTGTGACTTCAAATACAATTGATGTTTATTTAGAACCATTATTTGATGAGTTAGTGGAATTGTGGAAAGGAATTGAAGCAATTCAAATTTTAAGGGATGGTAATTCAGTTCAATTCACTTTAATAGCTTCTTTATTGTTTACAATCCACGATCTTCCTACATATGGCACTTTGACTAGTTTCAATGTTCATGGATACCATGGATGTCCGGCTTGCATCTTTAAGGGTTTTGTGAGGCACTCAAGTAGCTTACACAAGTGTATTTATTATGGACATCGTGCTTACCTCAAAATGGAACATCCATATCGTCAACAAAAGTCACGTTTCAATGGTAAGGAAGAGAATCGTGAAGCACCACTGGAAATAACAAGTGATTACATTATTGAGAATGGAGAAAAAAGAATGCAATTTATTCAAAATGGTGGCATTTGTGGTAGTAAAAATGATCCACTTTATGATAGTGGTGTAAAAAGAGTGTGCATATTCTATAAATTGCCATATTTTAAGCATATAACCATTATGCATACTGTTGACTTTATGCATATTGAGAAAAACATAGCTTTTGCTATTATAGAAACTCTTTTTTGTGCATATGATACAATGTCATCACGCCTAGACCTTAAAGAACTAAAGATTTGTCGAAATCTTTGGGTTGAAAAATATGGTAATGGAAAATACAGAAAACCTATTGCTCTTTATTTGTGGACAAAGGATCAATGTGCACAATTCTTAAAGTTGATGACTTAGACTTGATTTCCTACTGGATATGTAAGTGGTAATATTAGAAGCCAAACCGAAAATAATAACTTAAGAAGCCTCAAGACCCATGACTATCATGTCATAATTGAGGATATTTTACCTATTGCAGTCACATCAAGTTTGGAAAGGGGACCAAGATTGGCAATTATAAGGTTGGGCCTAATCTTAAAAAGAATGATCTTGCATGTGCTAGATCCTTCAAACTTTGATAATTTGAGGGGAGAGGTTGTTGAAGTCCTATGCTTATTGGAACGAGAATTTCCACCAGCAATATTCAATATTTATATGCATCTTCTTATACATCTAGAACATGAACTTGATCATTGTGGCCCAATAAGAACAAGATGGATGTATCCTATAGAACGATACATGATTTAAGTTTTGAAAAAGTTTGTTCGTAATAAGGAAAAACCAGAAGGTAGCATTTATGAAGGATATTTAATGCAAGAGGCCATAGGGTTTTGCACATAATATATGAAATATTTTAGCAATGTCAAACAACATGTATGGGATGATGATGACGACCAGAGAGTTGCAGGCGAAGTATTAGAAGGAATTGGACGTCGCTTCAAGCTATCAAATGAGGAAAGAATTTCCATACATGCCTATGTTCTTCAAAACACATCATCATTCGATAAGTGGTGTGTTAGGGTCCTATAATAATAGGGTTCATAATTTTTGAAATGAATTTGATTAGTCTTGTAAATATATACATACCTTGCTTTCTCCAATTTGTTTTCCCATATTTGGAAATAATAAAAAAATGAAAAGAGGGTAAAAGTCCTAAAAGAAAAATCAAAGGACTTGAAAAGAAAAATATCAAAAATAATAGAAAAATAGACCCCAAAATAAAAAAAGAGATAAGAATAAGACATGAAAGTAAGCAAGTCAAAATGCCACTACTATTTACTTTCACTGCAAAAATAATGATTATGTGCAACTTGTTCAAAATTCCATAATCCATGACGAGTTAAAAAGTTTAATCTTAACTTTTCCATGCTTTGAATTTCATGTTTATAGATAGAGAATAAAGATCTGTCAAACAGTTTAAACTTGAAAAATCAGTAGATAGTTAGAGAATAAATGAGGAGCTCAACAGTTTAATATGAGCCCTCGGATGAAATAAGGTTAGAATTAGATAGTTTATGCTTTAAAAAGAAAAAATGGATTTCAGGTTGCAAGCTTAAATGCACCCATGCAAATAATGAAAAAATGTTAGAATAATGATGGGTAGGTAGAAAAATGTTGTGCAAGGCATGTAATAAAACACTATCTGGAAAATTACTAATTTCCCCTCACCCACAATGTTCTAGTATTCAAAACCTTTAATTAAAAAGGCTCAAAGCATTTCTCTGACTTTTATTGGGACCGGACCCAAGGCTTAATGATTGATTGGTAATAAATACTGGATTTCCTTCACAAAACCCTTTTCTTCAACATAGCCACCCTTTTCCAAAAATTAATCCTTTTTCCTAAGTAAAACACCCTTTTTTTTCTTAGAGAAAGTAAAAACCCCCTTAACTAACCTCATTTCATGCAAAAACATTCAAAAAACCCACAAAACACAATTTATCCTAAGCATTACGCGTAAATGTTAAAATGGGACCATTATTATGCTCAAATGCCTATTTTTACACCTTTCTTAGTTTATTTTATGTATTTCCATTCATTACATTCATTTCGTATTAATTATAACATATTGTATTGATTCCTTTATATAAAACCCCTTCCCATATATATATATATATTAACTCATTTATTTAAATATCCCAAAACCCACTTATTAACTTTTTAACCTATGACTATATTACCCCACGTGATATATACCCCTCAATTCCCATAGGTTAAATTATATTTCATATATATATATACCCTGCCTATCCCCAAAGGTTAAAACACGTTATATGTAATAAACTCGCCTTTGCAATACACATGAATATTACACATTTACTGTGTAAATTCATATATCCCGCTATCACATTATAACATTAGTTTATACGTTTAAACACCGTTTAAATGCATTAAACCAACCCTGCTGTATATAATTATCCTAGCCCTACATCCCATCTGCCGAGCAACTTCATTACTAAATCTCCGCCGTTCACATATCCTTCTCCAGATCTGACGATCCAGATGCGATATTGTATTTATAAAAGCGCGATCGCTAATCGTTTTCGATTTTGTGAAATGGGCAGTTTTTCCATAATATCTCTCCTCCACGTGGCATTTTTTAATTGGATCGCATCTGATCCAAATAAACCACTTACCGCTCCGAGCCTATGCGATAAACCAATAGTGGTTTATCCTCCCGATGCTAAGCCACTTTCCCTCTGATTTGACCGTCATTCAATGCAGAACCTGTTTAAAACCTAAAAAATCTATACAACTGCATATATGCTTAGTTCAAGTCCTTTTTAGAGTTTTCTGCGCATTTACATCCTCCTGATTGAAGAAACAAGCTATGTACCCCATTTTCACGCTTAAAAGAAATAGAGATCCATTAAAAATGCTGATAAGACTTATTGAAACTTCCAGTATACTTCCAAGGACTGTAACAACTTCCAAAGGTCTTCAAACGCCTCAGAAACCTTGCTCAAAAGACCATATACCTGCAAAAAATAGGTATTCTTCGAAAAAACAATCTTCCTATCATTTGAAAAAGAGTTTCCTATGAAATTGATAACCATAAACCCTGTTTTCCTACAAAAATACCTATATTTTCCTACAAAGAACGTTTTTGTTGTGAAACCCTGATAAAATTTCGGTTTTGATATTATATCTAGTTTTAAAACAAAATTGAATATAGTTTAGCCTTTTTAGACCTTAAAAGAACTTCTAATCAATCCAAAAACCCTTTTGCAAATAATCAGAACCCTTTGTACATGAATCAAACTGTGTTTTAGTCCAGTTTATCCAAAAAAAGAAGAAAAACCCTTGTATACATATTCTAAGTCTGTAAAAGAGTTTAAAGACCAAGTTTGATACCAAATTGAAGGTTAAAACCAAAGGAAAGCCAAATTTTACTTTTTTTCTATTCAAAAGACCTTTGTCAAACCATAAATACCTTTTGTAAATAGTTTAAGCTTACAAAAGAGTATAAAAAGCCTAAAAACAGAGTTGTAAACATTCAGAAGGCCAAATTTGTCAAAATCAAACCTAGTAATGGCCTCTAAAAGAACCATTGTTGTAAACCCACTACAACCTCATGTTGTAGATGTTGAGCATACACCCCTAACTAATTTTGATTACAAAATAACTGATCCAGTGATAGAATTCAACCTTTTAGACCTCCACTGCTGGAGTCTAGAAAAATCCTTAGATCAGGGAGATGAAGTACAGATTTGGGAGTCCAATTTACCCAAGTATGTAGTCACATACTCGTCAGTGTCTAGAAGTCATTAGGCTGTGTCAAATCTATTATTCCCCTGAACAAAGAGCTATTATTGATGCTAGTAAATAAGTATTGTTCACTATTATTGCAGAGTCTATAAACCTAATGCTTCAGCTTAAACCAGATCCCAATATAGTTCCATTATTCCATTGTGTTAGCCCCCCTATAAATTTTTGACAAGAAAACAGGGGGCTAAAATGTTTTTGAGCCTTCAAGGATTGCATTTCCTCTGAAAACACATCATCCTTGAAGTCTCCTATGCCCTTTGTCCTTTGATAAATCACCTCTACTAATTCCCATTATAAAGCCTCTTTGATTGCAAACAATTGTGCTCTAAAAGGCCTACATTTATCCCTTGTATCCCTGCAAAGTGTCCCTTTTCAACCCTTTTTCCCTTTGTTAAAGTCCCCCTGTTCACCCCAAAAGCCCTCCCCTAATCCTTCTAAACTTTCCCAAAAATCCCCTCTAAACCATACACACATCCTTGGTGTGGTTTAATTTCCCCTTCTTTCCCCTATCGTTACCCTTTATTGGCTTGAAAATGCACTAAAAATGGGCCAAATAACCACATTTTTCATGTCTATGGGTTTAGCACCTTTCGGCCAGCCCCCTTAACCTTCTCCACCACGTGACCCGGGCGCCGAAACCACGTACTATCCTGAAAAAGCGCTTAGCGCAAATATGTATCGGGCGCATTTTGAACCGTCAATCTGTATAGATCAGACGATCGTCGCATTCCCCCATAGTGCTCATCACCCACCTCCTTTCACCGCCCGATCGCATCATCCACCGTTCATTTACCCACAGATCAAAGGTCCGGAGTTTATCCGCCCCAGTGGTCCCCGCGAGCACTATTCAAAAACCGTCCGGTTTCTATCACATCGTCGTTGGAGGGTGGGTGTTATTTTTATTTTCGGAGCGATGCCATTCACCACAGGACACGTGGCATCGGCACTGTTTGAAAACCGCCCCCCCATCGCGCGTTATCATTCGGCAGAAACCCCGGCGCGATATGCACGTGCACCATCCGATCCAGAGCTGCCCATCCAATAGTGATCACTCCCCGAAGTTGTGCGGGAGTTAACCCAAGGCAGTCGTACCCCTAGCCCACCATCCGTCACCCTCCGATGCATTTTTGACCATCGATCCCCTCCTGAGATCGGACGGTCCAGATTCCATTGCCCTCCACTGTGTCCTCAGCCGTTGATCTTCTCTTGAGTTTGGATGGTCCAGATTTGTTCGCACGCCCCGCCATCGACCGGGTCTTGCCACGTCACCATTCCACGTGTTTCATCGTATTTCTCGCCCGTCCATGTATATATATTTCATTCCAAGGTCAATTTTAATGTTCTACGTTAAAATTTCATTCTCGCCACCCCCGACTGCATTCCGCCAACTTTCGCCACGACCATTTTCCATCGTAATCCTGCACTTTTCTGCCATTTTACCAGTCTGCACGACCATCCTCATCGTCCCCGCTGCATTCACCCACCCCGTGCATGAATTCTTGACAAGTTTTGTGTGTTTTGCAGGGTTTTGAGCGGAAATAAACCACCATAATTCACAGTAACAGAGAACACAGGAAAAGACCATGTGTAGAGACCAAATTAATGAAAAAAGGCCTGGGAAAGTGTTTTGACACGACTATCATCAAAGGGACAGGGTTAAAACTATGTCAAACTTCTCCAGCGCTGTTAAAACACAGATTTCGCAGTCAGAGGCAAACGTGGAAGTGACAAAGAGTATCAGTGAGGGATTTAAGGGTCTAATGCACATTGTTAAAGATCCTAAGCCTTAATCCAGTGTTTAAGGGGCAAAGGTACCAGTTCAAAGACCCCGTGGACTGCTCAAAAGGTCCAATTCACAGAAAACGATATGTATCAGTGTAACCATCAACAAAATGTTCTTTCCCATGAGAGGACGAAGTGCTCATACCGTCTACATGTTTTTTAGTGTCCCCGGGGAAATTTCACCCTGACAACAGTCCTACGCTACCAATGAATTAGTTATGTGGTATGGCAGACCTCACAGTTGTCTATCCACCTCGGTTTATTCACCAGAACTCTGCAAAAGGCTACAGTAGGTACATCAGAGACATACCTTGAGTAAATGGAAGCCTGATGAAGACCACTTTTTCATACAAAGAGTGCAGAAGTTCAATGCTTAGACATTTAAAATAGAACGAGGCCTCGTCCCTCCTAATTATTCAGAGTTTTAATGCTGCATTTAAGTTTACATCTACTCCTGTTATTCTTTTCTCCTATAAGAATCCTGAAGAACGTATTGTAAAAGGTTGTTGTTCGGTTGTTGCCGATTGTTGTTAGAAGGATTCAGTTTGACTGTTACAATAGTCTTGGGAGGGAGTAGCAGAGTAGTTTGTAATGTAGTAGGCTAGGAGGAGAAAGTTTGGATTGTATTAGTCATTGAGCTCAGTGTATGTGACTGTTGTTGCATCAATTAATCAAGAAAATTTCTTTGGATCCTGGTCTATTACTACGGGTGATGTTTTTCTTATCGCATTGTTTATTACATTTTTCATACTATTCATTTCTTCTAGCTTGCATCAGAAATCTGGCATAGGATTTACCCTTGTTAGGTACCTTATGTCTCTGCTCTCCTTGACTTCAATGTTTTCTGTTGTATGTGTTATCTGAGGATTGATTTAAAACTAATTTAACCAGTGTAGTAGTTCCATATGCTGCTAGTTGATGTATGAATTAATGAAATCTGTCTTTAGTTGTTCTTGATTTGGTTTAAGCTAGAAAATTTGGGATACTGGGGACTAGAGTTAGCCCTGTCCACTAGGATCCTTGTGCGACCAGCTGGCCTTTCTAAGATCTCTTGCTGGTGTCAAAGCATTGAAGGTTCAAAGTCCTTCTCTGATCTATAGACCCTGGCTCTGTTTAAATTATCTCTATTTTTCCTTGGAGCATGCTAAAGCTGACCTGGAGTTAAATGACCTCTGGTCCGATCTACAAGCTGCCCCTTTGTCCCTTCATTGAAAGTTGCCTTTGATTATGTCCAAGCAGGTCTGGAGTTAAATGACCTCTGACCTGATCTATAGACAGAAATTGGGTTGCTTCCCTTCTTTCACTTTCAATCCTTAATGTTCCATTCCACCATCTATCTAAAAAGATCCTTTAGAATAGATGACTTGCCCTCTGAAAGCCTTGGTTAGTGGTTGCAAGTAATTCCCTTTCATGACTCCATAGCCCAATGGATGGCACTTTCTTAACCTATCCTCTTTTACCAAAACGTTCTACTGCTTTGCTCTTTTCCTTCCATTACCTTCTCAGTCTATGTTCTCATGACCAACCCAACAACCAACCAACCAAATCATTTTAAACCCCCTTTGTGCATCATACCTAGCCTAATATTTCATTTGAGCTTCAAATATATACCATTATTTGCTCTATTTGGAGAGATCCCTCTCCGGATCTAGGAGGGCTAGATCCTAGGATCCCAAAGTGGTTCTGAATGTTGTCTCATCTTTTGTTGTGGGCAATGCGGCCAAAACATGGGAACCCAAACACATAGAAGCTCTCACAAAGCTTTACATTAATTTAGAGTTTCCTAAAAGGTTTCAGATCTTCCAAACATTCATGCCTGCATATGTTGAAATCCCAAAGACAAACCCTCCATATTATACTTCCAAGTTTCTTGAAGGATCAAGGCATGTCATTTCAATGCTATCCTTCATCCTAGGTTATTTTACTGATGAGTCAATTTTTGGTTTTGTATCTACCTTTGTGCCTGGTCAACCTCCTTCTGTCATTTACAATTATGCTGAATACATAGCTGATAGTATCCATGATAAACTTATGAAATTTTCCACTAAAGGAGTTTTCAGATATTCATCCTTCCTGTTCCACATGTTTCTTTACTTCCAAGCAGAAAAATTCTTAATAAATCTTTATAAATTGGATGTAGAAGGGAAACCATTATTAGTCATCTTCTGGACCTCACTATTCAGAAAAGAATCATAATTCACTTATGTGGATTTCATATATTGTTTTGTTCATCCAGTGATAAACATGCTTACAAATAGTGTACAACCTAGGATCAATAATGAGATAAAGAAAGTATTACAATTATCAGAACAAAGCAGAAATAGAGATTGGTACCTTTACCAAAATCATACAGAGATTAGAGTCTATGGGTCTAACCTTCTGACCTATAAATTGCCAAAATATTTTCCAATGAGAGTGTTTGCCTTAGAGTACATAAGATAAGTTCTCAATTCTGACTCTATAAACTTCTTGGTTGCCAAAAAGAAGACTCAATTCAAGTTGAAGAACCAGGTAGGACCTTCCATTTGCAATAACAGGGATGTAGGAATAGAAGCAGCAAAACAGTTGCTGGAATATAAATTTGAAGAGAGTTTCTTGGGGAATTATTATCTCCATGGAATACTAAGTAAAATGAGAGTAAAATGCAAGTTAACCCCTTATATCCATGATAAAAGGCCTGAGATTGAAAAGTTTGCTAATCAAACAGAGTGGCTGGACAATACCTTGATAGAAACAATTAAACAAGGTGATACTAGTCACACTTTGAAAACTGTAAATCAAGAAGACAAAACTACAAAAAGAGTCAGAGAAGAAGGCACTATACAGCTGAAACAACAACTGAAACGAGATTCAAACTCATATATAACAAGAAACCAAAGATAAATCCAGTGGACAAGTAAAAAGAGATAATTGAGGTTTCAGATGAAGACATTTTAGAGAAAAACATGGAGACTACAACAATGATTGAAGAAGAGAAGCAGCCTACTACTTCTAACACACAGGTGATTGAAAAAAAACAAAGCATGGAAGCATCCTCCTCACAACAAGCAGAGGATAAAGACTTAGACATCAGAGAGAAATATAAGTAGATAAAAGCCAAGAATGAGGAATTTAAGAATGAGATTTATTCTCAGTATTTAAAGCAAACTCCAGGAATCAGAAACAAGCTTCTGTCAGCTTTTGATTATTCAAAAAAAAAGTTGATAATTTCAGTAATTCAACCAACATTCAAGACACCGAAAACAACTGCAGATTACAAGAAACTTGACTTTGAAGTGCCTGTAGAGAGCATCCATCCATTGGATCAAATTGAATTTCACAAACAAACTTCAGAGATGCTATATTCAACTATGGAAACAAAGGAAATGAGTGCCCAGAAACTTCAAAACACTGTTATAAATATGAGGGATCAGATCAGGATTGAAAAGGAATCCTCATATGCTAAAGACACTAAAATCAAGTCTTTAGAAGAACTGGTAATTGAAGTAGGGTATGACCCTAAGAATGTAAAGGCTGCAGAAGAAATGATAAAGAAGAAAAATGTTGACATAGTAGCACTTAGAAAACAGCTAAAGCTTCCACCAACAGAACATCCTCAAGCTAAAGAGATTGTGCAAGAGGCAAACTAGAAAGATGAGATGATGAGTCTCATACTACAAATGAGAACACAGATTAAAGACATGGAGATAGAAATGGAAAAGCTTGTCCAAGAGAAAGAAACAATTAAAACTCAGAGTGTACCTCCTACAGTTATTCCCATGGTAACAACAACAGTTCCTTCAACCTTAGCAGAAGAATTGACACCAAAAGTACCATTAGCTACAGCTGTGCCAATGACATCTTCTACTACTTTTGCTACAGAATCATCTACATCAGCAGTGCAACAAACAGATGAGGCAAGCAAGATTATTAAAGCTATGGAAGAGATGTCTATACAGAGTAATGAGATTAATAAGTTGAAATAAAAAGTTAAGAACTTCAAAGATGCCAAGAAATTAGCTCAAATTGATGCTAAAAATGAGGAATAGAAAGCCAAAAGGGAAAGTGAACAATTGAAGAAAGTTGAGGCAGAGTTAACTTTGAAAGAACCAATGAATTTCATCATAAGGAATCAGTTGTGGTCCAAGATCATTGAGTCAATCAATGATACTTGGCCTTCTATTCAGGTAATTTATGAACAAAAGGACTTTCTTAAAGTAGCAAAAGAAGAAATTGTGAAAACAAAGGAAGAACTAGGTGCCAATCCTAAAGAGGCCCTAGAAATAATAAAATTTCTCAACACCAAAAACAAACAAGAATTGGATGAAATAGGCATCACTGATAGAACTGAAACAATTCTTGAAGTGAGGAAAGTAATTACCAAGAAAAACTTGATGAAGTAGCTCGAAGAAAAATGTCACCACATGGATTTGGCCATAACTAGATTTATGGTAAAGATTGAAATATTGAGGCAAAAAGGCTTTCCCAACATTCTTGTTCTGAATGATAAATTAATGCTGCAAGAGAATTACAATAAGAAAATCAGAGATTTTTCCAAGTAACAAGTAAAAAAAGCAGATTGACAAGGAGTACCTACAAGAAAATTCTTGCACAAAATAATTGAAGATTTGTTTTATTTGCAACATGAAATAAAACATCTCTTTGTGGTCAAACCAACATTTGTCAGATACACAGAGGCTGTTGAAAACTACAGGAAACTTACCAAGATCAAATTGCCTGATGGAGAATTTTGGCAGAAGATTACTGATTTGATGTAAAAGATAGTTTTACAGTGAAAGAGGAAGAAAAACAGTTTACTGTTTCTACACAATACAAACATAAATTTACAACAGTAAGGCAATTAAAACAGTGGTTAAAGAGTATCAGTGGTTAAAGTGTATCAAATGAAAGAGTATCAGATAAGAGATAACATTTCAAAACAGATTTAAAGATCTTTTGCCAGCGAAGAAGACAACACAACATCCAGCTGCACCCAATTCAAAACAACATTTCTATTTTATTTGGATAAATAAGACAACTTGCTAGTTGCTAAGCAGCTGTCACTATATTGTTGTAAAAGATATTTTATTTTCCTTAGAAAATTCCTATGAGTATTCTAAGATATTTTGTAAACATTTTTGTATAAATACTTCATCCTTTGAAGTATTATTGTGGAATAAATTGCTGAAGATTTCTATAGTCAATACTTCTGTACCTGAAGGCTTTTTGTAGAAAGTTCAAGTAGCAGACTGGATCAAATCATAAAGCATCATATTTCAGGATTCATGTGATGAGCCATTGAAATGAAGTACTTTCTACTTTCTTTTTTTATCTTCTTATGTTTTACATGCATCCATATATGTGTTCTAAATTTGAATGATAAATCAGGAATATTATTAGATAATTTGCTAAAAACACTCCATCTTTAACTATTTATCAGCTGATTTCCAGAGTAGGGAATCCTTAATTGCTCCCTCTTTCGAATGAGCTCTATCTTCTACTTCCTTATTCGGATCAAAGAATCCTTGATTGCTCTTTATCCCAATTAAACCACTTCACCAATCAACCTTCAAAGATATTTAATGACTTGTCTATCTTGCCCTGAAAATATTTGAATTTTGACCTTGATCCTGATCTTTCTGCTTGACATTTGACTCCTTTTTCCCAATGGATAAACAGATCTATCACTATTCATCTCATAAAGAAATTTTTTCTCACCAAACCAAACCAAATATCAAAACCAATTTGCACATCATAATTAGCCTAACATCATATAATTAAAACAAAGTTAAATCTTATAGAGAGAGCCCTCTCTGAACCCTAGGAAGTCTAGATCCTAGAGTTTAAAAGTTGGTCTGTGGTTACGTCTGATGTTATTCAAACTATAATAAAAAATCTCACAACTTAGAGAATTATTAGAGTGATAACATGGCGTAGGTAAAATATTATTTACATGATAATTTATTTATTTAATTTCATTTAATAGCTAAATTATTATCACTCTTACTTTTCATATTCTATGCAAAAAATATGAAGAAGAGATTCAAAAATGGATGCATCCATCTCGAAAGCGTACACTTCAAGATTTGAACATTGGAGATCGTTCCTTTCCAAAATTTGATGATTGGATTGTTGATGAAATTAATGATGCACGACAAGGAGTTCAAGATATGACAAAGGAGGAAATTCAGCTTTCACAACCTCCAAGTATATGGGCTTCTTCTTTCAGTGGGATGTGGGCCTATGGTACTCATTTAAGAGTGGAAGAAAGGGACACAGGAAAGGCAAATTGTGATTGTATTGTTAGTGTTGTATTTCATCACAACACTGAAAATAACTTGTATGTTGGATTCATACAAAAAATTATTCAAGTTGATTATGGTGAAACTAGTCCTATATTATTAAAATGTAAATGGATCAAGCCATCTACAATACAACATGATGAGTATAGATTTGTACGTGCAAATACACGCCAAATTTTACTGAAGACCAATGAGCCATATGTTTCCCTATTCAAATTAACCAGGCATTTTTAATTGGTGATGTGACAAGCTCAAGATGGTTGTATGTCGTTCAAGTAGAGCCCCGTTCAAAAAGGAAATTCATGGAATATGTTGATATAATGGTTGATGGGAAATGTAATAGTTTACAAGAAACATTGGAGGAAGAATTTTAAGATGGTGATAGAGTATTTGAAGATGAAGCATTGATTCCCAATGAAGAGACCGAGATAGAAAACATATTTCATGGCTAGGACAATATAATGTACAAGGAAAATGAAGGAAATCAAGCAGATGTATACACAAGTGATCAATATTGTGATCTCGATGACCACGCAAATGATCACGATGATGATTTATCACCTTGACTTTATGGCATAAATTTTTACTATGCAAATGGATTTTATTGTTTTGGCCATGGGATTAGCTATATGGTTGTATTAAATTTTGTGTGAAATTTATCATTCATTTTTCACTTTGTGTGAATTTTGCCTCTCCAGTAACTCTATTGTAGCATGAAGTGATTCAATTTATCTCAAAGAGGGTTACTAGATCCATCAATGAAATTGCCTACATGCATTTATGCTAACTTTAATATTTATTTTGAAACTTCTATAGTTGTTTTTTTTTCGTCAGGAAATCTAGAATATACTAATGTTATTTTAGTTGTTAAATTGGGGGATGCATATCTTTTTATTGTGGGATATTTTATTTTAAGCTTGAAAACCTCGAAGCTAAAAGTAAGTCTCTAGAATCTGTTTACTAAGGGCTCAAAGTATTAATATGGTTCAAGAGCTCTTCACCAAAGCTGTATGGTACTGACAATAGTACACATATAATAGATTCAATAATGTTACAATGGCTGGGACAACCAATATGCATTCCCAATTGCAATATGCCATGTTTTTATTATGTGATAAATTTATGCAAATGTTACAAATTTTTTTGCAATTAAAAAAATAGAATCCATAATTCTAGATAAGGTGCTGATACTAATTAAAGTGTTCCTTCTATCAACATATTAACAACATAGTTCAAAGACAATAACCATAATAAGAATCAATAGAATATGCTCTGGTTCATGTCTCAGTTTTCTTTCTATTTCAGCTGCTATAGATTGAGAGTTTTCTGAGGGATTACAATCCAAGTTGGGATTAACATTTAATTTATAAATATTCAAATTCAAAGTTATTTAAGTGGAAATACTAATTGCCATAGTTTAAGAGGGTTCACCATAGATGTGAGATGTTATAATTACCACAATTGATTGTAACAAGTCTCCACTGATGTTATGATAGTAGCAATGTGTTGAAGAAAGAATTTGATAATATAATAGGAAAAAATCCCATTTTTGTTAGTTTTTGAAGTTACCATGATGTTGATTCATTCTCATTATCAATTTAAGGTTCATTTATTCTCATTGATCATAATGCATGATCATATAATAGATATATTTTATAATTGTTGTTTGTCCATGCACTAATATTTTTTCTTTAAATGTGAAATGTAAGACATAAATACTATGAAGAAGGGGTTGACACATAAAAATGATCTTAGCAGTGATGAAAATATGATAGAATACGAGCGTGTTCGTAAAGAACGCATCACAAAAAATGATGAATATTTTTCATCTCTTGGTTTGGTGAATAAGTAAGTAGTTACTCTTCGTCACTTTTTATTTCTATGCATGTTTAATGAAATTTGTATATAATATATTTGATGATGTAGGCCATAATTTGATAAGGCTTTTTTTTTTTTTAATTTTTTATAAGGGAAACTTGGATCCCATAGACAATGATAAGAAACAAAAAGCAAGCAAAGACATATCCTTGCCAACTCGTAGAAGAAAACGCTGTGGTAATTCAGTGCATGGAGATGAAGCTGACAGTACTAATGATCAACTTCCTGATATATCAGATGATCATGTCCAAGGTGTTCGTGAAAAATTGGCACATTCTGAAGAAGAAGAGTTGCAAGAAATTTATTTACAGTTAAAAGAAAGATTTGAAGGCACATCTGAGGAGATTTGTGTGCAACCTAGTGCCACACCTATTGTGGAAAAGGAGCAACCAATTCAATCTTTTTCCACAGAAAGCACACCAATTACATCTTCTCTAAGTAAGGTGCTAGGAACTACCACACCTTCTTTATCCACAAGTACGAGTGATTTTCCATTACCTAGTCTTGGTTTTGAAGATGTATCAACTTTAGTCAAAAGACAAAGAATTACTCAAAGCCTTTATAGTTCCATAGAAAGGGAAGCCAAATAACGAAAATCAGAAGGGAAGAAGGCTTACTTGATTGAGGTAAAAGATGGTGAGCCTACTGGACCAAATGCGTCAAGGTGGGCCTCAGAGTTGGGCACAAGAATAAGGTCTCATTTGGATGTTACCAAATCCAACTTTGTAGATAAAGATCCAAGAAATGTTGATCAAGTGATCCAACAAATGGAAAATGTTTTTGAGACTATTGGTGGAAGGATTTCTAGTAAATATTATAAGCAGAGAATGAGAATTTTGATGAATAACTTCAGGCATAAATGTAGAAAATTAATCTTGGATGGAAAAGATAGGGAGAGTAGCTTGACTCCCAAACAATGGGAATATTTGAAGGAAAGTATGTGTGCTGAAGAGTATTTGTCAAAGAGTATAAGAGCGAAGAAAGCAAGAGAGCAGGTGAAGACTTGATATTTTTTGGGTCGGGGTGGGTTGCGAGCCAAACAATAAATATTTGTATGTATACAATTTTTTGTTGAATATTGTACATTGTGTTATGTGTTTTGATTTTTCTTAATATCCAACTAATTGTGCGTTGAAAATTATTTGTAGGTTGAAGGAGCTAATAGAGAACCAGGGGTGAGTGAAATGGCTCATTATATGGCAGACTTCGAAAATTCCAAACATAATTATATGTCAAAAAATCCAATAAAAAGTTATTTTCCATCTATTGACGTCGAGAGTAGACAAATAAGATCTTTATCTACTTTTGAAAACCATAGTAAGAATTATAATCATGCAATGCAATGTATAACTGGTTTGGAAAAGACAATGTCAACCATAGCCTCCTCCATTGAACCTCTTGTTGCTGCATGGAAAAAGAAGGAATTTTACATTGATTTAGATGAGGTAAGAAAATTATAATTCCCTTGCAACCATTGCTTCACTTGAATTTGTAATATGTTAATGTTTTGGTTCCATTTCCCTTCACTCATGAAGCCTTCTTTTATAAGCAATTCCTGTCAATCAGAGGAAGAAAATGTAAATTTGGGTGGTGCAAGAATGCTAAATGACTCAAAAAATGGCCATGAACATGTGAAGGTATGTTTTTGTAGATATCTACAAGACCTACATGCTTCTATTTTAGTGTTATTAAGATTTTATTGTTTTGATATTATATTTACTGTTTTCTGTTTTAATGTAATATTTGATTTGTGCATAATGAAATCACATATAGGATGTTAAAGGAAAAATGGTTACCTCGAGAGTTCTAAAATATGACGAAATTGATGCACTTGAACATTCCCAATCGATGCCAAATCCTGCTGGTATTTCAGATATTAACTCAGTGAGTGCATATTATTCAGTTAATTAAATATCTATGTATGTTTTTGCAATTTAATTGTAATTATTATTTTCCTAATATCGATGTATAATTTTTTGTTTTTGATAGTGCTTATTAACTCCTGTAGGGCATGACCTAATCCGGGTAGGTGACAAAGTGAATATATTAGATCCATATGACAGTGCTATTGTTGGCATTGGACGAATTCAATCATTTTCTATCATCCATGGAGTGCCACTTGGTATAGAAGACGCAAATGTAAATGTCATTGATGTCACAAGTAACATCCCCCTTCCGTATGAAGATAAAATAGATGGATGTGTTTGTTTGAAGGAGAAGGAAAATATTTTCACTCGGTGGCTGAAGAAGTATTTGGAAAATTCATCGATCTAGATGGTCTTCTTGTTGTTGTTCATATATCACTTCTCAAATCCAACCACTCTTTTGTGATAACTCGGATACAAAACATAACATTTTTTTTCTTAATATTTGGACTAAGTTCCGAAACTCCTCATTTGGATTTTATTGCAAATAAAATGTTGACTAAATGATCACACATATTGTATTGAAGGACTTGGTCACCCTGGATGTCAACTATAAATTTTCCATAGCTTGTTGAATGTATTGGTTTACAAGTTGATAGTTTGGATGATACAATGGAAAACATGGGAATATATGGCTTGTTGTCACTAATGAAGGCTTATGGGTAAGTGATTTGTATGTAAATATGCTATGAGGTATTTTTGAATGTATGTTTGCATTTATGAGCTATTTGTTTAAATATGTGTTTCATTGTTTAGGGAAACAATTAAGGCTTTGGAAATGTTGTTGCTTCCTATGGAAAAATATGGAACAAAATCTCTTGGTTCCACGGGTAATGATACACCTTTAGCTATGATGTCAAATAGACTAAAAATAATATTTGAGTATTTAAAGCAGATGTTTGCTCAATTGACAAACCCTCCTATTGATCCAATTCGTAAAGAAATTGTCACCTTAATGGAATGCATGATTGGTCCAGAAGGGGATCTTACAAAAACTAGTGAGAAGCAGTTCCATAGAATTTCTCTTAAAGCTCCTATTCTTTCCATTGAGGAAACATAACCAGTTAAAAAAATTAATCACTGAGGTTGGTATAGAAAAGTGCTTCATATCACATTTCCAAAATAATGTGGCTCTATAGGATTGGAAAATACCTTGGATAGGATATTCTTGGAGGATTGTCTTGTAATTTGTGAAGGTTAAAAATTACTAGTACTATTAGAAAGAGGTGGGTAATATAAATTCCTTTACTTCCCTAACTTGTCTATTATGGTTATTCTAATAGCCAAAGTAGGCTTTGATCAGTGAAGGTAATTAATTGATGAGGCTAGTGGCATTTGGGGAGAGTACATCGTCTGAGCTAGCATCATGATTTTAACTTATTTCCAAGACATATTGTTAGGCTTATTATGTTTTGTGCATGGTAACTTGTAAGCATGCGTGTGAAGGCTCCTTCCTACATTAGACTAGATATTTTCTATTATCATTTATTTTAAATGTTCCTCTACAGGGTGCAAAACTTGTCTAGTGTGGTGGACTTCCTGTCCATAAAGTCATTGGTGATATTATTGTTACAAGATATTCAACTATCAGTGTGGGGTTTATCAGTCCTCCTCCACATCAGGATATATATTCCATTGAAGATCTTACACAACTTCTTTATGATATTAAGGTAATTATATAGTAATGACATAGGGAAGAATTTTTGTTTTACTTCTTAAAGAATATGTACACATTGTTCTATTATGTGCTATTTTATTTTTATTCAGTTCTTACAATGGTTAGAGAATGTGACATGCCTTGGGATATCCTAGTAAGGAGATGGACCAGACATTCCAATTGAAGATTAAAAAGGCTTTGTTCCTGAAATTTATATGTAGTTCTATCAACTAATATGTGCAAAATGCATTTCATAATTTATGCTTAGATAATAGTAGGGCCATTTTTTTTCTCTGACATGAAATGCATAGGCAAAATTTTCATCTAAACTGCTAAAGTTATTGATGGAAGCCCTGCAGAAGACAGTTAAAGCTATTGATGTAGGGGTTAATTCTGAGCTAGCTATAAAAACAGTTCTATATTATTCACTGCCAGAGCCTGATTCTACAGCCCATCCTTGTGGTTCATTTAGCAATCCCACAAAATGTGAAAATCTACTATTGTGGACACTATCCTCGTTAATCATATCAGGAGTTTCAATATCTGTAGATGAGATCACTAAAAGGGATATTTCCAAGAGAACCCTGGAACCTTTACAAGATTCAGAATATGTGAGTGAATTGATTTTTGTTGATATGTCTTCATATTTTGGAAGCTCTGGTGAGGGATCTCAAGGAAAAACATAAACTTCTGGGTTAGTTACAGAGTTTTCTACAAAGGATGCTGGAGTAGTAAAGAAAGCAGCAGAAGATATGAAGTTTGATAACAATAATGTTCTTATAAGGGGAATTCAGACTAAAGTAGTTCATCTGGAAGAGTTACTGGAGGAAGCTTTGATGTCCTAGAACATCGAAAGAGAAAATCCTTAGCTGAAGATATGTTTATCTCTTTAACTGTTGATATTGAGAACATTAGAAGCCCAAGCCAAAAGATTGGAGATTTAAAAGGTTAGGTGAAAAGGGGGGTGATTATTTTGGCACAGGTGGATTTGATTCAGGGGTAAGCTTCTAGAAATTAATGACTCAGCACAATCTATCCATGAATAGCTCTAGTGTATACAGTGAATAAGTTAAGCCTTACTTTGTGCATTCAAATGTTGAAGCAGCAACAGCTCCAAAACATCAACTGAAACAATAGGAGTCTCATGATGTGTTTGGTAGGTCTAAGCCTTTAAAACCAATGATATCTGATGGGCCAAAAAGGGTGCATTTTTTGAACCTTGTCTCTTCAATTAAAGGCGAAAGTATTAAGCATCCAAATTCATGCATTACAGACACACAATAAGCAACTTTATCCATTATGTGATGACCAACAAGTGCAGTTGATGTCAAGCAGCTTGTTGAAGCATGTTTCTGATGGAAAAAAGACATTCTAAAGATCTTATACTAAAGATGACTCCATTCACAGTAAGCCCTACCCTTCACTCATAAGTGAACATAACAAAGAAAGTTTTGCTAGAAGGGGCCATTTTTTAAGTTATGATCTTGCCTTGGGTTGTAGTGATACACTAAAGAGTGATTGTTATATTTCTGATGTTGAAGCTAGTCCAAATATGTCATTTTCTCCTATTGTTTCTGTGTTTGCAGAGGCCTATGAAAAGGTGGCCACTGATACTGGTGTGTAGAACTTGTCATCTCATTTAAATTCACTTGCATTGAGAAAAAATCAAGGAAGTGAAAATTTAAGCAATTTAGGGCAGCCATTTACCATTCATCAATAGAACTTGAAGCAGGCAGGTCTACCTAGTGCAGTAAAAGATATATTCTTGGTTCATAGACAAATTATCAACATGTGGTTCATTTCCTCTTCAGCCTCACTACAACATGGATATCTCCAGGTACCTCTACGCCTCTTTTTTGGTTTTGATTAAAACAACTTGGGTTTCACAAAAGACTTTGAATATATTGTTGTCTGTTTCTAATTATAATTTATAATAAGATCTTTAGTTAGAAAAATATGGGTAATATTTTCACAGGAAACAATATATTGTGAAAGCATAACAGATGCCATTTGATAGGATAACAAATTTATGTTGTTTTGTATATCAAAGTTCATGCTGAGTTTGTGTTTCTTATTCTTCTTAGTAAGCATAAGGGTGTATTGCTGAGTTATACCATTCTTTCCTGGCCAATCCAACTGTCAGGGTACAGTGGATTATATTGGGAAGGATGGTCAAATTATGATTGAAAATCCTGCAAAGAAAGGAAAGGATATATGTAAATCATTCAAATTCAACAAAGTATTTGGAGCATCTGCTACTCAAGGTTGGCTCTCTTTTTAAAGTGTTGAAAACCTTTTACATGATTGTAAGGTGAAATATCTTAAATCATAACATTATTCATGTTGAAATGCAGAGGAAGTGTTTTTGGATACCAGGCCATTGATTAGATCTATTCTGGATGGTTACAATGTTTGTATTTTTGCATATGGGAAAACAGGTTCTTGAAAGACATACACAATGGTAATAACAACCATCTTCTAGTTAGTCAATTGTGGTTTGAATCACTATCTTGCAAAACTAATAAGGGAATGAGTTCACTACTGAAGAAATTCTTGCCTAGAAATACTTTGCTCTAATTTTTGTGTCATGCTTGTTTAGACTAGTCCTAAGGTGATTACAGAGAAGAGTTGGGGGTGTGAACTATCGAGCCTTGAATGAATTATTCTAGATATAAAATCAAAGAAAGGATACCTTTATATATGAGTTTGTTGTTCAAATGATTGAAATATACAGTGAACAAGTCTGAGATCTTCTTGTTTCAGACAATTCCAATAAAATGTATACTTCTTAATCATATGGAGTTGTCTTTCTTATTTTTAAATATTTGGATTTAAGTTTCTTAGAATAGAATAAACCTTGACTAGCACATTGGAAAATACTAGACACAGATATTTCTGTTTCATAGAAAGAAATAACCAATCCAAATTATGCAAGGTCCAAGATTTCAGTGCCCTTCAATGCTCAAGCTTTCAGTGCCGTTAATGCAATTCACCCAGATTTAATAATGACGTGGCAGTTTGAAAAGTATTTTTATTACTCACAGAGTGTTATTTTAGGGTATCAAGTGAAAGAGGTTTGACAAGTCTTTTTATTACTCACATAGTGTTATTTTAGGGTATTCGAGCGAAAGGATATATATGACTACTATACGCATGATATGAGATGGAGATGAGTGCCGGCCTATCCCTTCAGAGTTTCAAAAACTTACCACTACCATCATCATCTCTCGCTGCGAAACCCCGCGCCATGTTCCTCTACAATTGCTGTCACAATCCTGTGAGACTAACACTACTACATTTGGCGCAAATTCCGACACTTGGTTCTGACGCTTTTGACCAAATGTCGGAAATTTCCCCAACTTTTTTCCATCCCGCCCGAAACCGTCTCTATACCGACGTTTATAGAAAGGTATCGCAATACCGACACTTAGAAAAGTGTCGCCATTGCTACGTTTGGAGGAAGATGTCTCACTGGCGACACTATGGCCCAACACGTCGCTATTGCGACGGCTACAATTGTGACACAATGTCTAAGTGTTGTAATTGCGACGTTTGGAGGCCTTCGTTGCAATAGCGACGCCTTTTCCACCGTCGGTATAACGACACTTATATGCGCGCTAAAATACAAAAACGAAACTTATATGCACGCTACATAAAAATAATTTTATTGTTTCGTATCCGTCGCAATAGCTATATTAACGTTTGATATCACGCGCGCATCCGCCCTCAGCTCTTGCAGAACAGCATTCGCCCTCAGCTCTTGCAGAACAGAATTTGCCCTCAGCATTCGCCCTCAGCGTTCGCCCTCAGCTCTTGCGGGGAGCAACATTCACGTCGGCTCTTGCAAAATGGTAAGTTCTTAGGCCTTCCTCCTATAGTAGGGTTGACGCTATTTGGGGTTTTTTTGGTCAATTCCATTGGATTGTGTTAGGCTGTAGGGTTCTCTCTAGATGTCAAGAATCAAGATTCAATACCCTCTATTATCTTCATCACCCAATACAACATTTAAATTTTTTCCAAAGAAACGCTTATTAATTTGGCAGCCATTATTTCTCCTGCTTTAGAATTCCTACATTTAAATGAAAGCAAGCATTGCATTTCAACTACAAAAAATATTAGTGTTCAAATGTACATGTGTACTGCATTAACGTACGATATACGCGCGCCGCCCCACTCCCGTCTTGCGAACGACATTCGCCCTCGGCTCTTGCGGAACGCCCTCAGCATTCGCCACGAGCTCTTGCAGAAGGCATTCGCCCTCGGCTCTTGCTGAAGACAACATTCGCCCTCGGCTCTTGGAAAATGGTAAGTTCTTACTGAGAGACCTTCCTCCTATAGAGGTTGACCCTACAGCCTAACCAAATAGCTCCACTTGAGAAAAATTTTCATAATCTTGGGGCTGGATATACTGCAAAGCAGACAATTGTAGTTATCATTCGTGCCCCAATATATTAATATACTTTTTACATTGAACTGAAGAAAGGGAAACAAGCAAATGCTAGCCATCATACAATGCTTTGAAATAAGAGTTTTGAGTGACATACTTGAAAAAAGAACTCATCGATTGATATTTATAATCATTTGAGTTATTCAAGTTAAACAAAATGTCAAGAATCAAGATTCAATACCCTCTATTATCTTCATCACTCAATACAAGATTTAAATTTTTAAAAAACGCTTATTAAATTGTGACCATTATTTCTCCTGCTTTAAAAACCCTACATTTAAATGAAAACAAGCATTTCAACTACAAAAATCTTGCATTTCAACTACAAAAATATGTTAGTGTTCAAGTGTACATGTGTGCATCACTTGTGTAGGGTATTCCTTTTTCACTTTCACATTATCCAAGAATCTGTGCAGTATAGTTCATATTTTTTGTGATTTAGATTATCTTGAAAAAGGAAAGGTAAATTATTTCCCATGGAAAAAGAAGGTTTTCCTTTTTTACTACTGGAAATGATACAAAAAAGTTCCATTTATACCCGAAACTCCTATGAAACAGGAACCAAATAAAGGCCATGTCCTCAATGGACATCATTTGGCTTTGAAAATGGCCATTGCACGGTGTTGTTTCTTATATTACAGCACGATAGTTTCTTAGGTCATTTCTTGTTTCTTGAGATGAAAAACAACCAAAGAAATCGTGAAGATCCTTTTAAGAAATAAATGACCATTTCTCAATCATATCTCAACTATTTTTTATTTTATTCAGTAGTTGCTTACTTTGAGAGAAATTTGACACTTTTATAAGGAATATAACATAAAAACACATGGGAAGGAATTGATGATGTAGATGACCTTTAGTTGTTGTCAATTAAGAATTGATAATACACGATGCATGTTCTGTACTACAAACTAGATTCCTTCTTGGAGTTAGCACACAGAGTATTGAATCAAAGTTGTAGTTTCTAACTTCTTGTATTGGTTCATCAATCTTGAAATTCAGACATTGCATGTCTTCATTGCTTCATGTTTGAATAATTTTCATTATATCGTATAATAGGAAATTAGGAATTATGATTATTATTACTTTATGGATCTGTTAAGTTACTTTTAAGTTTGCATGGTTTAGTGTGAAATTATTCTAGTCCCCAAACACATATAATCAAGGAATTATAACTTGATTTCAAACATTAAATATCAACAAAATCATTTAAAGGATATTGAAAGGAAAAAGGTGATGGAAGATAGAAAGTGCCTTACTTAAATGCTCTAAGGATTTTTCAATAGTTGCTCCAAAGCTTCACTTCAAGGCCCTTCAAGATCGTCTCCAACAATGCTATACCATCAGCTTCAACAATGTTGCTCCAAAAATGTCCTCAAGGTCTTCACAACAAGTTTACTAGAAGTTGCTCCAAGAATATATTCAATAAGGTCTTCATTGTCAACTCGTCTCTTGTTTGGGTGCCTTAATGTGCAATGACATGTTTCCAGGACTGAATTCAATGCAAGGCATATTTGAAACTCTAACTTTGTCGTCCGGTGTCTTATTAGAAATTATTTGAGTTTTCATTTTGTGTTTTTAAGTTAGATATTGTTTTCAAGTTTTTACATTTATAATTTTATTGCAATGTGGCAGACTGATGAGAGCAGTGCAGGAACAACCCAGAGACGGGATGATCGCGGAAAGAGGCCAGCGGAAGAACATGTAAAGTGCCGGCATTGCTCTATCTTCAGGTATTTTAGTTATTTACATAATTGAAATAATATTAATTTTGTTCAAATATGCAGACACCTAGCCATGGTACGCCTGATGATTCCCTCTTTGAGGAAGAGCTTTCTTCATCCCTATCTCCAGTGCTCTTGTTGCGAAAAAAGGCACGAAATGCAAGGTCGGAATTTAATACTTTGATAGACACGCCTCAAACACCTGAAACAGAAGAGAAGATAAAACAACTTATGAGCCAACTAGAAAGATATCAGGTAATAATAAAAAGTCAAAAGGATATTTTTTTTGTTCTGCATGAGATGAATTGTGATAGTTTGATTTTTAATTTTTACATTGACTAAAATAACAAAAATTTCTTTTGTATGTAGCGTTTTCTGGCACTTGCTGAACCCGGTGTTGGTGGTAGTGGGACACAAGGGCAAGAGATTGCCCAACAACCCTCTTGTACACCTTCTACTCCTTTAGGTGCTAGCCAAGAAACACACCCTGCCCAAGCTGACACCCAGCCAACTGCTGAACGTGTTGGCAATGATGAGGCTGATATGGCCAGCTACATTATTGTGTTTCCTGGAGCTACACGTGTCAGCTCCATAGGGACCATTAATGGCACGTTGTTGGTGAACAATGAGGGTGTCCCTATAAAGCATGTACAACTCCCAGGTAAATTTTAATATTTTAACTATTTCATGTACTTTATCTAAAACATATTTATCACGATTTTTATTTTTAAATTAATGATAATATCTTCTTCTTCTTCTTCTTCTTTTTAATATGTGTAGGAAACAATGAGTTCTATAGGTATCTGGAGAGCCATGCGTTGGTAATTTTTGGCCCAACCATACGCACAGGGTGGAATTCCCAGAGTTCCAACCTGAAAAAAGAACTTCTAGATTATCTAGAAACCCTTTTTGGGGTCGGCATATTTGATAGAACAGCGGTGGCTCAGGTTGCCGGCAAATATTTGAAATATACCAGGGACACCTATAGGACGCAATTTCAATTTAACCCTAGATATGAGCGTCCTCTCACAGTTCCAGAGAGTGAGTGGAGAGCACTCATCCATGACGGAAAAGAGAAAAGGGCAAAGAAAGAATGAAAAATACCAACTGGACCCGCAAGGTATTACAACTTTAATTCAATAGCTTTAATTTTCTCATGTCTAAAATAAAAGTGTGCCACGTCATATCTGACTTTAATCTTTTGATGCTAGGTTGCCTGACACCTCAAAGGCAACCAAAGCTAAGATTGAAAAAAAGGGCCATCACAAGCTAGGCCAGGGCGGCTACTTGAAATTGGCCGCAAGAATTGTAATTAAGTAGCTAAACATCTTATAATTAATTGTATCGCCTTCCAACGTTTTTGTAATCCTATCAAATATGATTAAAAATACACAGACATATGTAATGTAGGGTGATGACTTCGGAACGGAAACAACAGAGGAAGATGAAAATATCGCTTTCCATTTCGGCTATCAAGCCGTAGTTGAACATCGCATAAGCTTGGGGCAGGTCCCAAGATCCAGAATGCCTGATAAGGTAAAACATTAACCTTTCAATATGTTTGTTTTCATCCATAAATTTAATGTCTAACAACTTTGTTTAAATCAGGGGAGCAACACTACAGACGACGCAAATAACCCGGTTTTAGAGCCAAATGTAGATGATCCTCACGTGCAACCTGATCATTGTAGTAGGGACCAGGCCGACAATGCTACTATCAATGAGGGCCATGACGGTAATTAATTTCCACTTATAATTTTTTCTAATTATACCTTGATGGTTGTCCTTATAACGTTTTTTGTTTAAATGACAGAGAATGTTTCCCTTGAGGATCTTACCACCAATGAGGAAGATAGGGCAACAGTCCCAACGGCGACAACTGGTGCACCAGGTAAATAATCTCATTGCAATTTTTTTTATTAATATTACCGAACTAGTTCAATGATATTTAAAAAATGACAATTAAAATTTAATATTATCCGTTTTTGTAGGCGATGCCCCGTCACTGGATGAGACCAGACATCGTGACTACGCAACTAGGTCAGCGCCGACAACTGGTGCACCAGGTAAATAATCTCATTGCAATTTTTTTTATTAATATTACCGAACTAGTTCAATGATGTTTAAAAACTGACAATTAAAATTTAATATTATCTGTTTTTGTAGGCGATGCCCCGTCACTGGATGAGACCAGACATCGTGACTACGCAACTAGGTCAGCGACGACAACTGGTGCACCAGGTAAATAATCTCATTGCAATTTTTTATTATTAATATTACCGAACTAGTTCAATGATATTTAAAAACTGACAATTAAAATTTAATATTATCTGTTTTTGTAGGCGATTCCCCGTCACTGGATGAGACCAGACATCGTGACTACGCAACTAGGTCAGCGGCGACAACTGGTGCACCAGGTAAATAATCTCATTGCAATTTTTTTTATTAATATTACAGAACTAGTTCAATGATATTTAAAAACTGACAATTAAAATTTAATATTATCTGTTTTTGTAGGCGATGCCCCGTCACTGGATGAGACCAGACATCGTGACTACGCAACTAGGTCAGCAGTGCGGGTCGAAAGGCACGAAATAGGAGCAGTGCATGATGATATTGATGATGTAATTAGGAGCTTTAGAAATAGGAAGAAGAAAAAGAAAATTCGATAATGTAAAATATTGTATTATACTTGGAACGTTACCAATGACCATACTTGGAACGTTTTTTGCGTTATATAAAAAACTCATTTATCATACTATTTTTATGTCAAGCATTAATTGAAATGTTTCCTTGCGTACTTTTTGTTGAATTGTTTTTTATTAGTTATTGAATATTTTTTTTTATGCTCATGAAAGTAAAAAATGAATTATAGATTGGGTATTGGGGAATTGAGAGTGATGTGAGGGCGGGGGGGAGGAGCCATAAGAGCTTCCACCTTCACGTGGTTGGCCCTGTTTAGTAGAGAATAATTTATTGGAGCGATTTAATCTTGGAGCAAACCACCCTCGATCCAGTGTAGCAACAAAAAAGTCACTTTTGACTTAGTTGCTACTCTTTCAGATCGTGGGAGGCTTGTTCCAAGTTCATGCGACTCCAATAAATTGTTCTTGAAATGAAGAGGAGCTTATTCAGGCATGTTTTGACATTTTCAACATATGTTCTAACATTATCATAAGAATGCATCTTAGAGTAAAAAATACTACATCAATTACTTGTATTTATTTTATAGATAATGATGGATTTTAATTGACTTGGCAGTGCAGGTACAAATCCTCTTGCATCATGAGCAATACAACTTGTCAACCAGGGTCATGTCCAAGATATTTTTGCTTGTGCGCTTGACCAGGTTCGTAATGTCACATTTTGTAAGTTCCTTTACAGTTCATAATTCAATATTAGGCTTGTTCATGATTATTATCTAGGTTTTTTGTATGTGTTTTTTCATCTATTTGATTGTAAGAAACTCCGCATGTTTCCTGTTGTTCACTATGATTTCTCCCATTACCACTCCCAGGATGAATCCGACTTTATTGTTACATAGGTTACTTTATTGTTACTATTATTTCTCCATTTACGATTTCATAGGTTACATCATGTAAAGTTGTCAATCTCGGGTTGGTGATGAGCTTTAGTTCTCCAGATTTGGGGCTTTTCTGATATTTTCTCCCTCATGTCATTCCTGCATCACCTCGTTGTTTGAGCATGCCAATTGTCTACCACTTGTACCAAATGGCACATGTCAATCTCTGAGTGGTGCCACATTTCACCTATTTTCAGTGAGAGTTTAGGGTTTCTCTAACATAGCTTCAGAAATCCGATTCAGTGCCTGCTTGAATATTGTCACATAATACTCATGGTTTGGATTGATGAGCATGTTTTGAATGGTTGGTTGATTCATAAGAACCACCCATATAGTCATCTTGAGATATTTCAGAAGTTTTCTCGGGTTTCCTTTTTCACCGTTTCTAGGGGGTGGGATGGTGTGGGGTGATGCATCAATACTGGTGCTCTTGTAGTAGGGAATTTGTTTTTGGGGATATAAAGGAGCATTTGATGTAGATATCCCATTGGATGCATTCATAGATGGGCACGAGAGGTCCAGAATTTAAATTAAAAATATGCAACCTCTAGCATGGCAACCTGAAGGCTGCGAGAGACACTGGTTAAAGATTGTTTTGTGGTGGCCTTAATATAGTCGTGAGTTCTTTCTATTATCTTAATGCAAATATATAGTCCGGTCTCATTAAAATGAGGATTGTGGTTGTATTTCTCTTTGGTTGTTTCTCTCTTAATGCTCCATAAGTTTCCAAAAGTTGCGATAGTTGTTTAGTTTGCCTGTTACAACTTAAAAAGTGGTTTTTAGCAATGGGAGTCATGTTTTTTAAGGTTCATACTAATATGAAGATCTTGTAATTCTATATTCAGGATAAGAGAAGATGGCCTCTGCTTTGGGAAGTATGAAAACAATTGCCACATCTACCTCATTGGGTAACAATGGAAAGGGGAAGAAGTTGGGTGCAATGTTTGATAATTATGGCAGACAATTGTCTTCTCTTTCAGTTTTTTCACCCATTTCCTTTAATCGCTCAAGCAGAAGAGGGACTATGAGATTACGTGATAGAGAGAAGGTAGTTAATACAAGAGCTATGGAAAAGGAGTTGTACTTCAACAAGGATGGCTCAGTGACAAAAAAATTGCAGGTCAGAGAAAAAATTATGTTTAAAGGAAGGTCCCCTGAACGTGAAACTTCACTGCGGTGGATCTTTCCTTGTCCACTTATATGAAATTTTAATGTGTTATTTTAATTTTTCATGGAGGGTTGTTATTTTAGATGTGTGCTCTGGTTTTCTTTTTAACGTTTTATTAGTTCCCCCTCTTAAATGTCTTAGATTTGGTTGGCATAATTTGAAAACTCAAAGGTGAAAGGAAACATATTTGTTACCCAGTGGTCTAAAAGGAAAGGGTTATGGCTGAGTCAAATTTTATTGTTATTGACAGTGTAATGAAATGTATATCAATGCTATGGTTTTGGCCTTTTTATTGGTTTAATTAGAGGACCTAGTTGAAAATATTGGGGCCAAGTAGGCTGGTTTTCCTTTTTGCTGATGGTTTGGTGTATCTAATTGAATTAGTTGCCTAAGGTATTTTTGGTTGCAAACTCCTTTTCATTTTTCATACAGTATTGGCCTTGTGGAATACATTTGATTGTGTGGTCTTGTTAGATCTACAACATTTGTAGTTGTCTAGTCTTATGGCCGAGGTGCACTTTTATTATGGAAATAGTTGATGCAATATTGTCATTTAATCCTTACTGCAGGGTAGCATGTTGAGAAGTTTCTTGTGAGACATTTGGTATTCAAAATGACACTTGATCCTATACAGCATCATGCACTTGACTTCAAAATTCATATTCAAAGTGTGCCAGACAATTCTTGCAAAATTTCAAATATTTATGTTGTTTTAAACCATTATCTTTTTCATGTATTGGATGCTGAAAATGTGAAAAAGACTTTGGTATGAAACCAACTGGTGAATAATTTCCACCAAAACAACCACTTCCAAGACATGATTTAGAAGTAGAACATATGTACTTATGAAGCATAGAAAGATATCCTTGATGCATTGTCAATGTTTGGCTAGGGTTATTTTGGAGAAAATAACTCCTTATTCCTAGAATAGTGATCTTCAATACAAGTAAATGCCAGAGAAGAGAGATCATCGTGTGACGCAACAAAACTGAAATTGGACCCCTAAGGAGAGCTGGTGTGTCTACAATCGCTCTGTCAGCATTTTCCCCTGGTTTACCCCGTTCTTTTCCTCCAGACTGGGTCTTCATTGACTTCTTCTTTCTTCGGGTTTATGGTAATATTGAGGTTACCTATTTCATCTAATATTTGTACCATCACACTCATTCACCTCTAAAAATCGTTTCCTAAAGTAAAATCCCATTTTTACTTAGGAAAATCATGCAATATTCCATAAAAACCCTTTTTCATGCAAGCATAAGTTAAATACATTATTCTGATGTTTTATACTTAGCGCTTTAACTCATTTCCATATTAATTTCTAATTTATTATTTAAATCCCTATTGAAATAACCTTTTCCTATAGTATATAACTCCTTTTATATAGGAACCCAAAAACCCACTTATTATAATTTTAGTCGAAGTATTTAATACCACATGTTTAAATAAAAACCCCCGTTATATCTCCTTTGACTAAAATATATCTTTAATATTACTCCGCCCCCTATGGTAAGCAAATCGCGTTGGTTTAATTACCATATAATAAAAAATATATGAAAAACCGTCTAAACATATTTTTTATATGTTTAAAACAAAAATAAACCCGAAGTTTAATTCAAACCAAACTTCAAAAATAACCTATCCCGTGCATATTTTTCCTCCCCGACCCTCTGTCATACAAAGGGATTAATTAATCCTCACGATTAATTAAGAACCTAACTCCGCCAATTAAATTCCCCCCGATGAGATTAATTAACATCTAATTGCGTCGGGCCCGCCTGTTAAACCTCTGTCATTTCCACGTCTCGACCACTGTCCGATCAACCCATCTGAGATCAACGGCCATTAACGATATCGCTAGCCATCCACGTCCGAACGATAACGCGCGATGGCCAAGCGGTTTTCCAAACCGTACAGAGCCACGCGTCGTTTGTTGTATGGAATCACTGCCCCTCCATCCAAAACTGCCCTGTCCCAAAAGCGGTGCGATGGAAACCGCTTACCGCTTGTCCTCTATGACACATCCTCCGTACCTGCTAACGTCATCAATCAAAACCCGCCACCCTTTTGACTTTGTAAATAAAACAAATACACCCGCGTCTTTTTCATTATTTCATGCGCTAACCAGTCTCCCATGCAACGAAATTTCAAAAATCAACCATTGAAGATTTCCGACCGTTAGTTTGCTGAAGAAAATTGAAGTCGAATACTCCAGAATTCATTTGCCATAGCCAGTACCTGTTTAACCACTGTTAATTTCCCATAAACAGGTATTTAATCCAATTTCCCGCTGAATTCTGTTAATAAGTCCTGGTTCTGGTTTTAATTTCGTACTAATTGTCTGAAAAGAAATCCAATTTGGTCTTTTTAAAATTCCCAGAACTGCAATTATAGTCCCAAAACTGGTAATTGTGCCCCTTCTCCACAAAAACCCTGATTTTCCATTTCTAAATCCACAAGATCCAGAAATGGAAGTTCCTGTAGCTCTGAACGTCATGCCCCTCAATGCCCCTCATAAGGACTTGGATTATTTGCCTTTAGCCGATATGGATTTTCAAATTAAAGACTTGCTTCTCAGTGAGAATCCTCTTCGAATATTTTGTCGCTGCAGAGACAATTATTTGAATGGTTCTGACATCTTTGGACTTTGGGAATCTAATCTTCCTATGTACCTTCTACCCTCAGTCCATATTTTTCCTGAGTTAATCCATTACTGCCATGCAAACTATGATCCTGACCAACGAGTAGTTTTATCTCTAAGTCAAAGTGTCCTTTTCGCAATAACTGCTCAGTCCATAAATGAAATGTTACAATTCCAACCTGGTCAAGCCCTTACCCCCCTGTCTATGGCTGAATTACTTGAAAAATATACCAAAATATCCCATGAAGAGTTAAACCGCATGTGCCAAACCTTCATGTTACCTGAGAATCAGCCCAAAGGCCCTCCCCCTTATGGGTATACTTTTTTCACTGAAGAAGGTAGACTTATTTTGAACATGATATCTTTCATAATGGGCTTCAATACTAGTGAGTATGTTGATCAATTAACCCTAGTATTGTTATCTATTTTTACCCCTGGACAGCCTCCTGCTGCCAAGTACGATTTTGCATCTTATATTGCTGACAAAATCCATGATTAGTTCATGAGATTTGGGAATGAGAGAGTGTTCAAGTATTCTTCTGTCATATATCACCTCATGATTTACTTTCAATCAGAGAGTTTCCCTTTTTATGTTAAGAAACTTGATGCCAAAGGGAATCCTAGGTCAGTCATCTTTTGGTCTGCCATTACTCACAATTCCCCTGATTCTACTTATTCCTATAATGAGTTTGTTGACCTTTTTGTTCATCCTGCAACCACCTTGTTGACAGGAGTCTCTCCTCCTAGGGTAAATAATGACATCAAGAAAATCCTTCAGCTCTCAAAGCAGTACAAGATAGGTGACTGGTACCTATATCAAAACCACACAGAGATCAGAATATATGGATGTGAGTTATGCCCATTTAAGTTGCCCAAATATGTCCCAATGAGACTCTTTGCATTAGAGTATTTTAGGCAGATGAATAATTCAGATATAGTTCATTTCTGCAATGCAAAGAAAAAGGCTCAACTCAGAATCAAGAGCGAACTAGGTCCATTTATTTGTAACTCTAGAGAAGCTGGAAAAGAAACTGAAAGAATTTTAGAAGATTATCTCAGACTACAAAGGAGTTTCTATTGGGTGCCTTATGATCCAAACAACTTTATCTGTGATAGAAGAATGAAAAATAAACTATCACCATACATACATCACAGAATCCCAGAAATAGAACAATATGCCAATACAGATGAATGGATGGAAGGGACATTGATTGAAAAAGATAGTGAGCAGGTCAATGTTGAAAATGTAATGAAAGATCTTGAAAAGATACTTGACCTAGACTCCTTTGGCAAAAGATATTAGGATCTTCTTTAGCAGAACTCACAACAAAATCAAGTAGGAGATTAGCACAAGCAAGAGAATCTAAAGGAAAATAAAAGGAGCCTGATATACAAGTAATTGAAAAATTCACAATGACAGAACAACCTCAGACTTCTAAAGGACAGAAGCAAGTACATATTCCTCCTATTTAGATCAATGAGCCAGAAATTTCAATTTTACAAACTCCTTTGAATGTAGAAAAGGGAAAAAAGAGAGAGGTTGAATCAACTACTCCTATTGGTGGCTCCTCTGAACAACAAGGTGTTAAAAGGCATAAATTAGTTGTTAGTAAATATTGTCAGCTGATGGCAAAGGAGGTATTGTATAAACTAGAACCATATGAGACCAAGATGTACAATGGAGCAAAGAGGAAATGAAGAAAGCAAGAGATGAGAAGCAAATGGCAGAGACAGCCGTTATCACAAAAGGGAGGCAGAGGCAGAAAGGGACATGCATGTGAGGCAGAGCTACAACGTCATTGGTGAAACCAGCAGTTATTTTTAAAATATGTACATATATAGATAACACTGGTACATAACAGCAGATGCAGAGACAGGAGCAGAGACAGAGGCAGAGGAAGCAAATAAGTTATATATATGGCAAAGACTATGCGTTATATATATGGATTGTCTTGAAATGCGTTAAATAAATGAATTTGTGTTGAAATGTAACGAAACCATAGTCGAAAAAATATATATGTATAATGGAACGGGGTCGACTCATTATATATATTGAAAAATGAATATTTTATATTGAATAGACGGAACCTAGGTGTATCGGAACCACAAAACGGTGTCGTATACGGAGGAGAGTTGGAACCGGAACCGGGGAGGGCGAGAACTTTGCGCGAGAGTTGAAATATATATATATATCATTGAAATATAATGAAACGTTATATATATCATGAAGGACGAACTTAGTCACGGAAAACGGAGAAGCCGGAACCTGGAGAGGGAGCGGAACCTTGCGAAATTAAACGATCGCGTGGATTGCGAAACCACGAGTGGTTTCGGGTAATTAGCACCATCTTTCGGGGCTAAGTGGTATTCCCCCGACGAAGCGATTCCATTAAATCAATTGACGCGTGGCATTGGCTGTATTGGAGGCCACGCTTAAACCATAATTTCGCGAGCTAACCCTCGTACCAGGACGCCGAGCGGAATGTATATGAACCGTCAATCTGGCGGAAGGCGATCGAACGGCGATCAATTGATGAACTTGCCCAAGGTTTAACAAAAGAGCTCGGAAGATAGTCAGGTATGGGTGCGCACGTTTGGTGGGGCCATAGTATATTAAATTTGTTAATTAAACGATTGGCGGAATATATATATAATTCAGTGTTTATGTTATTTATCAAATTCTTTGACTTTGATAAGTAAATCGAAGATGTACTAAGGGTTATGAATTAATAAAGGTATGCGGATATACATAGGATTTCGTCAAAAATTGAAGAATGCCGAAATAGATATATGAATATATATTACGTGGGTTGATATATGTACCTGCCGAGGGCCAATTTACATGGTTTGAAAAGCCAAGCCTTAGTTAAATTGAATTGCCAGTGTGGAAAAAGAAATGTGAAATTGCCGAATTGGTAAGATGATTGGTGTTTTATTATGGTTTGACCACAGTTTTTGAAAATGCCGAGAATTGTTGTATGGCTGACTAAAGGGCGACTGCACATACAAAAATTACATAACTACAATAAATGGAGAACTGAATAAAAGATAAAACAAAAAGGAGAATGTTGTTTTTAGATGGATGAGTGAGGAAAATAGAAAGAGAGGAGTGCCAGTGGAAATATATTTTTAACACAGTTATATGTTTACAACAGACATACAATCACGGTAAACAGGAATTTACATAGGAACAAATTGGACAGGCGAGTAAGCACAAAAAATAGGGAATATGCAGATGATAGTGAACAAAGTGTATGCAAAACAAGTTCTTAACAACAGCAGGAAAAGACAAAATCCAGTAAAGCCAAAGTTCAGAAGAAGAGCTGAGTGATATTGCAATATGTAATTAGAAATGTGAATGTAAATGATGTAATTATTTTTTCATTGTTTGTGATGCAAAGGCAAGTATCCTAAGGAAAAGACAAAATCCCACTGTAGCATTAAATTTTGTATATGATTATATGATTTAAAAATTGAGTTGGATAAAGAAATAAGAAGGCAGAAGGCAAAGAGACATGACTTTCCATTTCGAATTCCAAGCAGAATACAAACAGTCATGTGAGGAAATCTATAAATAATATCATCTTGATATGCAGAGAGAGTTTTTTTTTTTGAGAGCGGAGGTGAGAGTAAAGAAAGAGAAGGCAAAATACAGAAGAGTGAAGTAGAGAAGATCAAGAAAAGAAGAGCAGAAAGAGGAGCTACAGAACAGAGCTGATATCAGAGGTAAATCAGCAAACATTCTGTTTGTTAAATTGAGGAAGTTGGAGCTTCCCTATCAAGCTGAAGCTTGATAGCTGTCAGTTGTAGCTGACTGAGGTTGGAGCCTCCTGTAGGTTGGTGCCTGCAGAAAATTGAAGGGAGTTGGTGCTTCCTTGCAAGTTGTGGCACGGAAATTGAGGTTGGACGTTCATGGGTTGGTGCACAGAAAATTGAAGGGAGTTGGTGCTTCCTTGCAAGTTGTAGCTTGCGAGAATTGAGGTTGGAGCCTCACGTAGGTTGAGGTACTGCGGAAAAACGGTGGTGAAAGGAGTTGGAGCTTGCCTTTGCATCACAACAATAATAAGATGTGGTTTTCTCCCTTTATGGGTTTCCATATATACGGGTGTCTGTGCATGAAATTTATGTGTTGATCTGATATGTATCATCTTGTATCCTACTTTGCTTTCATATTAAGTCTACTACTATATTATACTAATACTTATTTGCATACTTTAAGATTACTCACACATTAAATTAAATATGAAATGAAGGAGTAATGAAAAGTTTAAAAAAAGATCAAGAATGCCTTAAGCGGTTCACCCCCCTCTCAGTTTAACTAGAGTTCAACAGTTGGTATCAGAGCCAGGTTCCTTAGTACCAATCTAACAGCTGAAATGAGATCCTAGGTTCCCAAGATGGCTAGTAAAGAAGGATGCTCAACCAACAAAGCCCCTTTCTTCACTGGTGAAAATTATGCTTTCTGGAAAATCAGAATGAGGACATACATAATGTCTCTAGGAATAGAAGTCTGGGCTGTTGTGGAATTAGGATATGCCCCAAAGGCAACTGACACAGAAAAAGAAACAAAACAAGATTTTGTGGCTAATGCAAAAGCCATGAATGCCATCCTGAATGGATTATGTGAAGCAGAGTTTATTAAAGTAATGCACAAAGACACTGCCAAGAAAATATGGGATACTCTTGAAGGCATACATGAGGGAGACCAGAAAGTAAAAACTGCCAAACTTCAAGTATATAGAGCCCAGTTTGAAAACTTAAAAATGAATGATGATGAAGATGTTGGCAGCTTCTTCTTAAAGGTTGCAGAAATTGTTAACAATGTGAAAGCTCTTGGAGAAACCATACCAGAAAGTATAGTTGTGCAAAATATTCTAAGATCACTCCCATCCAGATTTAATCCCAAGGTATCTGCAATAGAAGAGACAGCGAATTGGGAGACCTTGACCATGAATCAGCTACTAGGAAATCTTACAGCATATGAGATGAGGCTCCCACAGAAGAAGACAAGCACAAGGGAGGCAGCATTCAAAACAGAAAAGAAGAAAGAAGAAAAGGAAGACATATGCTCCTGCTCTGATGAAGAAGAGGCTAAATTTGTCAAGAAATTGGATAGAGGCTCAGGTAGATACAAAGGTAAAATTCCCTTCAAATGCTTTAACTGTGGAAGAGTTGGACATTATGCTGCTAAATGTCCTCACAAGAAAGTAAGAAATCAAGCTCAAGAATCAGAGAAAGACACATCAAAGAACTGGCAGAAAGGAAAGAAATTCAACGGAAAATCCTTTTATGCTCACCAAGACAGCAGTGCATCTGAAGACTCAGATGAACCCTCAAGTGAATAAGGAACCTCAGAATTTATATTGATGGCCATAGAAGATCTTGAGGGACCCCTACTAGAAGATGAAGAAGAAGAAGGGGAAGTAGACCTTGAGGGGGAGCTAAGAAGTGCTCTGGAGGAGATTGACAGACTCAAACTAAAATGCAGAAAACAAAAAGAGATTCTCCTAAAATGTGTGAAAGAAGAACAAAATTCAAAAGTCCTCATGCAGCTGAAGGTAAAGCTTGAAGAAGCCAAGAAGATAGAAGATATGTTACTTCAGCAAATCAAAGATAAAACTCGAGAACAAGAGAAGCTGGAAGAAGAAATTCTGTGTCTAAGAATGAAATTAGAAAAAGCTCAACGGAAAGTTTCTATATACCATTCTCAAACAACAAGCCCTATTAAGTTGAATGAAATTTTGGTTGCTCAAAGATCCCCTATGATAAAGACTGGAATAGGCTACGAAGGAGAATCAAGTAAAGGAAAAGAAAAGGTTGACAGAGAGATTATTTTTGTAAAATCAAAGAAGGATGAAGAAGTAGCTCAAATAATTCCTAGAAAAGAAGAAATCTGCAATAAGAGAGACAGAGAGCAGAAGAAACCTCTAGTAACAAAGAATGCAATAACTCCTAAGATAACAGAAAAAGGATCATATGCTCCTGAGTATGTCAAATTTGGAAGCCATCAAAGGAGATTCTTCCCTCCTATGAAGAATGCCACCTGTTATGTCTGCCACAAGCAGGGACACATTGCTGCATATTGTCATGCAAGGAGGAATGATTCAAACCAGAAAAAGAGGCAAGCATGGAAGAGACAACCTTACATCAGGTATGCAAGTAATTTCTATGGTTATTGTTTTTATTGTAAGGATTTTGGCCATATAATTATTGAATGTAGAAAGTATGGACAAAGACTGATGTTCAATACCTCAAGGAGGTTTATGAGTCAAAGCAATTTTGTTCATGCTCACAATTCCGCAAAAACTATAATCAAATGTTGTATATGCAATCAAATTGGGCATATATCTTCCAAGTGTTCTCTAAAGGGATATAATTCATCACCTCACAAAAGATACCAAACAAAAGGGGGCCTCCAGTGGATAAAGAAGGCGAATAAATGTGACTTGGCTTTAACTGCTCAAGATTTGAAGAGTCAATGGTATTTGGACAGTGGCTACTCTAAACACATGACAGGAGATAAAAACAAGTTTTTAACTCTTGACGAAAAGAAATCGGGCAATGTCACTTTTGGAAATGACAAATCAGGAAAGATCAGGGGAAAAGGATCAGTCAGCATAGACAATGGCAGAGGAAAGGCCCAAGATGTATTATATGTAGATGGACTGAAAGCAAATTTACTGAGTGTCAGTCAGATGTGTGATAAAGGTTGTGAAGTTCTCTTTAGAGCACAAGATTGTGTAGTCAGATCAAGAACAACAGGAAAAACTCTACTCAAAGGTGTTCGAATAGAGAGTAATGTGTACATAGTGAGAGAGGAGGATGAAGCCTGCCATCTTAGCAAACTCGAGGAGTCATGGTTATGGCATAAGAGATTGGGACATCTCAGCTTTGACCATATCATTAGACTGAGCAAGAAGAAAGCTGTCAGAGATATGCGAGAAATAAAAAGGCCCTCAAACACAATATGCAAATCTTGTCAGTTGGGGAAACAAACTCGCACATCCTTTAAATCTAAAGAAGAGTTATCAACAAGAAGACCACTGCAACTTGTGCACATGGATCTGTGTGGACCTGCAAGAACTAAAACACCAAGTGGAGAGTCCTACTTTATGCTGATAATAGATGATTTCTCCAGAATGACATGGGTTTCTTTTCTCAAGAATAAATCGGAAGCTCTGGACAAATTCAAAACATTTAAAGCATTAGCAGAAAATCAAACAAGATGCAAGCTGAAATGCATCAGATCAGACAAAGGAGGTGAATTCACTGATTATGACTTTGTAGACCTATGTAATGAACATGGAATAAAACAACAATTTACTATTGCAGGGACACCTCAGCAGAATGGAGCAGCAGAGAGACAAAACAGGTCTGTACAACAAATAGCAAGAGCTATGATGCAAGAGAATAATATTTCTCAAACCTTCTGGGCAGAAGCAGTGCACACAGCAGTACATATCCTTAATAAAGCTCACTTAAGGCCAAGCAGTGACAAGACTCCCTACGAACTGTGGCATGGAAAGCCAACTTCAATCAAACATTTCAGAATCTTTGGTAGCAAGTGTTACATAAAGAATAATGATGAAAATCTTGGAAAATTTGATGCAAGAGCAGATGAAGGAATATTTCTAGGATATGCATCCAAAAGCAAAGGGTACAGGTGCTACAACAAGACTCTTCGAAAAATAGTGGAAAGCATTGATGTGATATTTGATGAAGAACTTCCAAACAATACAAGGGATACAGACTGCTGCAGTCCATCAGACAACCATGAAGAAGAAAACCAAGATGATGAGGAAACAAGCAAGACAACAGAAGATATAGAGTTGAGTTCTAAAGCTCCCTCAAGATATACTCAGAAGAACCATCCTGAAGATCAGATCATTGGAGACAAGAGAGTAGGGGTCCAAACAAGAAGGCAGCTAACAGAACAAACTGAAGAGGTATACATAGCCATGCTGTCACAAATAGAGCCAAATAAATTTGAAGAAGCCAGCAAGGACAAGTCTTGGGTAAAAGCAATGAATGAAGAATTGGACCAAATTGAAAAGAACAATACCTGGGAACTAGTTCCTAGACCTATTGAGAAAAATATCATTGGTTCAAAATGGGTATTCAAAAACAAAATGAATGAGCAAGGACAAGTAATCAGGAATAAAGCAAGGCTGGTCTGCAAAGGATATTCACAAATAGAAGGACTTGATTATGATGAAACGTTTGCCCCTGTAGCCAGAATGGAGGCCATCAGAATGTTTTTGGCATTTGCATGCTACCAAAACTTCAAAGTATATCAAATGGATGTGAAATCCGCATTTCTGAATGGAGACTTAGAAGAATAAGTCTACATGGAACAACCAGAAGGCTTCTCTTTGACAGACAAAGAAGACTATGTGTGCAGACTGAAGAAGGCCCTATATGGACTGAAACAGGCTCCTCGTGCTTGGTACTCAAGACTGGATAAATATTTGCAAAAACAGGGTTTTAAGAGAGGTGGAGTAGACAACAATCTATATATAAAATCCCATGAGAATGAACTCTTGATTGTTGTAGTGTATGTTGATGATATTATGTTTGGAGGCAACAAAGATGAACTAGAAAAGGGGTTTGCTGATGAGATGAAAACAGAATTTGAAATGTCTATGATTGGAGAACTCAGTTTCTACTTGGGACTGCAAATTCAACAAAAGAACACAGGTACATTCATCTCTCAAGAAAAATACTTAAAGGAAATGCTGAAGAAGTTCAAAATGGAGGACTGCAAACCTGTGTCAACTCCCATGACCACAGGATGCAAGTTGTGTGCTGATGATGGGTCTGCAGATGTAGATCAAAAACTCTACAGATCCATGATAGGGAGCCTGCTGTATTTGACAGCATCAAGACCAGACATCATGCTAGCAGTAGGACTAGTGGCTAGATATCAAGCAGCGCCTAAACAAAATCATCTTCTTGCAGTCAAAAGAATATTCAGATATCTTCAAGGAACAACACAGTATGGGCTTTGGTATCCTAAAGGAAAAAGCTTCACTTTAATAGCATACACAGATGCAGATTGGGCCAGCTGTGTGGATGACAGAAAAAGTACAAGTGGAGGTGCTTTCTATCTAGGACAAAGTCTGGTGGCATGGTTAAGCAAGAAACAAACATCCATCTCTCTGTCTACAGCTGAAGCCGAATATATAGCAGCAGCAGCATGTTGTACACAAGTCATGTGGATGAAGCAAACTCTTCAAGACATGAAGGTGAGCATTAATGAACCTATCTCAATAAAATGTGATAATACAAGTGCCATAAGTATATCTAAAAATCTTGTGCTTCATTCAAAAACTAAACATATACCAATCAAATATCATTTTCTCCGAGAACAAGTGGCTCAGAAAATAGTTAAACTGGACTATGTACCAACAAAAGAACAGATAGCAGATATATTTACTAAACCACTTGCCAGAGAACCATTCGAATACTTGAGAGACAGACTAGGGATAGTATCTGTAGATACTACTCTCTAATATAAAGAGAAGGCATAATTTCAGTGGGAGAACAGAAATGATAATATTATTCCAGGGGGAGATCAGGCAACAAGGAAAGCATGAATCAGGTCCTCAAGATCAAAGGATTAAGGCAAAAGAACACCAAATTGAATCCAATCATACAGCTGATACAATGTATTCTATGAAGGATTATTATTCTCATTTTTAGCTCCATACAAGTAAAACAAGTTTATGTACAAAGTCAGCTCAAAGACAGGAAATGCAAAAAGCAAACTAGGAAATGAACAACCCTTTGCCATTGATGTCAAAGGGGGAGGAAGAGCAAACAGGAAGAGCAAACAGCAGGAGAAAGAGCAGGAAAACAAATAAAATGTATTGCCATCAATGCCAAAGGGGGAGACTGTTGGAAAGATTGTCATTGATGGCAACATTGATGACAAAGGAGGTAGCAGATGCAGAAACAGGAACAATTACAAAGAGACTAAGATAGACAATGGAGCAAAGAGGAAATGAAGAGAAAGGCGGAGACAGAGGAAGCAAATACGGAGATAGAGCTGTTATTACAGCAGTAGAGGCAGAGGCAGAGTGACAGAAGAGACAGAGGTGGTATCAGAAGTCATAGAGAACCATACGTTATATATAAGGCAGGAAGAGACAGGAGAAGATGCAGAGACAGGAGCAGAGACAGAGGCAGAGGAAGCAAATAAGTTATATATATGGCAAAGACTATGCGTTATATATATGGATTGTGTTGAAATGCGTTAAATAAATGGACTGTGTTGAAATGTAACGAAACCATAGTCGAAAAATATATATGTATAATGGAACAGATTCGACTCATTATATATATTGAAAAATGACTATTTTATATTGAATAGACGGAACCTGGAGCGTATCGGAACCACGAACAGACATCGTATACGGAGGAGAGTTGGAACCAGAACCAGGAGGCAGAACTCTGCGCCAGAGTTGAAATATATATATATATATATCATTGAAATATAATGAAACGTTATATATATCATGAAGGACGGAACCCGAGCACAGAAAATGGAGAACCAGAACCTGGAGAGGAGGCGGAACCTTGCGAGGTAAACAGTAAACGTGGATTGCCGAAAACCACGAGTGGTTTCCGGACCATTCCACACCATCTTTCGGGGCTAAGCGGTATTCCCCCGACGAGAAGCGATTCCATTAATCAATTGACGCGTGGCATTGGCGGTATTGGAGGCCATCGCTTAAACCATAATTTCGCGAGCTAACCCTCGTACCAGGACGCCGAGCGGAATGTATATGAACCGTCAATCTGGCGGAAGGCGATCGAACGACGATCAATTGATGAACTTGCCCAAGGTTTAACAAAAGAGCTCGGAAGATAGTCAGGTATGGGTGCGCACGTTTGGTGGGGCCAGAGTATATTAAAGTTGTTAATTAAATGATTGGCGGAATATATATATAATTCAGTGTTTATGTTATTTATCAAATTATTTGACTTTGATAAGTAAATCGAAGATGTACTAAGGGTTATGAATTAATAAAGGTATGCGGATATACATAGGATTTCGTCAAAAATTGAAGAATGCCGAAATAGATATATGAATATATATTACGTGGGTTGATATATGTACCTGCCGAGGGCCAATTTACATGGTTTGAAAAGCCAAGCCTTAGTTAAATTGAATTGCCAGTGTGGAAAAAGAAATGTGAAATTGCCGGATTGGTAAGATGATTGGTGTTTTATTATGGTTTGACCACAGTTTTTGAAAATGCCGAGAATTGTTGTATGGCTGACTAAAGGGCGACTGCACATACAGAAATTACATAACTACAATAAATGGAGAACTGAATAAAAGATAAAACAAAAAGGAGAATGTTGTTTTTGGATGGATGAGTGAGGAAAATAGAAAGAGAGGAGTGCCAGTCGAAATATATTTTTAACACGGTTATATGTTTACAACAGACATACAATCACGGTAAACAGGAATTTACACAGGAACAAATTGGACAGGCGAGTAAGCACAAAAAATAGGGAATATGCAGATGATAGTGAACAAAGTGTATGCAAAACAGGTTCTTAACAGCAGCAGGAAAAGACAAAATCCAGTAAAGCCAAAGTTCAGAAGAAGAGCTGAGTGATATTGCAATATGTAATTAGAAATGTGAATGTAAATGATGTAATTATTTTTTCATTGTTTGTGATGCAAAGGCAAGTATCCTAAGGAAAAGACAAAATCCCACTGTAGCATTAAATTTTGTATATATGATTATGATTTCAAATTGAGTTGGATAAAGAAATAAGAAGGCAGAAGACCAAGAGACATGACTGTACATTTCGAATTCCAAGTAGAATACAAACAGTCATGTGAGGAACACTATAAATAATATCATCTTGATATGCAAAGGGAATTTTTTTTTAGAGTAAGAGAGAGTAAATAAAGAGAAGGCAGAATACAGAAGAGTGAAGCAGAGAAGATCAATAAAAGAAGAGCAGAAAGAGAAGCTACAGAACAGAGTTGATATCAGAGGTAAATCAGCAAACATTCAGTTTGTTAAATTGAGGAAGTTGGAGCTTCCCTATCAAGTTGAAGCTTGATAGTTGTCAGTTGTAGCTGACTGAGGTTGGAGCCTCCTGTAGGTTGGTGCCTGCAGAAAATTGAAGGGAGTTGGTGCTTCCTTGCAAGTTGTAGCTTGCGGAATTGAGGTTGGAGCCTCCTGTGGGTTGGTGCCTGCAGAAAATTGAAGGGAGTTGGTGCTTCCTTGCAAGTTGTAGCTTGCAGAATTGAGGTTGGAGCCTCCTGTAGGTTGGTGCCTGCAGAAAAACAGTGGTGAGAGGGAGTTGGAGCTTGCCTTTGCATCACAACAATAATAAGATGTGGTTTTATCCCTTTATGGGTTTCCACTTATGTCTGATGTCTCTGTGCATGATATTTATGTATTGATCTGATATGTATCATCTGCTTAATACCTACTGCTCTCATATTAAGCCTACTACTATATTATACTAATACTTGACAATAATATGGCTTCCTTGCTACTGACCAATGGTAGAAATTTGGTGATAATGGGACCAAGCCTTCAGAGATAAACGTAACAACTAGGAATACTTCTGAGGATTCTGTACGAGACTAAATAAGTAGATGCATTAGACAGCTACAAATCATCTCGCTGTAAAGAGGGCCGACTATTAAAATGATAAGCAGTTATCAAAGTATGCGTAAGCGGAAACTATGAAGGAATATGAAGTGGGATATACACTATAAATGGGCTTATATTAAAATAAAAATCCATAAAGTGCTTATTAGAAGAATTATAGAAATGAGTTAGGAAGTGAACAAAGTATCACGCCTGAGCCATATTTAAAGCGCTGTAAACGTAAAGATATGAGTACCAACTACGATAAATTCACATCCAATACAAAGCACTCGCATTCCAGAACATTTAGATACAAGAAAATGAATCGAAACGATGTGAACACTTATATATAATCAAACAAGGAGTACAAACTGTATAGCATTTCATGTGGAATCCTTTTCAACAACAAAACTCTTTATACCAAGTCCCAATGGGTTCTTTAATATCAACTATTCAGACCATACCAAAATACATACACAGAGCGCTATTAGTTGATAGTCTCTCCAAAAACCTGGAACCCTGTATATGTCTTTCCTCTCTGCTTTTATAACTTCTGATTTCTATACGCAGAAAGATATTTTGGGAAAATATCTTTTTCGCATGCCTGTATGCTGTTCCAAGTCTTAATAAAAAATCAAAATTGATAATGGGGTAGAACGCCTCCCATTATCTTACAAAGTGGGCTTACAACCATTTCTAATGGAAATACAAACAACTTTCTAACCGAAAGTAAAAATGCAAGAGTGAAATATGAATTTCACTCGAAATTAAAAGTGAAAAGAAAAATAAAGTAAGAGGCCATGTAGGCCCAATCATGAGTTATCATTGCTTTTGGTGAGATGGAGTCGGGGTTGCTGTTGGAGAAGGCGGTACTGTAGTTGTGGAAGAGCTGGCTTTCTTTTTGGAAGACGGAGTTAACAGGGACGCAAACGCGGTCACTGGAGCGCTTGTATGATCGCTACACCTCTGCCAGATGTCAGTTGCAGGACCAGGTATTGCAACGAAAGCATCGACCAGGGCATGTACTTCTGTCAATTCGGCATAGTTCGTTTGAGTAGGTAACTGCTGCTTAACTTGATAGAGAAGGGAGAACTCCTTACCGAGTGAGGAAATTATTGTTTCGGCCTTAAGCCGAGTGGTCTTCTCAGACGGTGCATCTGTCTGATTCATCACCTCTGTCAGTTTGCACTCGTATACTTGTAACGGTTGAAGTACAGCAGTTGTAGGCTCCCAGCATGATGGGAGGCCTGCAAGTGTTAGTTCAGTCCATTCCGTTTCAAACTATCCCAAACTCGTTACCATCCGTTCCAAACTGCTTAGTGCATGATTGCGCATGGCTTCCTTTTCCATTACCCTTCTACATTCTGCTACCTCCTTGAACCTGTCTTTAATTCCCCGGTTGGCTAGTTCTTCTGAGTTCAAATTATTCAAGAAGGTAATATACCTTATGGCACTTTCAACATTAGTTGCAGCGTCTGTATGCCCTTCATGTAGAGTCCTTCTGAATTGACGAGCCGCAACCTTCTTTTCTTCAATTAAAGTCAGAAAGGCCCAACGCTTCTTTACCTCCATGATGATGTTCGTCCAAATTAAGCGTCGGGCTTCCAAGAGGGTGATGTTTCCCTTCATTCGGCTCGTCAGGTCCCTGATATTGTTTTCCTGTCGCAACTTATCTTGTTTTGCCTCTTCTGTTTATTTCTGCAAAGCTGCTACCATTTTGGTATTCTCCTTGAAATGGGCCTTGAGCTCATGAATCTTTTGTTGCGCAGTTTGAGCCTGCTTCTCTGCTACCTGAAGGTCGAACAGTGCTGTAGTTAGCTGTTCCGGAAGTGAGCTAGATACTTCAGGAAGTGGCGTGGAGCATACGTGTGTATCCCAACTTCTTTGCAACTCGTCCATCTTCTGCTGGAGGGCAGTCATCTCGCTAGTAATCTTAGCTCTCTCCTCTTTCTCTTTAGCTAGGGAGTCCGCTAGGTTAGCCTTGTCCTTTTTCATCTGGGCTAATTCAGCAGTTTGCACATGCTGAAAATCAGGTATATTCAATTTATGCTTCAGAGTTGCGACCTGTTTTTCAACTCCGAAATGACTTGACCTTGAGGATCAGCTTTATCGCTCCCTTTGCCTTTCACAGCTGCTTGGAGACTCCGTAGATCGTTTGAAAGTGCCCGGGCATTAGTCTTCTCTACCCTGAGGTTCTCAACCACTTGGTTATACTTGGTTTGCAGCTTCCTTAGGGTGAGAGAGAGCTTCACGACCTCGTCCCTCAACATGTCACCGAAACACTGAAACATATTGCATTTATCAATTGGGGGGACTTGTGACATGTTTACTGCAACCTCTAGAGCTCTGTAGCTCGTGGTCTTGGCCTTTGGATCTAGAACTGCTTCAGTCATGGCCATCAACAACTGCTCCTTATCCATATCAAGCTCGACAGTAAACCGAGTATGATATTTGTCTACATATCTCGCTAATTCCGACCAAAGCTTCTCTCTGATAACTCTGTTCTTGCCCTTTATTTCGTCCCCCACCTCGACCCTGTTTATGGAGACGGCTTGTGAACCTTTGAAAAATCAGACGATGATGGACCATCATATCTCACCATAAAGCCTACTTTTCCTTTGTCTGACTCTCCATACAGTGCCACTTTTTCTTGCGGCGGCTCTTCCTCGACATCCTCCTCATCGTTTGTTCCTTGCCTTTTAGGGGGCGGAGAATCTTCTCCTGTGACTCCGGCTTCTTCGACCTATTTCTTTCCTTCTTCTCATGTTGAAGCAGTGTCCCCTCTTTCCCCTGTCGTTGATGAATCAGTCTCCATCTATGAAAGCAAAGGCCAGGTATCAAGATTAGCTCTCCACTCGATGAAGGGCCTAGTTTCGTGAGCGTATGCAGTTGACTTAATCTTCCTCCTTTTGTTAGAGATGATGCCTTTTGGGTCATAAGGCCAAGCTTTCCCTTGCCTTAAATCCATACCCTTGAGAGCAGGTTTTCCACTATGGGGAGGGCATGCCTTGAGTTAACAATAAAGGGGCCGATGGTTGTAGGAAGTTTAAGAATGAACCCCTTTTTCACAGGGAGGAAGTGGAGCTAGTCAGCCTTCAAGGTTTGCCGGAGGTACTCCAAGGCGAAAATCCACATGGCGGGAAAAATTGGCAGTTTGTAAGGGGAAACCTCTGCACTGTAAACCCTGATCTCAGTGTAGTCATCAAATAGGTACCAATCTCCTGTGCTTTCTTCCTCACTGAACTGTATCCAGTTCCTTTGCTCAGGAAAAATCCTGGGCGGAGGGTTGTCATAAATAATAGTATAGGCTATTGTCATGAATTCATTCAAAAAGTTTGAATAACCCACCCCATTAGCCAATTGATGCACTGTGGGGTTACACTCAAAGACAGTTCTTGGTTGAGAATTTATCCTAGAAACCTTTTCCAGACCCAAACCCTCGAACTTATCAGCCTGTTGGAAGAGGAAGAGGTAAAACACCATGGAGTAGAAACGAAAATGGCCTGTGGCTGGGAGGTCTTGAAACTGGGTTTGGATGGCGGAGGCCAAGAAACCAGGGATATCCAAAACAACCCCTGATTGTGACATCAACCATAAAAGGGCTACTCATTCCTTCGAGACCTGCTCGACCCCCTCTATACCTAGTAACCCCACAATGAGAGCAAGTGTTGGCTGAAGGTTTTCCTTGAATGTATTCAGAGACACCGAGTCCGAAGACGGGAAAATTGTAAGGCGGGAGTCGGAAATAGCAGTGACGAAATTGCTCTGCTGCCTCCAAGGTAACTTGGAAAACTGACGAGATAACGACATTTCAGTGAAACTGACATAATTTGAACTGGGAGGATAGCAGAGGGCTTTCCTGATGATCTCGGGAGATATACTAAATATCTTGTTCCCTTGAGTTGATAGGAACATATCTCGGCGCTCATCATAAGCTTCTCTGAGCCAACATATTAATTCCACAACTGGGTAGATGGGCGGAGCAATTTGGTGGTATAGTCCCGACAAAACAACTCTGAACCCATCCCTATTCTCTAAATGTTTTCTAAATATGTCAGGTTTGACGCTACTGATGAGGAAAGAGTATTGTGGGTCACGAATGTGGGCTTGCATGTCTGTGAACGGCTCAGGTCCAGGAGCAGCCTTGGACTCGCGAACTTGAGGGGTTTCGGGCTCCGAATTCTTAATCTTGATTCTACCCATGACCATTATGAAAAATGAAAAGCGGAAGGAAACTTAAACAGTGAAAAAGGGACAGAATACCTGCGCAGTAAAGAAAATGCTCTGGAGAAAACGATGCATGGAAGTTGAAAAGTGACTTGGTAGACTTGGCACTGGGAGCTCATGCTTTGGCTATACGATATCTCGTAAAAGAAAGTATTTTACCACAGTGAACTTAGAACAGGGTTAAACGGCTTTAGATTACCCGAAAAACGAGGCTAGGATGACACTTGTAGGGATGACGTCATAAGGACGTCGACATTGGGACACGTGGTATTTGGCTATTGGTTATCAGAGTTTGGTTAGGTGTATACCACGCACTTGGTTAAATACCGATGCTGGTCATGTATCGGGTGTCCTAAGACTTACCTTACCTTCGTGTTACTTGCAACAGCTGTTACCTGAATGGGCCCACTAAAAAGTCCGGCGGGGTCTTGGAGCGGCTCTAAGCCCGCGACCATTACCCCATGGAATACCTGTCTCGGGTCCCACTGTTGCTACGTCACCACCATTCCGGGGGGTGAGCTTCCACCTTCCCCCTGCCATCCTTGATCCCCCCGGGAACGCTTAGCGCTGCCTTCTTCTCTTGACTGTTCTTAACTCGGGCGGGTCCTGCTCTATCCCGCTGTCTTGCACATATATACTCCTTTATTTTGGGTAAAGTTTTACTGCAAAGTTAAAACTATATGTCTTATCCCCCTTTTTATATGCATTTTCATTCACGCCAACCCACTCACTCCTTTAAGTATTTCTCCCCTTTATGTTTCGGGTGGTCCCCTTTTTAAAGTTTCTTAGGGTGGTGATGAATGATATAACAACATTGGCTCCATTTGGGGACGACACGCTCGTCCTCGAACGTGTCGAGAACTCTGCAAACCATCTGTTAACCTTTTTCTGTGAACTCAGCCTCGCTGGCGCTTCTACCTTCCTTAGGTCTTAATAAAAAACAACAAACATAAGAGTAAAAGAAAACATATATTGTACAATATATATACAGTAGGCCTTACGACCTGAATCAATACTGGAAATAAGGTTTTAGGAATTGCCCATTTACAGGGGCTTCAAGCAGATCACCTTCCAAATTTTCTAGCCTGAAAGTGTTATTTCCTCCAGCTTCTGCAATTCTAAATGGCCCGAACCACAATGGATCGAACTTCCCATGCTTTCCCTTCTCGGCTCTCTTGATATCCCACCTTAGTACTAGATCTCCAACCTGCATTTCTTTATCATTGGTATGTTGGTCGAACAAGTCTTTTATTTTTTCTTGATACTCTATCAACCTTTGATTTACTTGACTCCGGGTTTCTTCCAACTCAACCAACTGATTCATTCTTCTGATAAGATCATTTGGCTCTTCCTGACTGTCTTGCAGGAAACGAGCTATAGGTAGAGCTAGCTATATTGGAAACACCGCTGCTCGTCCATAGACCAAATCATACAGAGACTTGCCAGTTGATCGCTTGCTGGTAATTCTGTTTGCCCATAGTGCAAACTTGAGATGCAAATCCTAGTTTTGCTGGGTTTCTTTCATGGCTTTTTTCAATGCTCTTACCAATGTCTTGTTAGAGGATTCCTCCAGCCCATTTCCCCATGGATAGTATGCAGTGGAGTGTCCCAACACAATATTGTATTGCTGGCAGAAGTTAATGAACTTGGTAGACTTAAAAGCCTGTGCATTGTCAGTTACAATCTTAGTAGGGCAGCCAAACCTGGATATGATGTTATCCTCCATGAACTTGATCACTACTACATCTGTGGCATTCCTAGCTGGCACCGCTTCTACCCATTTAGTAAAATAGTCTATGGCTGTCAGGATCCACTTGTGTTGTCCACTAGACGCAGGATGAATTTCTCCTATGAAGTCAATTGCCCATTGTTGAAAAGGCTCTTCTATATGTACTGGGATCATGGGCAAGGGTGCAAACTTTTGCTTCTCAGCGAATCTTTGACATTTTTCGCAAGCCCTGACCCGAGCATGAACATCTCCAAAAATTTTAGGCCAGAAGAAACTTGCCTTCAAAATTTTGTGGGCTGTGACCCTCCAACTATAGTGTCCTCCACAAATGCCTTCGTGGAATTCAGCTATAACCTCCTCCACCTCGGGCTCTGTGAGACATAAAAGCAATATTCCTAAGGGGTCTCTCCAGTACAACCGACCATTTTCTATAATAAACTTTTGGGATTTTAATCTCAGAGTTCGGTATTTTGTCTTATCACAGCTTGGGGGAAACCTGAGAATTAGAAGATACTCTACAATCTCCTTGTACCATGCACTGAGTAGGTATTTCATGTAAGTCTTCTGAACGACAGTTTCTACGCCAGGCTGCTCGCCTGTACCTTCAAGTACCTCTTCAACTCCCATGGTTAAGTTTATTCCCAAGGCTTGACAGTTAGATTTGGACAGGATCTTTGCTATTCCTTGTCCCTTTATAAGCTTGGTGGGGCAAATATCCAACTTGTATTCTTGGATCTTTGATATCCACTTTCCCCTCTTACCCTCGTTGTCACCTTGGATCAAAATATCTTTCACTGCAACAGTGGGTACGAAAGCAATTATAGTTGACTGCAATACATACATTTGAAAAGCCTTTAGGGACTTGACCAGGGCATAGGCTTGTTTCTCCAAAATATTATATTTCAGCTTATTTCAACATTTCTGTTATATACCGAACTATCTCTGTGTAGTTCAGTATGAACCTCCTCGAAAAATTTATGCGTCCAAGAAACACTTGAACTTCCTTCTTCTTTCGGGGTAGGGATATGCAGTTTATTACTTCTACCCTTTTTCGATCAATTTTGACCCCATCTTTAGTTACAATATGACCCAACAACTTTCCTTCTTCTAAAGCGAACAAAGATTTTTGTGGGTTCAGAGATGGCCCATACCTGCGGCATTTGTCAAATGTTATGCGCAAGTGATTGATGTGCTCGGTATCATCCTTGGAGAAAACTGTGATATCGTCCAGGTACACCACCACAAATTTTTCCTACTCACCTACAAAAGCGATGTCCATGGCTCTTTGAAATGTGGTGCCCACGTTTATCAACCCAAATGGCATCCGAGCATACATGAACGTACCCCATGGAGTGGTAAATGCCATTTTCTTTTGGTCTTCTGGAATAACTGCCACTTGATTGTACCCTGAGAAACCATCCATCATGGACATGCATGAGGATCCCACCACCTTCTGCAATATGTGATCCATTTTTGGCAACGGATAATTGTCTTTATGGGATGCTTTGTTTAAGTTCCTAAAATCAACACACAGTCTTATCTCTCCGTTCTTCTTTCGAACTTGGACCAAATTGGCTACCCATTCAGAATACCTCAATGGTACAATGATTTTGGCCTTCAACAGTTTCTTGATCTCCTTTTCTATGGATGGGAGAAGTAAAGGATTAATCTATCTCAACTTTTGTTTGTGCGGCTTAGCGTCTCCTCTTAATGGGATCTTGTGTTGTATGATACTAATGTCAAAAGTTTTCAGGTCTTGATAAGACCAGGCGAACACGTCCTTGTAGGATTGGAATAATTTCAGATATTGCTCTTTGTACTCTTTGGGGACCTTCTTTGAAAGCTTCACAATTTTGGGTTCTACCTCTGTCCCAAGGTTTAACTCCTCTACCATCTCCTCTTAGACCACCTTATTATGACTGGCTGGGACATCTTTTTTGTCAAACAGCCTTTCCAAAGGCACCAATCCTATGGGGATCACATTCCCTTTGAGCCAGAGTGCCTTACGGACAGCCACAGTATCCTGCCACTTATTCGTGGGTGAATCTTCAGTCTCTTCTTCTTCTTCATCTATGGTCAAATTGGAGAACTCCAATAGTTTCCATGAATATTTTCACTTGTTCTTCATCTTCAAACACCTTCCAGTGTTTGATATTATCTGGGATAGAGGGACGATAACGAACCTCTATTTCATACCTCAACAGTGGGTTCTGAGGGGGTCTGAAATTACTAGCTGCAACAGCGAGAGAATTGGCCATTCTAATTTGGTCCCTTGGCATGAATTGAATGTTGAATGCCAGGAAGAAATTTTCCACGAGATCCCATACTTCATTCCTATAGGCCCTTAGTCGGGGGTGCTTCGTTTGGCACTGATTCCTGATCTGCCTTACTACTAGCTCCGAATCCCCAAAGACTTTCAGACTTTGGATGTTCATGTTTTTGGCTGTCTGCAATCCCAGTAGTAGCGCTTCGTATTCAACCACATTGTTCGTGGCTTCATACTCCAACTTGAAAGAAAAAGGGACTAACTTCCCAGCTCCATTCCCTTCTCTAGAATTCGCTCCATCGAAATGTAGGGTCCAGATACCCCTTTCTTCCCCACTTGTCGACTGTTCAACCTTCAATTGGCAGAATGTCGGCTCCTGCATGAAATCTTCGCCTTCTTCGAGCATCAAACAAGAAAAATCCCTGTCTTTACTATATACTAGTGAATTCACGGAGTTATCAACCTTGGTCACCATCTTTACGAACCTTGTATCCCAGTACAACCTTCTCTCCTGGCCTCCAAATACCAGAATGGTGGCGTAGGTTATATCCAACTTTATTGAACCACCAATCTTCATCCCCCATGATCTAGATAACAACATCCCAAACCGAGCCGGGATATCAGCAACCACTATATCCATTACCACACTCTTGGCTAGGATTTGGGCCAGATTTACAACCAGATCTTTGATCATCCCCAAACATTTGACTCTCTTAGAGTCAAAAGAGTATAGGTCTTTGTATGGATGAGTAATATGCAATCCCAATTGTTCCATTACTGACAGAGGTAATAGGTTATGGGATGCCCCTGAGTCCAGCATGCAGTTATGCAACAATAGGTCATGAATCACTAGGGAGACATAGAAATGAGGGGTTGATGAATCCAACTCCTCCATATGGGGACCAAACAATACCATGGGCCTTTCCTCTTGGAGGTTAAGACTATCTGGGATTAAGGTTACTCCCTGAGGAAGCATGAACTGAGACACTTGAACTTGGTAGGCAGGATGTTTCAAAAGCTCAGCTAGGGGGACTGGGATCTTGACTTTCTCTAGCTCTTTTTGAAGACAAAAAACAATAGGGGGCTTCTCTATTGGGTTTTCCTTGAGTTCTTTTGGTATGACTGGGGGTTTCTCCTCCGCTGGAATATGTTTGACCTTTTCATGGGAATTAACTATAGGCTTAGAAGAAGAGGGGGTGGAAACATTAGAATGTACAGGTTCATTGATAGGTTTCTTACCTTTGCCTTCAACTTTTTGAACAATTGACTCTTTTTGAGGAAACTCTTCTTCCAGCTCATGTGTTCGGGTCCTCTTCCTGGAGGATCAGAGATCATAATTTTTGTGAAATTGTTCTTGCAAGAAGTCCACAAATTTTTTGCAGTAATCGTCAATATCAGGATCTTCAGCAACGCCTGTTTTGTCAGCTTCTTCTTACGAAGGAAGCTCAACCTCCTCATCTTCTTGCAAAGAAAGTTCCACCTCCTCACCTTCTGAGTAGGCGAGGTATTGATCATCTTGCCCGTCAGGAACTTCTTCAGCAAAGCCATCCATTTGCCCTTCAAGATACAACGGGGGCTGTATGTGATCTTGTTGTTCCTTCCGGTCTCTCTACAATATTTTCAGAGGAGGTTTTCTGTACTGAGGGTTATAACCCTGGTTTGGAGCATTTTGGGGTGGCCTCGATGCTGAATTATTTGCTTCCAGCTCAAGCTTCACCAGCTTGCTTGATAGGTTCTTGATCATCTCGTTCATTTCCTCAATCTTATAATCTGCTGCCTCCCTTTCTTGATTTGAGGTAAAGGTTTCTTCTTTACCTCTTCGTCTAGAATCGTGGTCCATCCTTCCTTTAGATTTTCCCATAGAAGAAAAGTTAGCTTCCACTTCTAAAGCATCAGTCTGAGCTTTGTCTAGGGTGGCAGACTTTCTTTCCCTTAAGGAGAAACCGAAATCTGATTTGAAGGCCACTACAAACATCACCTTAGCAACGATTTGGTGAGGCTTCATTTCTGCTGGTAGACTTGTATACAGTTTATTAAATCTCTTAATGAATTCAGACACATCTTCATTATGTCTTTTCCTCAGGGTGTTGAATTCAGTAAGACAATATCCATGATCCTTTTTCTCCCCCCACTTCCTGGTGAAGGCATTTTCCATTTCCTCCCAAGTATTAATAGAGCGTTCTCTTAGGGTCTTGAACCATTTACGAGCCTTGCCATCTAAAGACTGAACAAATAGTCTTAACACAACATCTAGATGCTCAACGTTGAAGTTATCTGCAAAAGCACAAAAAACTTCCAAGTGTTTTTGGGCGGCAGTGTTATCCTCCCCGTTGAAGCGAGGTAGGACCTTCAGATAATCCTGAGGCATGTCATTCAAGATCTGTGGTAAAGCCAGGGGGGCATATTTGTTTAGCAAGAAACCAGGAATAGCCATGATAGGTGGTGGAAGTGGAGGAGGATTCTGATGAATAACAGGAGGTGGCGGAAGGGGAGTGTGTATAACAATAGGGATGTACTAAACGACAACTTGTGGGGTTACTTGAACAGATGGAATATGTGACGTGGTAACCTCTGTGACTTCCTTCACTTCTTCGGCTTCAGGAGTGGGATGTAGAAAGAATCTCGAAGTGTCTACAGACTCAGCCTCATCTTTGACTTCAATATTTTCAATGGAGGAATGACCTGGAGAATATTCAAGGATTCTGGCAGTGGTCTCAAGGCCTTGAACTTGAGCCAACTGTGAGGAAGATGGAGAGTATTCCAAGGAGAATCTTGGTATATCAGTATGTGTAGTCTGATTTTCTCTCAAATTTCTTTTGTGTAATATCTTCTCAGGGTCAGATACTGAAGGGGTTCTCAGTTGAGACGTGTCCGACCTTAGGTGGGGCTTATTTTGAGCCAGGACTGCAAAATGGATTTAAAATTTGAATTATAGTGGAGTCGCCAAGGTGAGGGATCTACAACTCTCAACCCTTCCTGCTCACCTATTTTGAAGGGTGACTGTGTTTTTGTCGTATCCCAGGGATTTAAATCTTTAACTTCAATCCTCGGCAACAGCGTTAGAAATATGTTGTAACTCCTAGAGACAGCCTTGAGTTCCAAAAAGACCAGTGCCTAGGACATCTTAAATGCAAGGAGTTTCTGATGTAACTAATAGCAGTAGACAATAATATGGCTTCCTTGCTACGGACCAATGGTAGAAATCTGGTGATAGTGGGACCAAGCCTTCAGAGATAAATGTAACAACTAGGAATACTTCTAAGGATTCTGTATGAGACTAAATAAGTAGATGCATCAGAAAAATACAAATCATCTTGCTGTAAAGAGGGCCGACTATTAAAATGATAAGTAGTTATAGAAGTATGCGTAAGCGGAAACTATGAAGGAATATGCAGTGGGATATACATTATAAATGGGCTTATATTAAAATAAGAATCCATAAAGTGCTTATCAGAAGAATTATGGAAATGAGTTAGGAAGTGAACAAAGTATCATGCCTGAGCCATATTTAAAGCACTGTAAACGTAAAGATATGAGTACCAACTACAATAAATTCACATCCAATACAAAGCACTCACATTCCAGAACATTTAGATACAAGAAAATGGATGGAAACGAAGTGAACACTTATATATAATCAAACAGGAATGAGTACAAACTGTATAGCATTTCATGTGGAATCCTTTTCAACAACCAAACTCTTTATACCAAGTCCCAATGGGTTCTTTAATATCAACTATTCAGACCATACCAAAATACATACACAGAGCGCTATTAATTGATAGTCTCTCCAAAAACCTGGAAACCTGTATATGTCTTTCTGATTTCTATACGCGGAAAGAAATTTTGGGAAAATATCTTTTCCGCATGCCTGTATGCTATTCCAAGTCTTAATCAAAAATCAAAATTGATAATGGGGTAGAACGACTCCCATCGTCTTACAAAGTGGGCTTAAAGCCATTTCTAATGGAAATACAAACAACTTACTAACTGAAAGTAAAAATGCAAGAGTGAAATATGAATTTCACTCGAAATTAAAAGTGAAAAGAAAAATAAATTAAGAGGCCACGTAGGCCTAATCATGAGTTATCATTGCTTTTGGTGAGATGGAGTCGGGGCTGCTGCTGGAGAAGGCGGTACTGTAGTTGTGGAAGAGCTGGCTTTCTTTTTGGAAGACAGAAGTTAACAGGGATGTAGACGCGGTGACTGGAGCGCTCGTATGATCGCTACACCTCTGCAAGATGTTAGCTGCAGGACCAGGTATTGCAACAAAAACATCGACCAGGGCATGTACTTTTGTCAATTCGGCATAGTTCGTTTGAGTAGGTAACTGCTACTTAACTTGATAGAGAAGGGAGAAATCCTTACCGAGTGAGGAAATTATTGTTTCGGCCTTAAGCCGAGTGGTCTTCTTAGACGGTGCATATGTCTGATTCATCACCTCTGTCAGTTTGCACTCGTATACTTGTAACAGTTGAAGTACAACAGTTGTAGGCTCTCATCATGATGGGAGGCCTGCAAGCATTAGTTCATTCCATTCCGTTTCAAACTATCCCAAACTCGTCACCATCCATTCCAAACTACTTAGTGCATGATTGCGCACGACTTCCTTTTCCATTACCCTTCTGCATTCTGCTACCTCCTTGAACCTGTCTTTAATTCCCCAATTGGCCAGTTCTTCTGAGCTCAAATTATTCAGGAAGGTAATATACCTTCTGGCACTTTCAACATTAGTTGCGGCGTTTGTATGCCCTTCATGTAGAGTCCTTCTGAATTGACGATCTGCGACCTTATTTTCTTCAATTAAAGTCAGAAAGGCCCAATGCTTCTTTACCTCCATGATGATGTCTGTCCAGATTAAGCGTCGGGCTTCCAAGAGGGTGATGTTTCCCTTCATCCGTTTCGTCAGGTCCCTGATATTGTTTTCCTATCGCAGCATCTCTTGTTTCACCTCTTCTATTTCTTTCTGCATAGGTGCTACCATTTTGGTATTCTCCTTGAGACGGGCCTCGAGCTCATGAATCTTTTGTTGCGCAGTTTGAGCCTGCTTCTCTGCTACCTGAAGGTCGGCTAGTGATGTAGTTAGTTGTTCCGGAAGTGAGCTAGATACTTCAGGAAGTGGCGTGGAGCATACGTGTGTATCCCAACTTCTTAGCAACTCGTCCATCTTCTGCTGGAGGGCAGTCATCTCGCTAGTAATCTTAGCTCTCTCCTCTTTCTCTTTAGCTAGGGAGTCTGCTAGGTCAGCCTTGTCCTTTTCCATCTGGGCTAATTCAGTAGTTTGCACATGCTGAAAACCAGGCATATTCAATTTATGCTTCAAAGCTGTGACCTGTTTTTGCAACTCCGAAATGACATGACCCTGAGGATCAACTTTATCGCTCCCTTTTCCCTTCATAGCTGCTTGGAGACTCTGCAGATCGTTTGAAAGTGCCCGTGCATTAGTCTTATCTACCCTGAGGTTCTCAACCACTTGGTTATACTTGGTTTGCAGCTTCCTTAGGGTGAGAGGGAGCTTCACGACCTCGTCCTTCATCATGTAGTTGAAACACTAAAACAGATTGCATTTATCAATTGGGGGGACTTGTGACATGTTTACTGCAACCTCCAAAGCTCTGTAGCTGGTGGTCTCGGCCTTTGGATCTAGAACTGCTTTAGTCATGGCCATCAACAACTGCTCCTTATCCATATCAAGCTCGGCAGTAAACCGAGTATGATATTTGTCTACATATCCTGCTAATTCCAACCAAAGCTTCTCTCTAATAGCTTTGTTCTTGCCCTTTATTTCGTCCCCCACCTTGGCCCTGTTTATGGAGACGGCTTGTGAAACCTCTGAGAAATCAGACGATGATGGACCATCATATTTCACCATAAAGTCTGCTTTTCCTTTGTTTGACTCTCCATACAGTGCCACTTTTTCTAGTGGCGGCTCTTCCTCGACATCCTCCTCGTCGTTTGTTCTTTGCCTTTTAGGGGGCAGAGAATCTTCTCCTGTGACTCTGGCTTCTTCCACCTGTTTCTTTCCTGCTTCTCGTGTTGAAGCAGTGTCCCCTCTTTCCCCTATTGTTGATGAATCAGTCTTCATCTGTGAAAGCAAAGGCCAGGTATCAAGATCAACTCTCCACTTGATGAAGGGCATAGTTTCGTGAGCGTAGGCAGTTGACTTAATCTTCCTCCTTTTGTTAGAGATGATGCCTTTTGGGTCATAAGGCCAAGCTTTCCCTTGCCTTAAATCCATACCCTTGCACAAGTTTTCCACTATGGGGAGGGCATGCTTTGAGTTAACAATAAAGGGGCCAATGGTTGTAGGAAGTTTAAGAATGAATCCCTTATTCGCAGGGAGGAAGTGGAGCTGGTCAACCTTTAAGGTTTGCCAGAGATACTCCAAGGCGAAAATCCGCATGGCGGGAAAAATTGGCAGTTTGTAAGGGGAAACCCCTGCACCGTAAACCCTGATCTCAGTGTAGTCATCAAATAGGTACCAATCTCCTGTGCTTTCTTCCTCACTCAACTGTAGCCAGTTCCTCTGCTCAGGAAAAATCCCGGGCGGAGGGTTGTCATGAATAATAGTATAGGCTATTGTCATGAATTCGTTCAAAAAGTTTGAATAACCCACCCCATTAGCCAACTGATGCACTTCGGGGTTCCACTCAAAGACAGTTCTTGGTTGCGAATTTATCCTAGAAACCTTTTCCAGGCCCAAACCCTCGAACTTATCAGCCTGTTGGAAGAGGAAGAGGTAAAACACCATGGAGTAGAAACGAAAATGGCCTGTGGCTGGGAGGTCTTGAAACTGGGTTTGGATGGCGGAGGCCAAGAAACCAGGGATATCCAAAACAACCCCCGATTGTGACATCAACCATAAAAGGGCTACACATTCCTTCAAGACTCGCTCGACCCCCTCTATACCTAGTAACCACGCAATGAGAGCAAGTGTTGGCTGAAGGTTTTCCTTGAATGTATTCAGAGGCACTGAGTCCGTAGACGAGAAAACTATAAGGCGGGAGTCGGAAATAGCGGCAATGAAATCACTCTGCTGCCTCCAGGGTAACTTGGAAAACTGACGGGATAACGACATTTCAATGAAATTGACATAATTTGAATTGGGAGGATAGTAGAGGGTTTTCCTGATGATCTCGGGAGATATACTAAATATCTTGTTCCCTTGAGTTGATAGGGACATATCTCGGCGCTCATCATAAGCTTCTCTGAGCCAACATATCAATTCCACAACTGGGTAGACGGGCGGAGCAATTTGGTGGTATAGTCCCGAAAAAACGACTCTGAACCTATCCCTATTCTCTAAATTATTTCTAAATATGTCAGGTTTGACGCTACTGATGAGGAAAGGGTACTGTGGGTCTTGAATGTGAGCTTGCATATCTGTGAATGGTTCAGGTCCAGGGGCAGCCCTAGACTAACGAACTTGAGGGGTTTCGGGCTCTCACTTCTTAATCTTAATTCTACCCATGACCATTATGAAAAATGAAAAGTGGAAGTAAACTTAGACAGTGAAAGAGGGATGGAATACCTGCTCAGTAAGGGAAATGCTCAGGAGAAAATGACGCAGGGATGTTGAAAGCGACTTGGTAGACCTGGTACTGGACGCTCATTCTTTGGCTATCCACTATCCCGTAAAAGAAAGTATTTTACCACAGTGAACGCAGAATAGGGTTAAAAATATTTATATTACCCAAAAAACGAGGCTAGGACGACACTTGTAGGGCTGACGTCATAAGGACGCCGACACTGGGTTGCGTGGCATTTGGTTATTGGTTATCAAATTTTGGTTAGGTGTATACCATGCGCCAGGTTAAATACCAGTACTGTTCATGTACCAGGTGTCCTAGAACTTACCTTACCATTGCGTTCATAGCACCAGGTGTCTCCGTGGTTGGGCCCGCCAAGCATTCCAGTGGGGTCTTGAAGCGGCTCTAAGCCCGCGGCCATCACCCCACGAAAAACCTGTCTTGGGTCCCACCGTATGCTACATCACCACCATTCTGGGGGGTGAGCTTCCGCCTTCCCCCTGCCATCCTTGATCCCCCCGAAAACTATTAGCACTGCCTTCTCCTCTTGACTGTTCGTAACTCAAGTGGGTCCTGCTCTTATCCAGCTATCTTGAAACTATGAAATCTTTTGTTTTGGGTAAAGTTTTACCGCAAATTTTAAAATTGTATGTCCTATCCTCTTTTATTTTCATTTTCATTTACCTTGACCCAATCGCTCCTTTAAATATTTCTCCCCTTTATGCTTCGGGTGATCCCCTTTTGAAGTTTCTTAGGGCGGTGGTGAATGATATAACAACAGGATGAATGGTGGGGTCCAATGGTCGATGTCAGCTATCTTTTCGTTTAATGTAATGTTTAATCGGAAGGGTGAAATAGCAAGGACGAGCGATGATCGTTGGATGAAGGGGATCAACAGCTCAGATTATAATGGTGGAGAGGCTTTGGTAAAGGATGATCGGGAGGAAGGTTGGTGAAGTGATGGAGCGAGGACCGTTAGATCAAGGAGATCAATGGTCAAGATTTATTTCAGGGGGACCATGGTGGATGGAGGGGGAGAACAAAGAGAAACCATGCTGTTTATTGGATCGTGATGAGATCAACGGTGGAGAAGTGTTGCGGGGGTATAAATATCAACGGAGAAAAGGGTTTGGTAATGAGGAAATGGGAATCGCCGAAAACTCAATGGCCGATGGGAAGGATGGAAACCGATGGTCGTCCGATATAAGAGATCAACGGTCAAGATCTTATCGGCGGGGGATGAACATCGGTGGTGAAAATATAGAGAAGGCGGATGGAAACGGAGAGGGGAAAAGTCCAATGGCGCGAAAAGGGCTTAAGGCCTATAACCGATGGTTGCAAGCCTTGGTCTTATGGTAAAAAGGGGTTAGGGGCTTAAGCAAAAAGCGCTTAAGGCCCAAAGTTAAAAGGTCGGGAAATAGGCCGAAATGGGGTTGTTTGAGGCCTTTTGAGGGGTTCCAATAAGTTAGAAAAAGGGGTTTAAAACCAAATAAAGAGGATTTATAAGGTTTTTAAGGGGATTTTGAAAATAAAGGGTAAAATGAGGAAAATGGGTGACATGAAGGGAATATTTTGAAATGGAGAAACGGTGGGAATTATGGCTTTGAAGGCAGTTTTCTTTTTGGATCGGCAGGGCTTATTTAAAGGATTTTTTAAGTGAAAAAATCAGTGAGATGGGTCTTTTGGACAAGAGACACAACAAGGCTTCAAGAACTCACAGATTTGCTCCAAATTTGTTTCTCGAAGACTGGAAGACTTGTTTTAGCCATCATTAGATATAATAGAATTTATAGATGGCTAACAAGATCCACATGATCTCTCACTCCCTTTAGGAGTCATATCCTGCAAAAACATGGTAAAAGAATGTGACAAATTAGAAAAATAAGCTTGCTCTACATGATCAGATCCTTTACCATCAAAATTTCTCATACACATGGAGTTGTGCATGGGCATTTCCCTTCTCTCACAAGAAGGAAGCCATGGCTAAAATGACTCTTGCATAGAGTCCATTAGCTGTCCCAACCCCACATAGCTCATGCACTCTTGAAAGTGTTGATTTAGTTCCTCTCTCAAGCCTTCCCAATCAAAGCTCCTCATGTTAAGTGTGTAGATCTTCATTGAATGCATATGGCTGAGAAAGAATTCTTTGTGTGACCCTTGGAGTATCTTCTGCTTGAGCTTGGAAGCTCTAACCAAGAAGACCCTACCATGATGATAGATGACTCCCCCTTGGAATAAGTAGCCCTCTTCTTGTTGTATGGCATCTAGTATCATGCATGTGTGGAGATCTTTGGAATACTCTACAAGTAGTTGATATTTTCAATACAGATCCACATTTTTCAACAATGACAGCACTGATGATACATCCATGGAAGTGCCTGTCATATTGTTGATATCTTCTTTAACATCTCTCATGCCAAAGATGTGTGTGGGAAGGCTGATCCTCCCATTCTTCACCTCCCACAGCGCAGATCTAGAAAAGAGAGAAGGTGAAAGTGATCCAGGGAGAAGATCCCCCTCATTCTTGAGTTGTCCCAAGCCCTCCAGGGCTGTAGCTTGGTCTCCCATTATTCCAATCCCTCCTAGATCTAAATTTGGAGCAGCACTTTGTGAGGCCTCCCCGACAAGATCTGAATCTGGTGGCCTCCCAGGTGGTTTACCACTAGATAGGAATGTCCCATGCAGGATTCTCATGAACATAAGAGAAGGGACCGTGAGATCCTTGCTTCCACTGCGCAAATCCATCTCTGTTGTTTGTGTGGAAGTGCTAGGTGAAGGGTAAGTATGCATGCTTTGGATCATTTGTGGTTTACCACTCTTCATGTCCACCCACTCCATTTGCAAAACCTTCCAATCAGTGGTGACCTTCCCCAAGGTAATCAACCATTGGACACCCAAAATGATATTGGTGTCTGGTATGTCAACTAAAAAAAAGTGATCCACCAAGGTGTAGGACCCCATAGTGACTGAGAGTGATGGGACATAGTGCATGCATTGCATTGTCCTATCTTCTGGGACCAAAACAGAGAATCCATCAAAAGTATCAGTGGGTATTTCCCTCCTCTACACAAGATGAGCATCAATAAATTTGTGGGTTGCCCCACTGTCAATCAGTACAAAAACCCTCTGATTCATGATTGAAACTTGTACTCTTAAGGTCAAGTACTTAGGTACTCCTCTCAAATATGCAAGATTTCCTCCTATTGGAGCAAAGTCTCCATTCCCATCTCCAAATGGTGTTGGATCTCCCTCAACATTGTCAGCGTTGTGACCTCTTCCTAGTTCATCATCTTCTTCTTCCTCCTCAAAATCTGAGAAGACTTCTATGTAGTGTGCTTTCCCAGCAGCACATCTATGTCCAGATGCCCATGATTCTTGGCAAGTGAAACATATTTTCTTCTTTCTCAACTCCCTCCTAACTTCAATATCAAGAGGCTTCTTGAATGAACTCTCCTTGGAAGGAGCAGCTTTCTCTTCCTTCCCTTTAGAAAGGTAAGGGGCCTTGTTCTGAAAAGTTGCCTTTTCTTTTGGCAAGGCATCTTGGAGGTCTCTAGCCCTATAAATGGCATCATGCAGAGTGGTGGGCTTGGTAGATTTAACCAACCCATGCAAAGGCTCATCCAAGCTATCAATGAACATGTACACCCTCCTTGTTGTAGACAAATCAAGAACCATGAGAGATAATCTTAGAAACTCATAGATATAAGTTTTTGCATTTCCTGACTGCTTTAAATTTGCAAGGCTCATGAAAGGTTCTTTTGGATCCTTTCTGTTGAACCTCTCCACCAGTCTTCTAGTGAATTCATAATAGGCAGTCACATTGGCATGGCCCAATGTAGACAACCCATGGAACCACCAATTGTGTGCCTCACCTTCAAAGTGCAGCGCTACAATATTGATGGCTTCAATCTCCGGGACTTTGTTCAACTGAAAGTAGATATCCAGCTTTTCTACCCATGCCTTGGCAGAACTGGTAGATGACCCATCAAACTTGGGAAAAAATAATCTGCCCATAGAGTGATGTCTATCATGATTCTGAAAGAATCCACCATCTTTATATTGGTGCCTTGGTCTTATTTTGTCCTTGAGGTGACAAAACTCTTGAAAACTCAAGTGGTCCCTGAATCTCAGATTCTAAGATTCATACTCCTCAAATTATTCTTCAAGGGATTATTTCTCTTGTGGCCCTTCATTCTCCACATCCAAGAAGGTAGGCATAGTAGAACATTGTGGAGCTTCTGGAGCTTGTGGCTGGTTCACTGGTTGACCATTCCAGTGGTGAGACATGCCAAAGCTTTCCCCGGGATGAAATCTCCCAGGATATTCCTTCATCTTGTCCATTCTCATCTCTTTGATCTCTCTAGCAAGATCTTGCATGGCCACCAAAAGAGTTCTTGCAAACTCTTCTCCTTCTTTATCACTTCTAGTTTCAGGGGCTTTACCCTTGTCTTGATCATCAGTGGTGTAATAAAATTTCTTGTGGCTTCTATTCTGATACCTCTTCTCCCTCTCAGTAAGAGGCTCTTCTTCTTCTAAATGCATGTTGGCTTTGGCTCTTCAATGAAAGCACAGGCTGTTCCAAGAAAGGAGCTCTGATACCACTGTAATATCCCAAAATGCGAATGCACAGCAGTGCCTACTGAAATAATGCACTTCTGGGAAATCTATGCAAAAAAATGAGTTTGCAGCCCTTGGATCCCTTATATCAGTAGATTTGGGGTCTATATCCAAAGGGGGAGAAAAAACAAATCAAACTAGGTGGGGTAAACAGATCTCCCACCACCTAGTCTAGCTGAAAAACACCCTACAAGAGGGGCCGCAGCTATGTACAAAAAACTGCTTCAGAAATAATGCAGTCTTGGAAAGAATGAGTAGGAGGCCATAAAATAAGATCAAAATTTGAATATATAGCAGTAAATCATATTTATGTTGATGCTCTTACATTATACAGCGGAATATAGAAGACAAGAAAGAAGGAAATCTTCATAAAAGAAGGCTGCAACACATGTATATACTGCAAAATGGCTTAACGGCGTTATTTTATGGAGTTGCAGTAGTTGAATGTTACACTTCAGATCTATAGCAGATCTGTGTACAAAAGATCAGATCTATTTCAGATCTGTACACTAGAAAGGCTCTATTACAAGATCCCCTTGGGGTTTTGATCAAATCATGCAATACAAAGAGTAGATCTACAATATTATTCAGAAATTTCTGAAGATGATTTTACATTAGAACAAATCATATCTATAAAGAACATGGATCAGCAAGCTAATCCATGGATCACCAAAGTGAAAGGCAAAGCCCAGCACCAGAGATCTCTCATCAAAAATGGGATCAAAACACCCTGCAAAACCTCCACTGAAAATAACGCAGTCCCTGAAGGGAAACTGCACTGTATCTTGAATAATTGAGTTGGCCTGATGCCAAGATACAACTCTCAAGCTCAATCAACTAATGCACTCTTCCAGGAGGTTAAAATACACACTCACTGAGAAAAGGCACTAGTACAATCTAGATCTGAGAAGATCTAGTGTTTCCACTTGTTGCAGCCTACAAAAGCAACCAAACCCTCAGTAGATCTGCGTTGCAGTTGGAAGTAGAGCTTGGCCAAATGCCTGATATTGGATGAAATCAGCAAGACTCCTCCAAGAATCCTCAATGGAAGAAGTGAAATCCCTGCATAGGAACTCCCAAGTGCTAAACAGCACTATTCTCAGCTGAACAGCAGAGAATGGTATTTGTCTAAACAGACAAGATACTCAGAAATATAGACAATCAACAACCTTCTCTTGCTGCCTCCCCCTCCATTTTATAAGATGAAAGCCTTGGCAAACCCTAAACCACCTTGATGAATTGGATCCATTCACGAGGGGCCTCCATCTAGAACTGTGTTATCCCTTCATGAGGTACATTGTATCTAGACAGTGTTGTAGATTTGGTCAAGGTTGACCCAGTCTCATAGCTCAAACCCCTTTCACACCTGCAAGTGTTTTATTTACATGGACCAGATTTATCCATGTTCATATGGACATTGATTTATTTATTCTTTTAGGATTTTTACATGTCCTCCTTTATTCATTTATTCATGCAACAGAAAATGAGACAAAAATGCATATTCCTCTTAGCTCAGGCTAAGTAGGAATATTAAAAATGACATGGGACTCCTTCATTATTTCCTTGGATTGGAAATATGGTAGTGGGATGGTGAACTTTTTGTGTCCCAAGGCAAGTAAGCAAAGGAGATACTAGGTAATTTTAACATGGAGAGCTGCAAACCCATGGATACTCCTCTTCCAGGAAATTGGAGGAAAGAGGATGCTACTTCTGGAGAGGTAGTGGATGCTACTGTCTACCGACAGTTAGTGGGTTCACTAATGTATTTGTTGAACACGATACCAGACATTTGCTACGTAGTTAACCAGCTAATTCAAGCTATGGTTAAGCCTACCAAGCTCTTTTGGAAGGCAGGGAAGCATGTCCTGAGATACCTGAGCGGCACATCAGAGTATGGTCTATGGTACAGATGGATAGAGGGAGTGAAGCTGCATGGCTTCACGGATGCAAATTGAGTTGGCAGTCCATCAGAAAAAAAGAACACATCAAGAAGGATCTTTATCATTGGATTGACAGCAGTTTCCTGGTACCATAGGAAGCAACGATCTGTGGCACTCAGTTCAGCGGAAGCGGAATACATGGCAGCAAGTCACGTTGCATGTGAGGCTATCTGGATGAGAAAGATCTTGGTTTGTTTGTTTGGTTCTTGGATGGATCTGACAGTGATTCATTGTGATAATCAGAGTTGCATTAAACTCTCAATTAATCTTGTGTTTCATGATAGACTCAAGCATATAGATATCTGGTACCATCATCTCAAAGATTGTGTGTAGAGAAGGATAATGTTGCTTCAGTACATTCCCACAGAAGATCAGGATGCAGATATTCTAATGAAGGCGCTCATTAGGAGCAAATTCGAATACCATAGAGACAGGATCAGGGTGAAGGATAATCCCTTTCTTGTTGAGAGGGAGTGTTGAGATTCAACAAGAAAATTTAGCACCCATGCCTAGTGCATTAAGCACCCAGACTAGGGTGGGGCCCACAGTGCTATTTTTGGGTGCATGTCTATTTTGGTTATCCCTTAATTAAGATGGACATTAACCTATTATCTATTATCAATGTTGACTTGAATCAGTTAACTGAAAGTGATAAATTCAGTTAGCTAGTGGATTTTGAGTTAGAGGTAGTTGGTGAGGCATGCAGAGTAATTCTAGTTGTAACAGAGTTCGAAGTGCAGCGGTGCATGAGTTAGTTCAAGTTGTAAATAGTTTAACTCGGTTAAGTGGGTTAAACTCAGTTGTGCTAGTTGTAACTAAAGATACACTAGTGAGATATCAAGTGAATTAAATATTAATTAATTCACAATCATTGATCTCACATGCAACTAAGGACTTACTATTATTAGCTACATGCATGTCAGATCCAGTGGAGACCTAGTTGAGTTCAAGGTGAAAGGGAAGTTGACTATCAGTTGTAGGATTATTGGGTTGCACACATGCAACCAAACACCCATTGGAGTGCCTATGATACTCGCGCAATTAAGGCAGGCAAGAATTCCAATCTTTTAGGGATCTTTACCATCAAGGATTGTGCAAACAAGGCAGGTTGTCTGGAGGCTAAGAATTGGCTATGTGTTGGTCAGTTTTGCATATGACAGTGTGAGACAATTAGCTGAGTATTGGAGGGCTCTTGTGAGAAGATTTTTGTATGTAATTGTTTCATGATCCATGCTTAATATACAATAGAATATAGTGGGGTTTTTAGTTGTAAGCTTTCCCCAGGAAATTATTTGTGTTGTGTGCGATTGATCTTTCTTCATGTTCATGTGATTAGCGATTATGTTTTTAATTCCGCAAAATATTTGTAGAAGAAATTAAGTATTTAACTTTAGTACATTGTTAGATCGGGTGAATCCAAAATATACATGCATGTTGTATAATTTCTACACCCTACACTTTTATTCATCATTTTTGGCCTCGGATTTCCCTCGGACTGTTTCCTGTAGCAATTCAAGACTTTCTTGTAGCACTATAGGAAACCTGTAGTAGAATGTGTAGCAGCACCAGTGGGCCTCTCCTTAAGCACATAATCCATCATCAACCTCATCTATACCTACCATAACCATCAAGACACCTTCAACCCTGCATCCTTGAGTTTAAAACCTTCCTAAGCCACCTTAGCGCCTTCTCATCCTTGCTGCAAAACAGTGCATTTACAAGCATAATTAGGTCATGATTAAAAGCATGAAGTAGACAGAGTGTGTTTAGCCATTTTTCCCAACAATGTTGAGTATATTAGCCTTATTTCTGCAATTTCAATTTAGCCATTTACTACATGAAGATGCTTAGTTTTCTTGTATTTCTTGCCAGAGTTTAAATTGTATATTTCTTTCCTTGTTGAATAGCTAGATGTATTTTCTTGCTTTAGAATAGTCCTTTGATGGTTAATATAGTAAAGGTTTTGATTCACTTGTAGTTCTAGGTCTAATTCATAAGTGTGACAAACTTCACCCAAAAACCCTAGCAATAGCACCCTTTCGTAGGAGTCAGAAGAGGATGGCATGATTAGAATGCATCTGCTATGTATATAGCATTGTCACCTCCAAGTTTGTATGAACCCTGGGTTGATAAAGTAAAGTAGAGTAGCCTCTCAAAGTTGCAGCACTCTTGGTGCAATACTAGGGCTCACCAATGCAAAAGGCCGAAAGGAAAATCTTGCTAGAATTGACGATTCCAAAAATGAAATCTTATTTACGGATTGGTACATACAGTTGAAATAGGAAGAGAAGGTAATATACAGAGCAAGATATGTGGCTAACAATATTGTTGAAATTGTCAACAATAATCTCTTTTCTACCAACCTGATTGATAAATTCCCACCTGATTCTCTCCCTAATGTGAAAGATTTAATGAAATAGTGGAAAGAGATGTCAAAAGCAAAGGAGGAAAACATCAGAAAATTGGAAAATCTTGATTGGGATAAGTACTAGCAGTACTTATTCAAGCCACACAGCCAGTGGCTAATGTTGCGCTACCTAACTGACACCTCATCTCACATGACACCTCCACTTTCAGATGCAATCTACACAGGACAGTTGCGCATAAGGTTGGGTCAACCTCTTGAAGTTCAACCCATGTTAAATATCCTTCAGCTCAAGCAATAAATGGAAACGGGGACAGCACCACACTCTTGAAGTGAGTCACCTAACAAACTCTATTTCTGTCTTATTTCACTTATTTTAAGGAGAGTTGTTTAAACCTCCTCGGTACTTCATGTATTTTCTATTTTTATACTTTTATTTTACTATATAAACCCTTACATGTCTATTAAGAAAGTGTCCTGAAATTTTGTAAATAAGGCTTTTGATAAGTTGCACTTTTGTACTTTTGAAGTTATCTTAATAGAAAAGACTTGACCAAGGGCAATTTTTCGATGAGCATAATGAAGATATACATGGTACTTCTATCTTTATATTGTTGTTTTGTTTTATGTGATTGATAGTTAAACTCCTTTTTTGTTTTGTTATATGTATCTTTTTAATACAATCTAGCATTAATTCACTACTGAACATGCATAGATTTCCATATTTCACTATATATACAAGACATAGAGTTATTTGATGCGATATAAGCTTAGTCAATTAATTTGATTAACTATTTAATCAAATTAATTAACTTAAATTGTTTTTCATTTCTATAAGTGCTTGATAATCTTCATTCTCATACACTAAAGATCATCTTTCAAGATTGCATATAAAAAACATAATTAATCCCGGGATAGAGATAGGTATATATATTCTTTCAACTTTTTGTCACTACCATTCATCAATTCACAGTTAGTTATAAACACCACACATCCATACCATTATATTTATTGGGAAACTAGTCCCATCATCCCCAGTCAGAGCCACTATTCCAAACGGAAAAGGGATGGTTTTCAAGTCCCTGGCCGGGTGGTTCTCCCCTGATGTTTTGTAGTGATTTTGAAGGCATCAACAGTACCTTGGTGCTTACATATGTCAATGGCAAGTTTCCTCGCTCTCGAACACAAGTTTACATCAATGGCCTCCGACTGAAAGATTTTGTATGGTGTTCGACATCAATTCATTTAATCACACCATATAGATTTTGTCGTAGTAACTTGAGAGAAATTAACATCATCGGTGGTTTCTCTCACATCTATTAATGGATTACATCATTATCCGGTAATCAGATGGTATCTACCATGTTTGACTCTAGCTCATTTATTCAGATGGATAGACTCGTACATTAGTTAGTCGTGTGGACGAAATAGAAGACCCTAGATCTAGTTTCATCCATCTGGGTTGCGATTTCAAGAGTTATACAAAGATCACAATGTATGATGGTTGTGATCATTTAGAAAATCATCCAGTCATGAGTCCATTAGTTGCATCTATGGACGCGTCTTTTGATCATTACAAATGTATGTTAGCTTATGAGTTGAGTATGGGTATGCCTCCCTCAGCATCCAGATGTCATGATAAATGTATTGTAACAGATGAAGCTCGCTAGTTGTCCTTGATCCCTACTTGTCACAAGCTAAAGCACTGCAGTCATCAGTCACCATCTCTGACTTTGCGATTTAGGGGGCATTCTATTATAGGCCATTTTGTCACATCCGATCAAGTGATCCTCCAAATGGGATCAATCAATATTGTATTCCCCTTGTCATCATCTCGCACAAAGCCCTAAGCATGTACAGTTCATCCCTCATAATTTCAACCCTAAACTACCCTATCTGTGCCAGTTTTAGGACCAACACTCCTGCAAGCCTACTGGGGTGAGACCACCTACAGGTTGCTCCAATGTGGCCAGCGTTGGTCACCAGTAGGTTTCTCCTGTTTGCACTTGCGTTGGTTCTAGAATTCCTGGAGAATGATTGGGATTCAGAAAGCTTCACCTTCTAGGAGTTTCCAAATTTTGTTTCAACTACTTACCTTGGATTGACATTCAAATCCTATCCTACCCTACTTTGGATTTTTCACCCCTTATCCTTGGATCCTATCCCCCTATCAAAGGTGGATCTAAAACCTTAGAATGATAATTGGATAAGAACTCACAACTTAAACATAGTTACCAATCAAATGCGAACGATTACCTCAAAACGAGAACTCTAACAAAAAAAACATAAAAAAACCATGAAAAACAACTCAAAAATGAAAAGTTGTACTCTAGAATAACCTCTCTTTTCTTTGGGTTAAATTTTCAACATCTTTTAAAAATGGAAGTAAAAGCTAATTTTTTTTGTGCAAAAAACACCTTGAAAATGGAAAGCGTTGAAACAAAAATTTTAGAATAATAAAAATTTATATTAAAAAGAAAATGAAAAAAAAAAACATTTTAAAATAATTGAAAAAAAAATCATTTTTTTTTTAAATTAAAAATATTTTAAAATTACCAAATTAGAAAAAATAAATAAATTAAATATACAAATTAAATTTAAAAAATAAAAAGAAAATTTTTATTAAATTAAAAACAAAACAAAAAAATTTAAAATAAAAAATTAAATTTTAAAAAAATATATTAAATTTTAATAAATTAAAATTAAAAATAAAAATAAAAATAAAAACATTATTTAAATTAAAATTTAAAATAATAATAATAATAATAAAATATTTAATATATATATATATATATATATATATATATATATATATATATATATATATATGAAAAAAATAAATATAACCAAGATAAGAACGAATTCTCATGAGCTCCGCTGTGAAACTGGTCGTTGGGCAGTTCCTAAAACACCATGGGTGGAAAGGATATGCCATATCTTTGAGAATATGAACATTGAGGATGAAAATCGCTTCCTCGTATAGTGCCCCGCGTACACCCACATTAGATCTCACTTTCATAATCTGTGTGCCAATAGCGACCTTCCTAGCCTTTTAACATGTCAAAATTATAGTGAGCTCGGGACGCTTCTCTCCAAGCTCTTTGAGCATCGGAGTAAAATTTTAAAACAAACTAAATAATTCGTTTCTTTAGGTCTCATAGACCAAAATTTGGTCTCAGTGGACGTTAACCACCACCATCATCATCATATTAAAAAAAAATTAAAAAAAAATATTATTATTATTATTAAAAAAACAAATAAATTTTAAAAAATAAAATAAATTTAAAATATAAAAATTAAATTATATATATATATATATATATATATAGATAAGATAAAAAATTAAATTAAAAAAATATATATTAATTTTAATAAATAAATTTTAAAATAAAAAAATAAAAATAAAAATAAAAAAAATTTATAAATTTAAAAATTTAAAAAAATTTAAAAATTTAAAAAAAAAATAAAAATTAAAAACACTTTTAAAATTAAAATTTAAAAATTTAAAATGGAAAAAATAAACGAATTAAAATATTAAAGTAAAAGACAAATTAATTTAAAAAAATAATAATAACAATATTTTCATTTTTCATTTTTTTTTCATTTATTAAATTTTATTTCATTTTCTTCAAATTTTTTTAATTTTTTTTTATTTAATAAAATTTTATATTTTCTTAAATTTAAATTTTATATTTTTAATTTTTTTGGTTTTTTTTTTTTAATTTTGATTTAGTTTTAAATATTTTAAATTTTAATTTTAAAAATTTTATTTATTTATTTTGTTATTCTTTCTTTTTCTTTCTTTCTTTTTTTAAATGGTTTAATTTTTTTTCAATAGATTTTTGTTTTTTTTTCAATTATTTTAAAATGTTTTTTTTTTTTTTCATTTTTTTTTTCTTTTTAATCTTAATTTTTTTACTTTAAAATTTTTCTTTTTATTTCCTTTTAAATTTAAATTTTGTTTCTTTTAATTTAATTTTTTATTATTTAAAAAAAAAAAAAAAAAAAAAATTCTTTTTTTTTTTTTAATTCAAATTTTAAAATTTTTTATTATTTTTATTTTGTATTTTAATTTTAATTTTTTATTTTAAATATTTTTAAATTTCTTTTAAAAAAATTATCATTTTTTTTTAATTATGTGGTTTATTTTAATAATTAAAAAAAATGTTTTTGATGTTTTTTTTTCAATTTTTATTTTTTTCTTAATTTATGTGTTTTTTTGAATTTTTTCCTTTTTTATTTAATTTTCAAAAAAAAAAAAAAAAATTAGTTTTATTTATTTATTTTTGTTTAAATTTTTTATTTTTACAATTTATTTTTTTTTTGGTTTTTTTTTTTATATATATTTTTTATATTTGATTTTTTTTGTCATGTTTTTTAATTTTATTTTTATGTTTTATTACCAACATGAAAATCAGCACTCTAAACAAAAATTGGTTGATGTTACATCAACACTTTTCAAAATTAGCATGAAAATCACTAACATTTTAAAACAAATGTTCATACTTCATAAATAAGACAATATAAAGTGTCAAAAATATGCTCCAAAAAAAAAGGGTGATTTGCATCACCACTTTTCAAAATCAGGTGTTTTTTTTGCTACCACAAAAAAGTAGGTACCAGGTCACTTACCTATTTGATCGGTAATTATGTTCTTACCCCACTTTTCTATATATTTATCCTCTCATTTGCAAGAGGTAATGGTTGGCTTTGGAGAGTGATTATGCCCTTATGTTGTTGTAGTAAGTGGTTATTGGCCCATGCATAGGGTGACTGGAGGTGCATATTGTGACAAGGAAAGGACGATTTAACAACTTGGAGGAGCTCTTCTACAAGATCGACTACTACTTATGGTTGTGATTGCCTTCCATTTATATTAATGCAAACAATTCTCTGTTTTCCTATATGTGATGTCATTATTTCACTTATTTCAATACCATGTTGATCTATTGAATAGAGTACTTAAATGATATTGCATACATCTTGTAGTTTCTTGGTTTGTGTTATTTGACTTTGTAGAATCTAATTTTGGCGGTTGGAGATGGAATTGGACTTTCCAAGCTAAAAAAGGAGTGAATCATGTGACAAATTCCAAGTAGGCCTCACCCCATCATCTATCTACCTTAAGGAAAAGCATTGAATTCCTTGTCTCTCTGTTGTTCTAGGTTGACCACCAAACCTAGGTGAGATACCTTTGTCTCCAATCGTAAATCTTGTATAATAGGAGGTATAGTGCTACTGGCATAGGTTTAGTTACCTTTCAGAGGGATTCAGGTACTTCTCACATTAAAATATGCCATGTATGTTCCTGGTTTAAACAAGAATTTGGTTTATGTTGTTATGTTGGAATACCATGGCTATGATGTGATATTCAGTGAAGGGAAGGCATTCCTTCGTCACAAAGCCATGGGATAGGTAAAAAATATTGGGGTTAGATTAAAGAACCTCTACAAATTTGATGTAGAAGTTTGTGTTTCCCTGAGCACGAAAGCAGAGAAGGTGGAGAGCCGAGACATCGGTGAGTTATGGCACAGGATATTGGGTCATCTACACCATGGTGCTTTGAAGATCATAAAGCAGATTTATATAGGACTTCCAAAGGGTGCACTTTTGCAACGAGATAGATGCAAAGGGTGTATATTAGGGGATTATACCAAAGCCACCTTTCACGATAAGGAAATTCGAGCAAAGGTGATCCTTGAGAGAGTTCACTCAGACGTGTGTGGACCATTCTCGACAGCTTCCACAGCAAAACACAGGTATTATGTGATTTTTGTAGATGATTTTCCATGCAAGTGTTGGATTTTCTTCATGTAGAAGAAAGATCAAACATTCTCCAAGTTTTGTGAGTTTAAGGCACTTGCCAAGAAAGATACAGGGAAGAAGGTGAAGGCTCTGAGGAGCGACAATGGTGGAGAATATGTCTCTAGCGAATTCAAGAACTTATGTGCTTCAGAAGGAATTCAAAGAGAGTTGATAGGACCTCATAACCCACAGTAGAATGGGGTTGCAGAAAGGAATAATAGAACTATTGTGGGAGCAGCACAAGATATGTTGCATGATCAAGGCCTATCATTGCATTTGTGGGTAGAAGCATGCAATACAGTAGTATTTGTGCAGAATAGAAGTCCTCATCGGATACTTGGGATGAGTACACTAGATGAATCTTTTTCAGGTAAGAAACCAAATGTGTCGCATTTTAAAAAATTTGGTTCTTTAGTTTATTTCCATGTAACCAAAGATGTCAGGAAGAAGCTAGATCCAACAGCTGAGTTGGGGATATATGTGGGGCACACTAACACACCTCACAACTATCATGTGTACTTGCTAGCACATAGGACGAAAATGGTCAGAAGAGATGTGAAATTTTATGAAGATAAAGCCATGCGAATTTCCCTTGAGACGGAACTTCATTTGCATGTTGTTGAGGAGCTCTTGGCTCCAAAAGAAGAACCTCAAGATGTGGAGCAGCCACAAGCAGAGGAAAAAAGAGTGGAAGAAACCACTCTTGCAGGTCAATCCACCAGATATGTAAGGAAGCACGCCAGAGAGGCTGATATATTGGTGCTTGATGCTAGAGATAATGTGGGACCACCCACATCACAGTGCAGACAAAGAAGGTCCCCAGAGCGATACATTGAATACATGGATATTATGAGCGAAGGTGTAGAGATAGAACCATCCTCTTTTGAGGAAGCAGTATAACAACCAATTTGAGTTAATGCCATGGTTGAGGATTATGACTCCATTATTAGAAACATTTCATGGGAAGTTGTCCCAAGACCAGAGGGGAAGTCAGTTGTAGGATCCAGGTGGATCTACAAGGTGAAGCAGGTAGCAAATGGGAGTGTGGAGAAACAGAAGGCTAGGTTTGTGGCCAGAGGGTTCTCTTAGATGGAGGGGATTGATTACGATGATACTTTTTCACGAGTCATAAGGTACTCATCAATCAAAACTACCCTTGCACTTTCAGTGTAGATGGGATGATAGATACATCAAATGGATGTAAATATAGTCTTCCTCAATGGTCTGCTTGAGGAAGAGGTGTACATTGAGAATTCGGAAGGTTATGAGACATTCGACATGGAGTCACATGTGTGCAGACTCAAGAGAGCATTGTATGGGATGAAGCAAGTACCTCGTGCTTGGTACACCAGATAGCTACATCACCGAGTTGGGATTCACCAAGAGTGAAGCAAATGTGAACCTTTACCATATTGTGGTAGAAGGTAAACTTTTGATCACTGTACTTTATGTAGATGATTTGATACTGACAGGTGATGAGCAGCTCATCAAGTCGTGCAAAGAGGATCTTGCAAGAGAATTTGAGATGAAGGACATGGGGCTCTTGCACTATTTCCTGGGATTGGAAATATGGAAAAGAGATAGGGAGCTATTTGTATCTCAGGGAAATTATGCCAACAATATTGTCAGGAAGTTCCATATGGAGGGCTGAAAACCCATGGAGACTCCTCTAATAGGAAACTATAGGAAGGAGGATGCTACTTCAGGTGAAGTAGTAGATGCAACTGTGTACAGGAAACTTGGGGTTTCACCCATGTATTTGGTGAACACACGACTAGACATATGTTATGTGGTTAACCAGCTTAGTCAAGCTATGGTTAAGCCTACCCATCTCTTTTGGAAGGTAGGCAAGCATGTGTCGAGATACCTCAAAGGCACTAGAGAGTATGGGCTATGGTACAGACGGACAGAGGGAGTGAAGTTTCAAGGCTTCACAAATGAAAATTGGACAGGGAGTCCATCCAACAGGAAGATCACATAAGGGGGAATCTTCAACATAGGATCAGCAGCAGTTTCCCGGTACAATAGGAAACAGAGATCAGTTGTACTCAGCTCAGCAAAGGCAGAGTACATGGCGGCCATTTAAAAAACATGTGAGGCCATCTGGATTAGGAAGATACTTTTTTGTTTGTTTGGTCAACAGATGGATCCGACGGTGATTTATTGTGATAACTAGAGTTGCATCAAACTCTCGGTTAATCCAATTTTTCATGATAGGTCCAAGCATATTGATATTTGGTATCACCATCTCAGATATTGTGTGAAGAGGTGGGTTATTTCATTAGAGTACATTCCCACGGAGGAGCAGGATGCAGACATCTTGACGAAGGCATTGTCAAGAAGAAAATTCGAGTTCCACAAAGGCAAGATCGAGGTAGCAGACAATCCCTTTCTTGTTGAGATGGAGTGTTGAAATGGCTTCTAATTTAATTTTCCCTTAATTAAATTAGAAGGAAATTATAATTCGACATCTTATGATAGATTATATGAGTTAACTGAGTTAGTAAGACTTAGTTAGCTCAGTCAATTTGAGTTGAGGATCAAACTGGAGGCATGTATAGTTGTCCCTGAGTTTTAGGGGGTCCAGTTGCAGTTTATTTTGTGTTGTAATTAGTTAACTCAATTATTTGAGTTAAAATCAGTTTAACTAGTTCTAATTGAGTGATGAGCTAGTGATAGGTCCAGTGAATTAAATCTGATTTAATTCACATGCAGTGATCAATCAGATAATTGATAATTTTCTATAAATAGTTGTTGAATGTTAGTTCTAAGAGTGACCCATTTGAGATTGAAGTTAAAGAGAACTATCAGTTATATAATTATAAAATTGTACAGATCATGCATGAGGTCAGCAGGATGCCTTAGATTAATTTCTTAATAAATTCTTGGGAATTTCCTAATTAAAGGGGCCACAATTCCTCCAAGAATGCGTAATCAAGGCTGAGCAACCCAGAGCAGGAAATTGGTTAAGTATCGGACCATTCTTGTTGGGATCAGAGTGAGACAGCCATAGATAGTGCAGAGGTTTCTCAGGAAGGGAAATAACATTGTATTGTTTCATGTTCTTGACTTAATGCAATATAGAAATAGTGGGGACTTTATTTGAGGCTATCCCCTAATAAATATTTGTGTTGTGTGATTGATATTATTTCTCTTTCTTTTTCATGTGATTGTGCGATCGTAATTGGTTTCCACAATTTGTAGAATTGATTTAATATTTTGTTTTGGCATATTACAAGATCAGTTGAATCTATTTAGAAATTTATACACTTTGGTACCAACTCTGAAATATCTGAAAGTATACTTCCCTGTGAGGTGGCAGCTTTGAAATCTCTGGGGGAAATACATCTGGAAATTGTTGTAGAACTGGGTACCTTCTCAAAACATATGCATCCTCAAATTCCTTACCTTTGTCACTAGAAATGTGCATTGAAAATAACACACACCCTTTCCTGCAACTATGTTTGGCCTACATAGTTGTCACCATCCTAACTGATGTTGCTTTCTTCTTACCCCGCAATACTCTTTGTTCCCCATTGTCATCCAAGCACTCGATAGCTTTGTCATAACAATATACCTTAGTCCTATGAAGACATAACCACTCCATACCCAAAAGCATACTATATGATCCCAATGGCAATACATTCAAATGTGTTGATGTAAGCATACCATTCAAGTCAAATGCACAAGCTCTTACCTAATGATGAACTCTCTTCTTGGTACCTCTAGCCAACTATACTAACTAAGATTATGCATGCACTTCTTTATTCAAACCACTTATCCACCAAGTCAGGATTTACATAACTAAAATTAGATCTGGGTTCAATCAAAATAGAAACAAATTGATCACAAAGCTTACCATCGATCTCGATAATAGATGCATGGTAATCTTCCTACCTGTTATACAGCACTGCATAGATACTGGGAATACTCTGTCTAACATCTCCCACTATTTGTGCCTCCTAAGCACTGTAGATCTATAGTATACCACCCTGATGTTGTGGGCTATCTCTCATGCGGTGATCTTTTCCACAAGTCCAGCATTATATAGCCTTCCAACCTGCACCTTTGTTTTGCTCCTCGGATAAAAGTCCCTGCCCTTTGACGTATGCATTGAAATTATTAGATGACATTTAATTCTCTTTATTACCTATACCCTGAGGCCTTTTTCTCTTATTTTCCCATTTTCCTTTGTTTTTTTCATGACATTTCTAGTATGGCTTAGTCTCATATCAGCGCTTTGATTGCTCGTAACAATGCTTTATCTTCCGAATGGCCTCCTCCAATGATCTAGGATCAACAAACTCAATCCTATCCTTGAATTTTATTGGCAACCCACTGATGAATCTCTGAATCTTGGCCTTCCCCTCCTTGAGGTAAGGCACATATATCAACAACTCCAGAAATATGCCTATGTACTCCTCATCAGGCATAGATCCCATCTTTAGATCATAAAACTCTTTTTCCCTATGGTCATAGTATCTCTATGATAGATACTTCTTCTTTAATAGTCTCTCGAATTTTCTCCAAGTCAATTACTCCTCATAAATATCCCTGACATTATTTACATCTTCCCACCAAATGTTTTCTTTTCCTTTAAGATTGAATGTGACTATCTTGGCCTCCGTGTTCTCTGATTAATCATGTAACCTGAATAACTTATTCATTCCAAGTAATCATGTTTCTACATCCTGTGATTTATTCATTTACCCATCAAATGTAGGTGGCTTTGCTTTCTTAAACTCATCTGGAAAGTATCCCTTGTCACTCCTCATGTAAGGATGATAATGATGACGATCATAGTGCCTATCAGAACTAGAACTAGAATAGTACCTGTGTCTATCACCTCTCCTATCTGGAGTGTCCAAGATCATGCCATCTCTAATCATGTCATCTCTATCTAACCTGTGACCACCATGAGACCTACTGCCATATGCCCCATTAGTATCATCCTCCTATCCATAGCTGATCTGAAGTGGTCCTTTTTTATGCAATTCTAACAAACTCTGAAGAATTACCACATTGACTTCTACTTGTTTTTCCTATGCTTGTATGATTCTATCATTATCTACTATGAAACTCCTTATTTCCTCCTTAAAAATCCTCAATGTGTTTGCCAAGTCAGAAGAGTGCCAAACACCATGTTGCTCATCTGATTCGTAGGTGGAATCTATGTAGTCTACCATCTTGCTAGTCATCTTGGTATCTTTCTGACAAGGCATACTATGTCAGCTAAACCAAATCATAAACAAACCAATGTGCCTTAGCATAATTCATGGAGGATATCTCCTACAAGATCAACCAATCAGCGTAATACATGTATACACATAATCATAACAGCATGTAATTATATAGCATATAGATAAAACAACGTATACACATCATTCTAACCATAGCTCATTCATCAATGCACGACCATATCAATCACATATCATGACCTCTTGCATGACAAAAAAAACCATACCAGTGTACATTGACAATATGTAAGAAATTTACATGTATAAACAACACATAACCAGTCATACACTCATGACAACACATTCCACAACAACCCTGTCAGCCTTCACATGGTGACATCATGGAAACCATGAACAACACCATGCATATGCAACATGCACATAGACCACAAGCATAAGGAACACATATGCAACCAACATGAATGCATGACCAACACACCAGCCATCCAGTCTGAGGGGTGAACCATGCTCTGATACCACTATGTAACACCCTCCTCCCACATCTACCCAAGTAACCAGCCAACCAGGGTAAACATGTGATGAAGAGTTACTTGGTATGATTCAACTCCCTATGTGTCAGTTAAGGAAGTGGAATTGACAAAACACAACAACATAGACCTTCTGCTCTTGCTACAAGACACCCAGGAGCCAACCAAACCTTCCAGGAGGCTAGCCCCTAAGACAAACTAGCCTTTTAGTGCATCGATCCCCAATTTTCTCCCTTGATATGGGCAAGTGTGTGACTGGAAACCTTCATTCGCTCGCACAACATGGACATGCATGCGACTAGGGACTTTTCCAAGTAGTTTTGAGCCTGCGACCCCAATTTCTATGCCACTTTTTTAGGCCCAGGACTCAGGTCACTGCCCATAACTCCATGACACTTCTAGAAATGAAAGATAACAATGGAATAATGATGTAAATGAAATCACTTGAACAACAACTTAATTGGACCCCCATTAGCCATGACAGGAATTTCGTCGAACATGTCACAACTATGTAATCTACAGGTTTAAACAACAGATTTGAACATAGGGGTCTCATACTTATCTAAGAATCGCTAAGAAGCATTTTTTCCTCATCACATTAGTTGCATTATCCTATATTATGTCATAGATTCATTTTTCATCCATTTATAAATCAAAACATGATGAAATCCATACATCATCACTATCATAGAAAACATTCATAACAAGCATATAAACAACGGAAATGACAAGCATAGAACACCCATATAAGCCACATAATAACAATCATATTTACCCATAAATACAAGTGGAAAAGAGTTCATATTGTCATAAGCAAAATGCAACCAAGTCTGGGACTTCCACGTACCACCCCGACCATAGACATGGTTGAGCCAAATCTCTCTTCAGTCAGTCACCCCCATGCCATATTCCATTCCAAGAATGAAAATGGGATCTCATAAAACACATCAATCAAAACCAAACCTAGGCTTCCAGAGGCCAACCACCTGAACCCTCAGTTAGTGATTCCACCTCACGGTCGTACATCACTAACGATCACCAGATCAGTCTCTAACCAGGTTGCCCAGGGATCTAGATTGTTTGTTCTAACCAAGGCTTCCAGGACCAGTAACTTGGTAGTTTGTCTCTACCATTCACAGAATCTTGATAACTGTGCCAGCTCTTAGGAAGACTAAATAGAGCTAGAGATACCAAATCTTATTCAAGGATAGTCACACCGACCCCGCCAAGTTCATCACGACACTGTGTGAATTTTCTCATGTACTACGGAATTGATTCAACCTTTTTGCATTTTGATGCTCCAAAGCTTGTCCTTCAGTTTTAGCTTCCTGTGGTCAATGTTTTTCTCAACTAACTCTTCCATTGTTTTCCACATCACGAATGGATTTTATTTCCCATGGATATTCGAGACAATATGATCTTAAACTCCCTCCAATATGATCCTCCTTGCTTTAGCCACATCCTTCTTCCACTGAGAGAGATCTTGTGCATCATTTGTTGGGGGCTTTACTACATTTGTCTTTATGTAATCTAGTAGCCCATTTTCATATATTACCGCCTCCATACGGATCTTCCATGCCACAAAATTTGTGGTTCCTTCCAAAGCATACTCAAGCCTGAGTCTGGTGGAAGTCATCTTCTCAGTCCTAGAGAAATCCTACAACACTGATCTTGAAATTCAAACCTCCTGCAAAAAAATTGAATTCTCTTCTCTACTTTGAATCTAGCTCTGATACCATGTATAAATTAACTATAGATTCAATACTAATCATGTAATGTTCTAAAACATAAGACTCAAATCTACTCTACTCATCTGCAGAAATAAATTCACGATTGAAAAGAAATATCAAAAACGTGTGACATGAATTAACACACATACATGAGTATATATCTAGGGGAAAGAAACTCTCAAAACCCCTTCCTATATGTACTACATTAATCAGAAAATAGAGAATAAATACAATGCTTGCTCAAGCCTAAGCAACCTCTGCACAAGTATAATCTATCTCACTGCCTCACCAGCTAACTCTGGCCAACACTTCGCCAATTATGTTACCTACCAAGCTCTTATTTCCTTGATTTTTTTCTTAAGGAATTTGCCCCCTATTAATTAGGGAATTTTTCATCCTAAACTGCGTAATCCCTATAGGTCATTCTCTAACTGCATCCACCACCTATACAACTTGGATAATTATACAACTGATAGTACACTGCCCTTGAACTCCAATCTCAATTGGGTAACTCGAATTTCATGCATGCATGATTTAATTATTAGTTGATTGATCAGTCAAATGGTTGAACATTGAAGTTGCACCCCATTGCTAGACCTCCTACTACTTCCTCCAATAGTTGTAACTCGTTTAACTAACTTTAACTCAATTTAACATAATTAAATTGTTACAACTGAAATTAACTCAAGTTAATGCATGAGTTAATTATTAGTTGATTGATCAGTTAAATGGTTGAACACTGAAGTTGCACCCCGTTGCTAGACCTCCTACTAGTTCCTCCAATAGTTGGAACTAGTTTAACTAACTTTAACTCAATTTAAAAAAATTAAATTGTTACAACTGAAATTAACTCAAGCTAGGCTCCTAAAATTTAGGAATCACTCTACACAACTCAAGTTAGGCCCTCAACTCGAATTAACTGAGCTAGGTGAAACTAACTTAGATAACTCATTCAAGTTGTCTTGTGATGTTGAATTACAATTTTCTCCTAATTTAATTCAAGGGAAAATTAAATTAGGAATTTCTTGTTGCATTTTCAACAATATCCATGGGGAAAACCAACCAGTATTTCCTTTTAAAGGATGTAAAATACTTCACCATCAACGAGCACAAGGGTATGTCCAAAATTTCGTTGGTAAGTTCCAACCAAGCCAAGAAATTTACTAGATCTATTAAAAGTATATTTTATTGTTTTTAAGAGAAAATCAATCTAAAAAGAGTTAGTGAGAACAAATTCATCCCTGGAGGGGTGTACTTAGAAATTTAAAAAAAAATGGAAGAGTTGCTATATGCATATAGGGATGTGTGCCAGAAGCCTAAAGGGGTACCATCCAAGAGAGAAGTGGAGCATGAGATCTAGTTATTTCCAAACTCCCCATTGTCAAACATTAGGTTGTATAGACAATATTTTATAGAAGTAAGTGAGATGAATAAGTAGTTGTAGAAGCTACTGGAACAAGATGTCATTTGACCAAGTACATCACCATGTGGGTCAGCCATAATCATTGTGCTTGAAAGAAAGATGAAACTTGGTGAATGTGTATGCATTACAGGGTGTTGAAAAAAACTACACTCAAGAAAAAGTACCCTTTTCCCAGTATAAATCTGGATATCACTAGGTTCGAGTCACAAAAGAAATACCTGGAATATTTCCTTCAAAATAAAGCAAGATTTGTATGAGTGGTTAGTCATGACATTTGGCCTAGATGCAATTCATCAACTACATTTATGAGGTTAATGAATGATATAGTATGCCATTTTATATATTCATTTTTTATTTTCCATTTGAAGATATACTTGTATACATTGCTACATGGGAGGAGCAAATCACTCATTTGACTTAGGTGATGGAGACATTAAAGAAGCACCAATTGCTAGCATATATCTGGAGTGTGATTTTGCACAATAGTATTTGGTGTATTTGGGGTATATGATAGGTGTAGGAGAGCTAAAATAGATCCTGCCAAGATGGACGCCATCATGAAATCTTCGATGCTTACTAATATTTTTGAGTCAAAGAGTTCATTGGGGTAGCATAGTACCTGAGGAAATTTGTAGCCTCAATTTTAGTAGTAGTAGCACCACTCCACACCATAGAAAAAAGTAGCAATATTTCTAGTGGGGAAGGGTTAATAGAGGTCCTTTAAGGAAGAAGATCAATTAGGCACTAGTTCTGGCATTACCGAAGTTGCAACAACCCTTCAAAGTGGATAAAAATTTGAGTAAGTGTGTTATGGGAGCGGCCTTGATGCAGGGAGGAATGTTTCTATGCTACCATTCTAAAGTGTTTCATGGGGCGGTTCTTAACTTCCTTACCTGTGACAATGAGATTTATGCTCTGATGCAAGTTGTGAAGAATTGGAAGCACTATTTGATGGGTAAGGAGATGATAATCCACACAAATAATTAGCCATTGTCGTATTTGCAGGCCTAGAGTAAGCTATAGAAAATCAGGCAGTATAAGTGGATGGGGTTTTTACAACAATTTCATTTAGTGAACAAGTACAAGAAGAGAAACATAAACAAGTTGGTCAACATGCTTTCAGGGCCACCCACATCAAATATCATAGCTTTGGAAATTATGATACACATGAACCCATTCACCCATGATGCATACAAAGTGGCATATTCAAAGGTGATGACTTCAAGGATGTGTTTCAATAGATATAGAGCAAGTCATGTGCATGATGGTGATATCATAATTGACTACCATCTCTAAGACAGGTTATTCTATAGGCTCGATAATTTATGTGTTCCAAAATTTGAGTAATTGTAGTTGATTAGAGAGGATCACATCTCCAAGGTTGTAGGGAACTTTGGTGTAGGGAAGATAGTGGCCAACTTGCATATGTATGTGTGTTGGCCCAAGATGTAAGAATAGGTAGATAGGATCATAAGTGAACGCATGCTTTGTTGTACCATAAATCATAATAATAAGAAATCAGGTCTATATCATCCCTTATTGTAGAAATTCCTTGTAGATTCAAACTGCTAATTATAATTTACTAAAACAATAGACTTGAATCTACTCTACTCATCTGCGGATAACAATTCACGATTGAGACGAAATATTAGAAACATGTGACATGAATCAATTAACACACATAACATGAGGATATATCTAGGGGAAATCCATTGCTCAAAACCCCTTCCTATGTGTATTGCATTAATCATAAAATAGAGGAGAAATACAATGTTTGTTCAAGTCTCAAAAATCTCTGCACTAGTACAATCTATCTCATGTTTCACAAGCTGACTCTGGCCAATAATTACCCAATTTTCCTACTTTCCAAGCCTCTTTTTCTTGCGTTGTTTCCTTGGTAATTATCCCCTATTATTTAGGTAAATTCCTCATCCATAACTGCACAATATCTATAGGTCCTTCTCTGACAGCATGCACCACCTGTACAACTCAGATAATTATACCACTGATAGTACACTAACCTTGAACTCCATTCTCAACTCGATAACTCATAGATCACACATGCATGAGTTAATTATGGATGATTTATCAATTAAATAGTTTATCACTGAGTACACACCCCACTACTTTACCTCCCACTAGTTCCTCCAACAATTGGAACTAGTTTAACTGAATTTAACTCAGTTTAACTGAATTAAATTATTACAACTCAAATTAAACTCAACCTAGGTTCTTAAACTTTAGGAACCACTCTACATGACTCAAGTTAGGCCCTCAACTCAAATTAATTGAGCCAACTAAGTCAAACTAACTTATTTAACTTGTACAAGTTGACTTGTGATGTGGAATTACAATTTTCTCCTAATTTAATTCAAAGGAAAATTAAATTATGATTTTCTTGTTGGCATTTTCAACACTCCCTCTAAACAAGAAATGGATTATCAGATACCTTGTTCAAAAACCTTTGTAATTTATCACATGAAACACTTCTCACTATTGGTGCTTCTACTCCAACATCTGCAATTGAGAATAATAAATAAAAATAATTATTGAATCAATCTGCAACTGTCTACTGGGAAAATTGTATTGTTGCTAACTCTGCTATTGAGCCACCTAGTTTGCTGTCAACACTGATCTGCACTCCTCATTATCTGACTGGCATTGATCCTCCTGCTACTGAATATTGTGGTCCCATGTAGCAAGGTAATGATCCATGAGACAAAAGCACCTTAATGGACCCTACCCAAATTTTTTCACTTCTGGGACTATTTTTTCACATATCCCCACCTCACACCTAGAGGCATGGTCTCATGTGCTCCCTCTGCCCACATGGATTGAACTCTCCTCCTACTGGAGCTCTCTGATTGATCCTCTTCATTATCATCCTTGTGGTCAGCCTAACTACAAACAATTGGGCCAATGGATAAGAAGATGAATGATCAGCAGGTTAACCAATTCCTTCTCAAACCCATTTAGGAGCGAGAGTTAGAGATAAAAATAAGCACACAAGGTTTTGGAGCCCTTTATATTCTTGGGAAACTGTGTTTTTATCGGTAAATATGGAAACGTAAATCTCATGGCTCTTGAGGCTTCCTCTTGATAGATAAATCATGCTTCTCTCAACCACAACATCTCTAATCCTTGCCTTTCTCCTCAAGGTTGTGCATGAATATTCCTCTAATGTGTAGAGGCTCTCGATCCTAAAACCAAATTTCTTTATTTGACATGAAGCAAGATGCTTAAGGCAGGCCTTCCCTTCTCTGAAGACTACCTCACACCCTTTGTCTTATTTTCTCAATTTCTTCGTCAGTTCAAGTTTCTTGGCTTCATCACTATTACAAAATAGCTCATTATGAGTCCTCCACATATCAAAGGGAGTCTCTTTTACATGTAGTTTCAATACTATGTGGTCTCTCACATCCTCCGGGATGATTCTCCTAACTCAAGCCATATCCTTCTTCCATTGAGCGAGATCCTCGACATCAGATTTTGAGGGTCTTATTTCATCTATCTTGATGTAATCAAGTATCCCATGGTCATCTAACACTACCACCGTATGGATCTTCCATGCCTCAAAAATTTTGGTTCCTTCCAAATAATACTAGAGCCTGAGTCTGGTGGAATTCATCTTCTCAGTCCTGGAGAAAGCTTGCAACAATGATCTTGAAATTTAAACCTCTTGCACAAACTTTGAATTCTCTTCTCTATCGTGATTCTATCTCTGATACCATGTATAAATTCCTTGTAGATTCAAACTACTAATTGTAATTTTCTAAAACAATAGACTTGAATCTACTCTAATCATATGCGGAAAGTTAAAGAGGTCTACAACATTCCACCCACATATATATGGGGAGACAAAAGTACTCAAGCGGACTTTGGGGCAACTTCTGAGGGGTTATAATCATAAGCATCCAAAGAATAAAGATGAAAATATGGTGTATATACAACACTCTTATAATATATAATTCAACTCTTTTATTGGTAAGTCCACATTTGAAACTTGTTTTCGATATTTTCCACCTTCACCTTTGGATATTGCATATGGGTGACAAGGAAGAGTGAGGGGGGATCTTATAGGGGATGCTCAAGAGTAGAAAAAATTGTGGAGAATATTAGGAAGATCCATCTACAGGTAAAATAGACATTGCAAATGTCATAAGGAAAATATAAGGCTAGACATGATCAACACAAAACATAAAATTCCTTCATGGTGGGAAAAAGAGCATGGTTGTAGTTGAACAAGTAACATCTAAGGGGTCCTCATAAGAAAATAAAGGCTTTGTGATATGGTCCCTTTGAGATATTGGAAAAGGTGGGAGATAAATCCTGTAGGTACAGTATACCCTCATATATGTGCATTTACTCAGTAGTAAATGTACAGAGTCTAGAACTCTGTGAGCTTTCCATGGTAGATCAGGAAGAGTAATAGGTCCTACCATTTATGGAGGATTTGGTACAATATGGTTAGCTAGATTCAATAGAGGAAAAAATTTTGCAGAAGAGGACTAGAACTACAATATAGAGGCAGCATGATCTTCGGTATATTGGGATGGAATGACAACTTCTAGGAAAGTTTGAATGGTACACATGAAAATATGGAGGAAAAATTCCCCACCTCATTCAGCGCAAGCTTTCGGGGACAAATATCCTCCCAAAATGGGAAGGTGTGATCAAAATTGTATCATTATACTATTTTTCATCCATCTTGATGCTTATAAAGTGGAAAAAGTGCAGGAATCAGCTCATAAGACCACTTTTATCGATGATCAGGAGATCATGTCCAAGTTAATAAATTTGCTCAAAAATGGAAGTGCTCAAAAGTGGTTTCAATATAAACGACCAAAAAGGTCTCGTCGCTGCGATTCTGGCACCATGAACGGTTCTCAAAACTGAGGTCGTATGCAAAAGTTATTGAGGTTTGAAATTGTCTAGTGAACTCCAAAACAGGACTTTTGACTTAATTTGACTATGTTTTTTTATATATATATATATATAAAATATAAGGAAAAAGTTAATTTTTTTATGTTTTTGGAAGGCCTATCAATGGGTGCCATGTGGCCTTCCCGGAGGCTACCACGTGGCCCCAAGCTATGGTTGTTGAAAGGAAAAAAAAAATTTGGTTTATGGGGTTTGAACCCCCAACCCGACACTTCTGGCAGAGTGACCCGACCGGCCCGCCTGTAGCAGTTTCATGAACAATTCGAGTAAGTTGAACGGGTTTTCGTGTCGTTTGGAACAAGTGGAAAAGGAGTTGGGCTAAGCCCCGTCGTCACACGACCACACCCCGTGGAACCTTGGCGAAACACTTTTGAATCAGCGGAAAATTAAAGGGCTAGCCCCGACACCATGTAACCTGGCACTCACGACCAAAGCCTTAGCCCAGCGGTTACGGCATGTGGCGGTTTGGGTCACAGTTTATGCCGGCGGTTTCATGTGGCCAGCACTTCTTAAAATTTATTGCGGAGGTTGACGGCGGTTAACAAATGGATAAGGCCGACGGTTTCAGCAAATAGCACATGTGAACGCGCCCAACCACAAACCGTTATATTTATTGCTACCACCATTTTGGGGTGCAGTTCCACCAATTCAGGCTTAATTTCAATTTTTGGAGCACTAACTGGAGTTCCTCCAGTTTTGGAGGATGATTTTGGGGGACACTGGGTAAAAATTTGTTTTTTCCATAAATCCTTCAGTTTTCGACCAAACAAGGTGCAAAAATAGTCAATTTTGGGTCTCTTGCACATTCTGAGAAGTTTGAACAGGTTTCAAGTCGAACGAAGGTGTTTTACAACATTTTTTTCTTCAAGGAAGATGAAGGAGCCATCGGGGCCATCATGGAGAAGGCAGTGTATTGGGCTCTCTTTATCTGTTTTATGTAAATGAAAAGCCATCTCTGGCTATTTCATACCTTATGAAGCTTATTTTACAGATAGTTTTACCTATTGAGGCTTATTTTCACTTGTACATCCATTTTGAGCAAATTAATACAACAAGGACATGCCATTGGGGAGCCTTGGACCGGCAGATGTAGCCCAGGAGGGGTGAAATGCATCAATAATTTTTTTTGTAATGTGCTTGTGAAGTTTATTTTCTATTCATTTCTGTTGTACAATGTTAAACAATTAAATTACTTAATCAATCCTCACACAGAAACCTCATAATAAATCCAGAACTAATTGTTTAACCTGCAATTTAAGGAGAACCTTTTGCACACTTTATTATATCAGTTTGGATACTTTGCATAGTGTAACAAATATCATCCATTCAGATCAAGTTAGTATCAGACCTAGAGTTCTACACTCTGTATTGTTGTTGTGCAAGGTTTATTTAACTGTTTGAAAGGTTTTTTTATGCTTACTAGGCTTAAGCTCAAGAGAGGAGAAGGTCAATTGGTGAGAGCTCAGAGCAATCCTCAACCAAGGAGGGAAAGAGTGCCATTGTCTCCACCTTCAATTTCACCTCCAAGAGAAGTAGAAGAATCCATAAGCATGACTTCAGGAGAAGGAGAAATTACTGAAGACATTGATCCCAAAGAGGAAGAAAGGGTGTTCAGAAAGGCATTCCTAGACATGACTGAAATGGTGAGGATAATCTACCAAGAAAGGAATGAAAGGCTTGAAGGAGAAGGGTATAAACATCACAAGGAAGGAGAGGGATCTTCAAGAGGAAATAAAAATGAATACAAGTCACATAAAGGACATGGAGGAAATGGTGATCCACCATCCCCATCTTTATCCTCTTCCTCAATATCGTCATCCTCAACTTCAGTGAATCAATCTCACAAGTCTAAGAACACTGGTAAAATTCCATTTTTAAAAATTGATGTTAAGTTTGAATTGCCTATGTTTAATGGTGAAGTCAATGCAGAAAAACTTGACAATTGGATAAGGTATTTGGAGGTTTACCTGAGGATACAGAACCTTCATGATGACGACACCAAAATTCAGCTAGCTGCTTTGAGAATAGAAGGTGCAACACTTGTTTGGTGGGAAGCCAAAACCATGGAGGAGATTAGAAAACATGGTAAGATCATTTTATCATGGGTTGATTTCATTACTATAATTAAACAAAAAATTTATCCATTAGCTCATTTACAAAAAGCTATCATGAATTGGCAAGATTTCAGACAACTTAAGGGACAAAATGTACAAGACTACACCCAAGAGTTTAGGAGAAGATCACTCTTATTAGGGGTAGACTTACAGATTCAAGACACTTTTCTGAAATATATAGTTGGTTTACACAACTATCTTAGACATACTATCCTTATGTTCAATCCTACTATTCTAGATGAGGTTTGTGTCCAAGCCACACATTTAGAGGCTAGAGGGAAACATACTTTTGAAGAGGGTAGAAACAAGCCTTTTAAGGGGAAAAACAAGGATAAAACCTCAAAAGGAAAAGGAAAAAAGAATGCATTTTTCAAAAAGGAGGGTGAGAAAGTGATATGTAAACATTGTTCAAGAGAAGGACATGAAGAGAAAATTGTTGGAAACTTCATCCTGAAAAAAGAACTCAATTTAACAAAAACAAAGGGAAGAAGAAAACTGCAGCTACTATAACTACACAACAAGACTTAGGTGATGATTCAAGTGATGAAACCAAAATTACAGCCATGGGTTTGAAGAATATGAAGGGAAAAGAAACTGAAACTAATCCAAATACTAGTACTTCAAACTATCATGTACAAGCTCCAAATGAAGAAGAAAGAATTGAATTGTTTCATGTGAGGGTTATCTCAAAACATACAAAAATTGACACATTTTTTGATAGTGGGTCAGAAGCGAACCTCATCTCAGAAGACTTAGTCAAACAGCTAAAACTTGATACCATTCTACATCCAAGACCATATCCACTTGGTTGGATTTGCAAGGATGCAAACTTACAGGTTTTAAAGAAGTGCATATTGTGCTTTACAATTACTGCACATTTCATTGACACAGTTGAACTAGATGTTGGTCCAATTGATATATCAGGAATTGTTTTGGGAAGTCCTTACTTATATGACAGGAAAGCTATCTTCCATCGCCATGAGAACAAGTATCATCTATTCAAAGAGGTCAAGGAGTTCATTGTTAGAGCACATAGCAAAAAGACAAATATAGCGATGGTAAATGCTGGACAGGTAAAAAGGCTAGTGAATTCTAGTAAGAGTTTTGTACTTCTTATGGTTAAGCCTAAGGTTGATGTGAATTATGAGTCATTTGAAAATTGTGATCCCAAGTTAAAATCATATTTATATGATGTAGTTGATGCACATCATGAGATGTTTCAGGAGCTTACAGGTTTGCCTCCTAAAAGGGAGATTCAACATGAAATATAGTTGCAACAAGATTGTCCTCTTCCTAACATAGGCATGTACTGCATGTCTGTCATGGAGAATGTTGAAATAAAGAGGAAAATTAAAGACTTGTTGGACAAAGGTTTCATAAGACCAAGCACTTTTCCATGTGGGTCACCGATAGTATTGATTCCAAAGAAAGATGGAACTTGGCATATGTGTGTGGACTTCAAGGCATTGAACAAGATAACGGTAAACAATCGTTAACCACTCCCAAGGATAGATGATTTGTTAGATCAGTTGAAAGATGCTAAAATTTTCACTAAGTTATACTTACGTAGTGGTTATCATCAAGTTAGAATTGCAGAAAGTGATATTTGGAAGACTGCATTCAAAACCAAACAGGGACTCTTTGAGTGGCTTGGTATGCCTTTTGGTTTATGTAATGCACCTGAAACTTTCATGCAGGTTATGGATGATGTCTTACATCCTTTTCTTGATGATTTCATTATTGTCTACTTAGATGACATCTTAATTTTCAGCAAGACTAGAGAAGAGCATGTCATGCATGTTAAGAAAGTACTTGATATTTTGAAGAAAAAGCAGTTGTTTCTTAAAATGTCAAAGTGTGAATTTGGAAAGAATTATTTGGTTTATTTGGGACACATAGTAGGAGGAGGTGCTTTGAGAATTTATCCTTCTAAAGTAGAAGCCATTGTAAATTGGCCTACTCCCAAATCCATTACAGAGGTAAGAAGTTTTTTGGGTGTAGCTCAGTATTGGAGGAAGTTTATTTCTAACTTCTCTGCCATAGCAGCTCCTACGCATGTAGTGACAAGTGTGAAGCATGATTTCCAATGGGGATGCAAGCAAAAAAAATATTTTGAATCTTTGAAAGATAAGATAAGTTTAGCTCCAGTCCTTGCATTACCGGACTTGAGACAGCCATTCGAGATTCAGAACGATGCTAGTGATTACGCCATGGGTGTCGTTCTCTTACAGGATGGTAAGCCTATCGCTTTTCATTCATAGACATTTAATGGTGTTGTTATGAATTATCCTACATATGATAAAGATTTGTATGTGTTGGTACAAAGCATCAAAAAGTGGAAACACTATTTGATGGGCAAAGAGACAATTGTACATACCGACCATCAGCCTTTACAGTATTTGTAGTCACAAAGTAAATTGCAACAGTCACGACATTTCAGATGGATGGGTTTCCTACAAAAATTTCACTTGGTAATAAGGTACAAGAAAGGTATTTTCAATAAAGTTGCTGATATGCTTTCAAGGCCTATTATTAGTGCTACTAATTTACTTAAGAATGTTTCTATTGTACATGAGAGTTACATAGAACAGTATGCCTCAGATGTTGATTTTAAGGATGTGTATGCTAACTTAAGTGAAGGGAATCAAGTTGAGGAGAATGATTATCACTTGCATAATAATTTTCTATTTCATATGGGCAAGTTTTGCATACCACAGGGAGAGAGACTAAGTGTCATGAGAGAAGCTCATTCTTCTCTTATTGTTGGACATTTCGGGGGAAGCAAAACAGTGGCACATTTACAGAGGTATTGTTATTGGCCTTGCATGGTAGATAGTGTTTCACGTTTCATTAGAGGTTGTTCATTATGTGCTACAAGCAAGCCTATCAATAGGAATCTTGTTTTATATACGCCATTACCGGTACCTTCTAGACCATGGGAAAGTGTTTCTATGGATTTTGTTGGAGGTCTACCAATGTCTAGAAAGCAGCATGATTATCTTTATGTAGTAGTTGATAGATTTAGCAAGATGTGTATTCTTATGCCATGTAAGAAATATATAACTGTTGAACAAACTGTTGATTTATATTTTCAACATGTATGGGTTCGTTATGGCTTGCCTACTTCTATTGTTAGTGACAGGGATTCCAGATTTGTTGGGAATTTTTGGTCCAATTTATGGAAGATGATGGACACTAAGTTGAAAAAGAGTATTTCTTTCCATCCACAAACAGATGGCCAAATAGAGGTAGTGAACAGAACCATTGTACATCTTTTAAGAGGTTATTGCAGCAAGCATCCCACGCTTTGGGATGAACACTTGCACTACATTTAGCATGCTTACAACCGGGCCAAGCACTCTTCTACAAATACTTCACCTTTTGAAGCTTGTTTTTGGTATTTTCCTAAGTCACCTTTAGATTTCATTCTTGAGAAGGATGTTGCCATTGATGGGCATAGTGACATTGACAAAGCTCGCATGTTTATTGAAAGAATCTAGCTCATATATCAGCAGGTTCAAGAACAACTTGAAAAGATTCAAGGCAAGTACAAGGAGAGGCATGACAAACACAGAGTTGATCATAAGTTTCAAGAAGGAGATGAGGTATGGTTGCATATTAGTAAAGAAAGAATGCAAGGAGAAGGTAAAAAATTGAAGCCTATTCGTTATGGTCCATTCAAAATTATTAAACAAGTTGGAAATAATGCTTTAAATTCAACTAGATTTGCCTTCATATATGCAAATGTATTCCATTGTGAATGTGGAAAATTTATGTTTGTATGAGCCTCCTTTGATTGCTGATCAAGGGAGTGACATTCAGCTACCATCAATATAATATTTGTCGCTATAATATTTGGATGAGCTTAAAGAGGATATTATCCTTGACAGGAGGACACGCGCTTCTAAGAGGGGAAGTGTCGAGTATCTTCATATTGGTCTTAAAGGCAGCAAACCAAGTAATGAAAAATGGATGGAGGTGGAAAAGGTGAGGGGGCTGTACCCTCATCTTCTAAACAGGTATTTGAAGGCTTTTGGGGTCCAAAAGCTTCCCAATGGGGAGGTGTGATCAGAAGATCATGTCCAAGTTAAGAAATTTGCTCAAAAATGAAAGTGCTCGAAAGTGGTTTCAATCTAAATGACCGGAAAGGTCTCGTCGCTGCAATTCTGGTGCCGTGAACAGTTCTCAAAACCAAGGTCGTATGCAAAAGTTATTGAGGTTTGAAATCGTCTAGTGAACTCTAAAACAAAACTTTTGACTTTAGTTGACTACGTTTTTTTTATAAAAAAAAATATAAGGCAACAGTTAATTTTTTTATGTTTTTGTAAGGCCTATCAGTGGGTGCCACATGGCCTACCCAGAGGCTGCCACGTGGCCCCAGGCCGTGGTTTTTGAAAAGTAGCAAAATTTTTGGTTTATAGGGTTTAAACCCCCGACCCGACACTTCGGGCAGAGTGACCCGACCGGCCCGCCTGTAACAGTTTCATGAACGATTAGAGAAAGCTAAATGGGTTTTCGTGTCGTTTTTAATGAGCAAAAAAGGAGTTGGGCTAGCCCTCAGGGCTAAGCCCCATCGTCACACGACCACACCCTGTGGAACCCTAGCAGAACACTTTTGAATCGGCGGAAAATTAAAGGGATAGCCTCGACACCATGTAACCCGGCGCTCACGACCAGAGCCTTAGCTGGCGGTTACAACGTGGGGCAGTTTGGGTCATAGTTTATGCCAACGGTTTCATGTGGCCAGCACTTCTTAAAATTTATTGTGGAGGTTGACGACGGTTAACAAATGGATAAGGCCGACGGTTTTGGCGGATAACACATGTGAATGCGCCCAACCACAACCATTATATTTATTGCTATCACCAATTTGGGGCACGGTTCTACCAATTCAGGCTTAATTTCCACTTTTGGAGCGCTAACTGGAGTTCCTCCAGTTTTGGAGGACGATTTTGGGGGACACTGAGAAAAAATTTGTTTTTGCCATAACTCCTTCAGTTCTCGACCAAAAAAGGTGCAAAAATAGTCAATTTTGGGTCTCTTTGACATTATGAGTAGTTTGGAATAGGTTTCAGGTCGAACATAGGTGTTTTACAGTATTTTTTGCTTCGAGGAAGATGAAGGAGCCATCAGGGCCATCATGGAGAAGGCAGTGTATTGGGCTCTCTTTATCTGTTTTATGTAAATGAAAATCCATCTCTGGCTATTTCATACCTTTTGAAGCTTATATTATAGATATTTTTTCCTATTGAGGCTTATTTTCACCTGTACATCCATTTTGAGCAAATTAATACAACAAGGACATGCCATTGGGGAGCCTTGGACCGGCAGATGTAGCTCAGGAGGGGTGAATTGCGTCAACAATTTGATGTGTAATTTGTGCTTGTGAAGTTTATTTTTTATTCATTTATGTTGTACAATGTTAAACAGTTAAATTACTTAATCAATCCTCACACAAAAACCTCATAAATAAAGCTAGAACTAATTGTTTAACCTGCAGTTTAAGGAAAACCGTTTGCACACTTTATTATATTAGTTTGGATACTTTGCATAGCATAACAAATATCATCCATTTAGATCAAACAATGGGACCTAGTTTGGAAAATTTGGGTTTGAAACATTTTGTGAGCAGTTTGAGGCATCAAACAATGCTTTTGGGGGTAGAAATTTGCTACTTAAGTGTAACACCTTTATTTTATATTTACATATAGAGACCTTTCTAATGCTGCAAGAATCGCCTCAATTGGAGTCTGTATGAAAAATTTATGCCAATCGGAAGTTAACCCTCTTTTTTTACCACCATAATTCGAGATGATGCCTTTTGAGCCCCCATTATTCATTGAAAATGGGATACCACATAATCATGATGAATAAGACTCTAAAAGAGTCCATATTATAAATCTAGTTAAGAGTTGAAGGAGTCAATCTTAACCACTAGTAGGCTATGGAGTTGTGTTATAACTAAACCACTAGGAGGAAAAGGATTACATTTTGTTCTAGTGAATTTTTTCCATAGATTAATAGAGTATTTTAGAGAGATAGGAAGAGAGAAAACAAATAGGATTTGTGCATTGTAGAATCCCAGAGGCCACAACCCTTATTTCTCTATATTTACATCCATTTTCCATTATGAGAAAAAGAGTTGAGCAACCTCATCTTCCAACTGGGTTTTCTCGAAAAGGGGTTTCCCAAGATATATCATGTATTAATTGTGGTTTGTGATTTTTTGTTTCATTGGTCTCTATTTTCTGCATAATTATAATTTTCATGCATACGAAATAAACAGTAATTAACAGATCTAGAAATATAGAGAGAAATAAACCCTCATAGTCTATATTTGGGATTTTCTAATGTGTTTTAGTATATCTATTGTGACTAATTGTCTAGTGGAATATATATGATAATTTATTAATCATGAAGAAACCAAGTTGGTTGTGATAGAATTTATGTGATGTGTGTTGGGGTTCCCATGTTTTGGCCAAATTGGCAAGACCAAAAGATGATACAACATCAGAACCACTTTCAGACCTCAGGATCTAGCCCTCCTGGGTCCAGAGAGGGATCTCTCTATATGAGCAAAGGTTTTTGTCTTTGAAGCTCAAAGTTAAGATATTAGGCTAGTTATGGGTACAGGGTTTGTTTGTTTGATTTTTGTTTGGTTGTTGGGAATTAGGAAAGAAGGGTTCGGTGTGAGACAAGGCCGAGCAAAGAGGATTTTAGGCAAATAAGAGACAATTCAGAGAACATTCAAGACCATTGGGTAATGGAGTCAGGAAAGGGTTTACTTGCTATTCAATATGCAGGCTTTTAGTTGGGCTAGTCATCTAAAGCATTAGATCTTAAAGATTATAGTGTGGTATGAAAATTAGAAAGAAGGTTAAAGGCAAGGACACCTCCAAGGTGACTTTTCAGGAATCAAATCCAGGAACAAGACATGCCATTGGACAACCTGTAATAAAAACCTAAAATATTAACTCTCAGACAAGGAAACATTAAAGGTTTAGACACAAAGATGAAAACCTGAGATCAGAGAGAGACTTTGAACTCTCAATGCTTCGGCCTCCAGCTTGAGGGATCTTAGAAAGGTTCAATTAATTGAAAAGGATCCTAGTGAGACAGAAACAGGGTTCTAGACCTCCCAGTGCTCCCAATTCATTCAATTAAATCCTTACAAGAACATCTAAAGATAGATTTCATTAATTCATACATCAGCTAGCAATATATCAGACCACTACACTGGTTAAATCAATTGAAATCAATCCTCGAATAACACATACAGTAGAAAACATTGAAGGCAAGGAGAGCAGAAACATAGGGTACCTAACAAGGGTAAATCCTATGCCAGATTTCTGGTGCAAGCCAAAAGAAATACAATGAAATGAATTACAAGATAAAACAAATACTAAGATAGAAAAACATCACCAGCTGCTTTAAATCAGGATCCAAAGAAATGTGCTTGTCATATTAAGAGCAACACCAGTCATGTACAACATTGCCAACATCTTGATATTCAGTTTGAAAAGTTCTTCCTCAACCTATCTTACAACTTTACACAGAGACTGTGTCTCAAAAGAAACAGCTTGAAATTCTCAGATATCCGATCAACAACCTTTACAATGAGTTTCTTCATGAATTTTATAGCTGAAAGAGGAGCAGAGGAGGCAGGTGAAAACTAAATGTAGCATTAAAGCTCAGAAGAGGAAGAGGGCCGAGGCCCATTCTGTTTTAAATTCAGGGCATTAATCTTCAATACTCTTTGGATGAAAGATTGGTCTTCGTCAGGCTGCAATTTACTCCAGGTATGTCTTTGATGTACTTTCTTTAGTACTCTGCAGTACTCCGGTGAATAAAAAAAAGGCAAATAAATGACTTCAGGTCTGCCATGTTGTGTAACAAATGCTTCTGGCTAGCATTAGGACTGTTGTCAGGGCGGAGATCTTCTCAGGAACATGATATAGAATGAAAGCAGTATGGGCACTTCGTCCTTTCACGGGAAAGAACATTCCGCTGATGGTGACACTGATATATTTTTTTCTATGCTTTGGGCCTTCTATGTGATTCATGAGGTCTTCAATCTGGTACTTTGCCTTTAAGACACTGAATTGAGGCTTAAAATCTTTCATTACGAGCCTTAAACTCTATGATTACCCACTTATACTCTTTTTTGCTTCATCACTGTCTCTGTCTATGCAATTTGAGCTTTGATAGTGCTGGAAAGGTTTCGCACAGTCAAACTCTGTATTTTTAATGAAAATTGCGCTCCTGCACCTTCACAGGCTCTTCTCTGTGATTTCAAGCTCTAAAATGGTCTTTCTATCGTTCTGTTCCACTGTAATAGTGACTGTGAACCATGGCGGCGTTCACCGCCTGTATCCTGCAAAACACGCAACTTTGTTAAGAAATCCATGCATGGGAGGATGGATGTAGTGGAGAGTCATGAAGATGGCAGCGCAGCGGTGGTGAAAACAGTGGTTTTGGATGAAGCAACGGTGGAAAATGCAGGAATATGGTGTAAACTGCGATTGATGGGGTTTCGATGGAGAAATGCATGTGGATCATTCGATCATGGTCCGGTGGCGAGGATCGACGGCGGAGGTTTAAATAACGAGATGGCTTATGGAAGTTGGGCGAAATGCATAAACTTTTAATGTAAAACATTAAACCTTTAATGTAAATCACAGAATTTTGGACTTGGGCGGAACGCAAAGAAATGAATGAAAATGCAATGGAAAAGGTCATGCGTGGTGGGACCCGGCATGGGTGGAGGGCGATTCATTTAGGACCGTCTGATCTCAGGAGGAGATCGACGGCTGCGATCCAATCGAAGGGGAGCAATGGGAGGGTCGACACTCCGATGAAAGATGGTGTGATTGGTTTATGACCGTCGGATCTTACGTGAGATCAACGGCCGGGACTGCGTCGGGGGATCGCAATCGCAACGGGTGGAGGGCGACACAACAAAACCTTTGCGACTGTGATTGGAGCGATGTCGCGATTATGCGATGGTCGTTGGATCAGAGTGATAGATCAACGGTGGGGAAACAATCGGCGGGGAGACGAGCGGGGACAAAAGAGCGGAGCAGGATAAATCTGAACCGTTGGATCTAGAGGGATGAACGGCTCAGATAAAATCAGTAGGTCGCAATCGGGGGAACGGAGGGGCGACACAGCAAGAAGTTCCGATTGCGATTGGAGCAGGGATGTGATTACGGGCCAGCCGTTGGATCTGGCGAGGAGATCGACGGTTCAAATATAATCGGAGAGGCGAAAGGAGAAGGGTGACGAGCATGGTACGATTAGCGCTGGACCGTTAGATCTATATAGATCGAAGGCCCAAATCGCAGTGAGAGCAGACAGAACAATACTCCAATTGCATCGGGGAAAACAGGCGGAACAAAGAAAATGCGCCCCGCAAAACTTTCGATTGCGATAAGCGCCCAAGGCTTAAGCACTTGGTCTTGGGCGCGGGCATATGGGGAAGTGGTTTGAAGGGGGCTAGCCGAAGGGGGCTAATCCATTATATATGAAAAGAGTGATTTTTAGCCAAAAAGGAGGGGTTTTTAAGGCTAAAAGAGGAATTTGATAGAGGTAAAAAAAGGAGTTTAAATTCAAATGAGGGGACCTCACTTGGTTTTAAAGGGGAAATGGGTGGTTTAGGGGATTTTGGGATGGATTTCTGGGGTAAAAAAGGGGACTTTGACAAAGGGGAAAAAGGGTTAAAATGGGACATTCTGCAGGGATACAAGGGGCAAATGGAGGCCTTTTTGGAGCACAATCTTTTACAATCAGTGAGACTTTTTGGATGGAAACAGCAGTGAGGATATTTAAAAAGGAAATGGACACACAGAGGCTTCAAGGATGAGAGATTTTCATGGGAAATGTATCTCTTAAATGATCATAAAACAATTTAGCCACCTGTTTGCTTGACAAATATTTCATAGGTGGCTAACAATGTGTATAACAATTGTAAACAACAATTGAACATCATTGAAGCTTATGTTCAAACAATGGAAGCGAAATTATAACTTAAGTATGTAGGTGAGAATTTAATCAATGTTGAAAATTATTAACCCAATTAATAGATTGCACTAATGAACTTAAGGTGTTAGGCATGAACTGATCGAAATATAATAAAGCAACTTAATAAACCAATATTATTTGAAAATGCAAATCATAAATAAATAGAGACATAAATTTATCAATTTTGCATTTATTATTTGTAGAATAACATGAGCTATAGGGGAGGCAATGATCAAAGTGATGTGAATTATCAATGTGACTAAAGTAATGAGAATGACTATAATGAACTTTATCCCTACTAGAATTGATCCCTAATACACAACTTTGAACACAATATAAGAGGATAAGTAATCACTCAAATCCTAGAAATAAGTTGGTTACCTGCCAAAATTCAAGCAGTCTCCCCAATATGTGGTCCCAATTAGACCTCACACCATTTGGGATAGGAGCCCCATCCAGTATACAACCTGGTTACCATTTTCTTAAAGGTTTTCCTTGTGTCTAACTATCAACAAGAGAGAGGAATGCACATGTTCCTTTGAAAAGAAATAATTCTGCCTAGTGATTGTTTGGTTGTAGGTATGGTAAGGTTCTTCTACTACGCAGGGGAAGAGAAGTGAGCCCCTAAAAGAGAGGTAATAGTATTTCCCTAGTAGAAACACACGTGAAAAAAAGGGATAGGTCTAAAATCTAGCGGAATGGTCCACAAAGATGTGATGTTCATTGAAAGAAAAAAATAAGAAATATCTAGCTAACATCCAACGGAATATTCCAAAAAGATGTGACAATTGTAGCAAATTTTACAACACATTCTTAATATGAGAAGCACTGAAATAACCGAAATAGTTCAACTAATTTAGCACAGGTGAAAACAAACATGAATTACACACATTAACAAAACACTATTACAAATATTCATAATCCATGGATGAAGAACTTGTTGGCCATTAAGCTTCGGATATTAAGTAAAATTCCCAAGGCACATGTATATAACGAACACCTGTAGCTCCAATAGTGGATTTTTGGAGCCACTCCTTGCTCCCCAAAAGAACTAACTTGTCTCTCTAATGCCTTGTTGGAGGAGCTAAGGTGAAAATTCCTCTCCTCATACAATGAGGGTGTATATATAAATAATCGGGGGCGAGGGGGTGGTGATACTTCACCTTCCTTGGGACTCTTTGACTACCCTCATGATTTTTTGACTTCCTATGACTTTTCGAATTTACATGAATCTTCAAATTTTGTACATGTCCTTTGGACTTCCACTTTACAATACATTTTTTAATACAAATTTACATAATCCACAAAAATTATGTGGCATATGGTGACTCATGACATGACATGGACTACATGATAACATTGGAATGTCAATTCATTCTTGCTGCTTCTTGCTATCTGTCTTCTTGATAATTCTCTTTTGTCCACATCCATATGGCTTAGAGATAAGGATTCTTCAGTTATATCAGGTCTTAAGTTGTGGTCACAAACTGGTGTCCCTTTTTTTTCTTGATTGATCAGCCTCCATATTTAGTTACAAAGGTGTCTTATAGCATGTTATCCTTATCCATCCCCTTGTTCATCTTCCTGGCATGGTATCTTAGAGTACCTGCATCTACAATTCACTCATGACAAGACAACATCAGTATGATAAACCCCTCATCTAAGATGTTGCATGATGATCCACTGATTGAGCCGGAACCACATGGCAGGCTTAGGGAGAGGCTCGGTGTCGCAATTGCGCATGTCATGTAGTCAAAGGCTGAGCTTGAGCCTTGAGATTATGTAATGCCCATTTTAGGCTTGTACTGAGAAAAAATATTGCGCAGTTTGGGAACTCGGGGAGCGAGGATGAGGGATTTAGCACAAATTTTTCCCATTGTGTAGTTATGGAAGTAAGAGGAGGCTAGGTGATTACACAATTGAAAAATTCAACAGCTCAAGGCTAAGGCTTGAGCCTTTGACTGCACAATGTGTAATACTAACTTGGGATGAGAGAGAAATTGCACAAAATTTGGGGTTAGAGGTTGGGCTTGAGCATTGTAATTGTACAATGCAAAGTCTTGGGAGGAAGGAACTGAACATTTGCATTTCCAAGATGAAGGGTCACAGCTTGATGGTTGAGACAACACAACGCATAGTTCAAGAGGGTTGGATGAATGTGGTTTATGGCTTCTTTGTGTGTTGGGCATAACTCTCTCTTAAAGAATCCAAATTGGATTAGACCTGTGGCATTGGAAAGAAGAATCAGATTAATACTGCAGAACCGAAAATCACATATTGTGGAGCTGAAATAATAGAGATACACCAGATTCAATACCAAGATCCTAGAAGGAAAGAAAAAGCTAGATCATGTGTTGTCAAGGGTTGCAATGGACCAGACTTTCTAGGGCAGCAATGCAAAGCAAGGTGCAGTAGAGGCATGACAAGAGCAACAATCAAGGTGCAAAACAAGAGTAAGAAGTTCAGCACATAAATTCTTCAAGTGGGCATCACTGCATACAGTCATTGTAAAGGTATCATTGTCCTAAGTCATTGTAAATGCATCATTGTAAAAATTGTATGTGTCTATTTGCCAAGAGTTGAAGAGGCGGTGTCGGGAGGTCTAGGATCATCATTAGGCGGTTGTTTCATAGTTGGAGTTATGGTCTAGTGTGTCTTCTTCTTCTACATCATTCTATATCATTGTAAAGTGGACCATTTTCCCTGGTACGGGAGTCCATTCTTGTTTTATTCTTCTATAGGGTGGTAGGGTGGTGCTAGGCTGGTGCATGAAGTCACCAACAGGTTCAAGCCTGTGAAAATTTAGGGTGGTAGGGTGGCGCTAGGGTGAGTTGTAACTCATTGGGTGTTGGGGAATCCGTTCAGTTGACTACTGAAGAATCTCGGGCAACTTCCATCCAGTGGGAGCTGGAGAAGAATTCTTTTCTAGATTCTAAGAAGTTGGAGCTTTATTTTCAATTGGAGTTGAATATTAAAGAATTATTAGAAAAGAATTCATGTGGTTTTTGTCCCGGAGAGGGTTTCCACCTTAAAAATTGTGTGCATTTGTGTTCCTTTTGTTTACTGTTATCATTGTACAAACACTGATAATAATTGAAGATTAACTAATGCTTTAATTGAAAGGAATACTGATTCACCCCCCCTCTCAGTATTTCCAACAATTGGAATCATAGCTTGGTTCCTTCAATAGTAGTTTAACAGTTGGAAGGAGGTCATGGAGCATACCAAGAATGGTGTACCTCTATTCAATGAAAATAATTATTCACTCTGGAAAGGAAGAATGGAGGTCTATCTCTTGGCGCAAGGTTACAAAGAATGGGACACTGTTCAAAATGGATTTACATCAACCGTGGATGAACAAGGTAAGAGGAATTTGGTAAATGATTCAAAAGAAAATAATATTATTATCAGTGGACTTATTTAATCTTCTTATCATAAGGTGTTGGGTTGTAAAACCACCAAAAATGTATGGGACAAGCTTGAGAATATATGCAGGTGACTCAAATGTCAAAGAAGCAAAGCTTCAAATCTATAGAGCAAAATTTGAGCAACTAAGAATGAAAGAAGATGGCAACATTGTTGCATACTTCCAATACGTTGATGAAATAACCAATACTTTGGAAGGATTGGGAGAGCTTGTTGACGAGAAGACTATTATACAAAAGATTCTTAGAACGTTACCAGGGAGATTCAACCCAAAGGTATCAGCCTTAGAATACAATGAAAATCTGGACAAACTCAGCAAAGAGGAATTAGATGGAGTTCTCATATCATATGAAATGAGACTTGATGAAGAAGAGGTTACTTCGCATCTAGAAACTACGTTTGTTGCATCTAAGAAAACCAATAAGGACAAACAACCTTCAATTGAAAATACATGCACCTGCAAGTGTGAAGAAAAGGGAGATGATGAATAAGGTCTTTCAGATGAAGAATATGATTACTTTACGATAAAACTAAAAATTGGTAAGGGAAAATTCAAAGGTAAACTTCCATTGATATGTTTCGATTGTGGTGAGGTTGGGCATTTCGCAGCAAAATGTCCGAACAGAAGTGATGGCAACTCAAAAGGAAAGAAAGGCTTTAAGAAATTCAACAAGCAAGGAAAAAAGAAAGGATCCAAAAGGAACTTTCTCTCTAAATAAGATAGCTCATCATCTGATGAAGACAGTGACAGCAAAGAATCCAATGAGAGAGTATTTTTTATGGACAAGAAAAATAAACAAGAGGTATCAAACAACGAAGAAGAAGGGTTGACCATAGAATAATTTTCTAAGGAGGCAATCGGGCTTATAAAAGATCTCAAGGTTGAGAAGATCTATTCCAATACTCTTGAAGAACAAGTTCAACGTCTCAAAATTGAAGTTGAATAACACAAATTTATTTAAGAGTCACTTCAAAAGAAGTTTGAAGAAAGCAACCAAGAAAGGGAAGCATTAGAAGCCAAAGTAGTCTCACTGCGTAAGGAAGTGAAGGGAAAACTTATGTCCAAAACTATGCCAACAGCTCAAGGGCATTGGAAGAACTCATCAACAATCAACGATCGTATAATGACAGAACTGACCTCAGTTACAAAGAGGAAGAAGCAGGACCTTCTACAACAAAATACAAAGAACCTATGAGATCTGCCATGCATGTAGACTTAATTGGACAAGATTCCAAGAACATCCTTGGAAGACGATTCCTCGACGAAGATTTCCATCCAAGTACCAACATATTTTTCATGGATATTGTTATTCATGTGGAAAATTTGGCCATAAAGCTGTAGAATGTCGCACATACCCTAGGAACCAATACAATTCCAGCACATCCTTCAAATATGAACCTCCCAGGGCTCAATGAAACATCAATAGATTTTAACATTTAAGAAATAATATGGAATGTTACAAATGTCAGAACTTTGGACACATAGCCAGAGACTACAGACTTGAAAATCCTCTAGAAGAATCTTAGAAGCCACAGAACGAACGAACATGGAAGAAGAAGAAGACTGATAATTGTGCTCTCGCTCTCAAGGCTCAAAACAACAAAGATGTGTGGTATGTTGATAACGGTTGCATAACGCATATGACTAGAGATAGAAGGAAATTTTTATCTCTAAAAGAGAAGAAGGATGGAACGGTATCCTTTGGAAAATCCTTTGGAAATTATGGATCTTCAAATGTTATAGGATTAGGCACCGTCACTCTTGGAAGCAAAGATGTTATAGCCAAGAATGTTCTATTGGTTGAAAACATGAATCACAATTTGCTCAGTGTTGGACAAACGTGTGATCAAGGACACACAATGCTATTCAACTCCACAAAATGTGAAATCAGGAAAGGAAGGTATGGTAAAATTGTGGCTACAGCAAGTCGAGCTCCAAATGGCATATATGTTCTGGATGAAGCAACTAAAGCATGTCTACTAGCTAAAGAAGATGAAAGTTGGTTATGGCACAAATGAATGGGTCACATAAAATTTGACAATATTGTCAGGATAAGCAAAAAGGAAGCATTACGAGAAATGCCGAAAATCTCAAAACCTTCCAACACACTATGTGAGGCCTATCAACACGGCAAGCAGAAAAAATTCCAATTTAAAACAAAATAACACTTTGCATCACATCCATTGGAATTGATACATACTGATCTATGTGGTCATATGAGAACAAAAGGCTTCGATGGAGAATTATATTTCATGTTAATGATAGATGACTATACCAGGATGACAGCCATCGGTTTCCTAAAGAAAAAAACTAAAGCATTTGAGTGCTTTAAGATCTACAAGGAGTTGGTCGAAAATGAAACTGATTTGAAAATAAAGTGTCTAGGATCAGATAATGGCGAAGAATTCACTTCCAAATTATTTCAGCAATACTGTGACGAAAATGGAATAAAAAGACAATTTTCAACAGCGTGAACACCTCAGCAAAATGGAGTTACTGAAAGAAGGAACTGAACCGTACAGGAAATGGGTAGAAAAATGTTGAAGGACTCAAAATTGCATGAAAAATTCTAGGTTCAAGCAATTGATACGGCAGTCTTCATTATCAACCGAAGTCTTCTCAGAAATAATTGCAACAAGACCCGATATGAATTATAGAAAGGAAAACCAGCTAATGTAAAATATTTCAGAATCTTCGGAAGCAAATGTTATATCAAAAGAGAAGATCAAAATTTGGGTAAGTTTGAATCATGTGTTGATGAAGGTATATTTGTTGGTTACTCACGCAAAAGAAAGGCCTATAAATGATATAATCTAAGACAAAAACAGATAGTGGAGAGAATAAATGTTACATTTGACGAATATGGTGTTCTAACTAATAATGATGAGGATCTAGAATCTTTGAAACTTGAGATAGAGGCTGAAAAAGACACAGAGAAAATTCTAGAACAAGAAGCAACTATCAACTAGGAAGAAGTAAATAATGATCATCAAGATATACCAAAAAATAACAAGAAGCTCCTCCAAAGAGAACAAAATAATGGATTCAAAAGAACCATCCATCAAATCAAATCATTGGTGACACAAATGAAGGTCGACAGCTTCGTTCATCACAACAAGCTCACATTGCTTTTCTAGCAGCCTTTGAGCCTAGTAGTTTTGAGGAAGCCAACCAGAATGAACATTGGGTAGCAACTATGAATGAAGAATTGGATCAAATCGAGAAGAATAACACATGGGAATTAGTTCCATGACCAAAAGGTAATAATTTCATTGGGATTAAATGGGTTTTCAGGAACAAATTGAATGAAGATGGACAGGTTACCAGAAACAAAACAAGATTGGTTTGGAAAGGCTATGCACAAGTGGAAGGTATTGATTTCGATGAAACATTTGCACCAATTGCCAAAATGGAAGCCATCTGAATGTTTCTCGCCTATGCATGTTCAAGAAAAATAAAATACTACCAAATGGATGTTAAGTTAGCATTTCTGAATGGCGAATTAGAAGAAGAAGTTTACATCGAACAACCTGACGGTTTTCTACTATCAGAAAAAGAAGACTATGTTTTCAGGTTATATAAGGCTCTATATGGTCTCAAGTAGGCTCCCAGAGCATGGTATGCTCATCTTGATGGATATCTACGTCAACAAGGGTTCAATAAAGGTACTGTTGATAGCAATCTTTATGTACAAATAGATAAATATAATTTAACAATAATTGAGGTATATGTGGATGATATATTATTTGGTAGCAATTATGATAAACTAAGTAACAACTTTTCTACAAATATGCAAAGTGAGTTCGAGATGTATTTACTTGGTGAGCTAACATACTTCTTAGGGCTTCAAATATCTTAGCAAGAGAAAGGAATATCTATATTTAAAGCCAAGTACATCAAGGAAATGCTCAAGAAATTCAAAATGGAAGATTGCAAAACCATCCTTACTCCAATGGTAACAGGTTGAAAATTGAGCATAGACGACTCATCTAAGGATGTGGATCAGAGGTTGTACAGATCTATGATTGGTAGTCTTCTATATGTAACAGCCTCCTGGCTAGATGTTATGCAAGTAGTTGGACAAGTAGCAAGATTCCAAGCAGCACCAAAAGAATCACATATTATTTTTGTCAAAAGAGTTCTTCGATATCTAAAGGGCATAGAATAATATGGCTTGTGGTATCCCAAGGGTAAAAATCTCATTATTCAAGCCTTTACAGATGCATATTGGGCAGGAAGCGTTGATGATCGTAAGAGTACTAGTGGAGCAGCATTCTATCTAGGTGGTTTTCTCGTATCATGGTTGAGAAAAAATCAAACCTTAATCTTGTTATCTACAGCGAAAGCAGAATACATTGTAGCGGCAGCGTGTTGTACTTAAGTCCTTTGGATGAAACAAAATTTTCAAGATATTCAAGTACAATTCAGTGAGCCTATTCCCATAATCTATGACAACACCAGTGCCATCATCATCTCCAAGAATCATGTCATGCACTCAAAAAAAAAACACATTCTGATAAAATATCATTTTTTTAGAGAACAAGTCACTGAAAAGAATATCAAACTTAATTATGTTGGTACAAAAGAACAAAACGTTGATATCTTCACTAAACCTTTAACTTGTGAAGCATTTGAATATCTTAGCCAGAAGCTTGGGATTCTCCCAAGTTCTCATTAGATTTTCCTTATTCAGAATATAAAAGGGGAGTGTAAGTGTGTAGAGGTCCGTAGGATGGTTGTGTGTCAGGGGAAGTGGAAGTGTGTACAGGTCCACAGGATGGTTGTGTCTCAGGGAGAGTTACCCTTTTCCATTGATGTCAAAGGGGGAGATAATGTTGTAGGGAGAGGTGTCATGATCACATGGGGAGTACTTGTGTTGCCATCAATCTCAAAGGGGGATATTGTTGATCAGCGGTTGTCATTGATTTCAACCCAAGTAGCACCAGGGGCTACCCCAATATTGCATGGGATTTTTTACCTACAAAATTACAATATTCTGGGTCAAGAATGCTTTTTATGTTTTCTACTTGTCGAGATGTTTCCATTGATATAGGGAACGCCATGTAATTCCTCACGGTTTGAGAGATATTCATGTTTGAAGTTTGTAACCCCAGTTAGTGGGCTAAAACCCCATGGGGTTTTGGCATGGGTCATTGAAAAGTCAATAATTAATAATTTTTAAGCTCCTAAAATCCCTCCCATGTTCACTTGTTGAAGTCCCTCTCAACCTAAGCATTTATATAAATTGTGATCCTCATATCCTCCTTATGTAGGGATTTCGCTACCTGAAACAGGTCATTGTGGCATTTTCACTTTAAATTTTTTTCTATGAACGTACAGAAGCTGAAATTTGTATGAGGCAAAGCTGAAATTTGTATGAGGTGAAGAAAAAATCCTGAGGAAGCTCCTGTACAAATTTCAGATCAGGGTGCGCAATATTTTCGAAGATATGATCTGTGGAAGTCAATGTTTTTGTAGGCTCCTGAACTTCATCTCAAAGAAGTGACCTTGGGAAAATAGTCATAACTCTCTCTCTGAGTATCGGATTGGAATTCTATAAAAAGTGGCAGATAGTGCACGAACTGTAGTTTTTTCTTTAACAATTTTAGAGCTGAATGAAGAAACAGTGAGACGAGGCATGTTGTACAAGTTTTCTCTATTGAAATAGTCCATAATTAGGTCATTGTGAGAGATTGGGCATAACTCTCCCTTGAAGAATCCAAATTGGATCAGACCTGTGGCATTGGAAAGAAGACTAAGATTAATACTACATAACCAAAAATCACATATTGGGGATCTGAAATAACAGAGATACACCAGATTCAATATCGAGATCCTAGAAGGCAAGAAAAATCTATATCATGTGTTGTCAAGGGCTATAAAGGACCAGAATTTCTAAGGCAGTAAAGAAAAGCAAGGTTCAACAGAGGATAGTATGACAAGAGCAGCAATCAAGGTGCAAAATAGTAGCAAGAAGTTCAGCACATGAATACTTCAAGTGAGCAGCACTGCATACAATCATTGTAAAGGTATCATTGTACTAAGTCATTGTAAATGCATCATTGTAAAAATTGTATAGGTGTCTATCTGCCAAGAGTTGAAGAGGCGGTGTCTAGAGGTCTAGGATCATCATTAGGTGGTTATGTCATAGTTGGAGTTATGGTCTAGTGTGTATTCTTCTTCTACATTATTCTATGTCATTGTAAAGTGGACCATTTTCCCTAGTACGGGAGTCTATTCTTGTTTTATTCTTGTATAGGGTGGTAGGGTGGCGCTAGGGTGAGTTGTAGCTCATTGGGTGTTGGGGCATCCGTTCAGTTGACTACCGAAGAATCTCAGGCGTGTTATCACTCTAATAATTCCCAAAGTTGTGACATTTTTTATTTTATAGTTTAAAGGATATTAGAGGTAACCATAGACCTACTTTCAAGATTTAGGATCTAGCCTTCCTAGGGCTCAGAGAGGGCTCTCTCTATAAGATTTAACTTTGTTTTTATGTTTGATTTTAGGCTAGTTATATAGAGAAAATTGGTTTGGGGGTTTTGATTGGTTTTGGTGGGAAAATCACTTAACGAGATGGATAGCTGTGAATCTGTAATCCATTGGGCAGATGGAGTCAATGTGTCAAGCAGAAAGATCAAGATCAAGGTCTAAAGTCAAATTTTTAAAGGGAAAGATAGCAGAGTCACTAAAGATCTTCAAAAGCTTATTGGTGAAGTGGCTTTAATCGAGATAAAGAGCAATTAAGAATTCTTTGATCCGAATAAGGAGTGAAAAGGTAGGGATCAATTAAGGGTTCCCTAGTCTGGATATCAGCAGAAAACATTTAAATGAAAACCAGTCAATAACAGAGTGCTTTTAACAAATTCTGATATAACAATTCCTGATTTCACATTAAAATTTAGAACACATTTATGAATGGATGAAAAACATAATAAAATTGATAGATAATATTAGAAAGTACTTCACTTTAGTTGCCCAACACATGAATCCAGTAACATGATGCTTTATTCCTTGAAATCCAGTCTTTTAACTTGAGCTTGATTACAAAAACCCTTAGGTTCATAATGTTCCAGCTATAGAAATCTTCAGCAACTAATCCACGCTAATACTTCAAATGATGAAGTATTTATACATATAGTAATGCAAAATATCTTAGAATAGTCCTAGGAATGTTTTTTGGAAAATAAAATATCTTATTACAAAAAGATAGTGACAGTTGCATAACAAACTTGCAAGTTGTTCTATTTATTAAATAAAATATCTTTCTGTTGGACTTGGGTAGCAATTGGCTGTTGAGTTGTCTTTAATGCTGGCAATCTGATCTTCGATCAGTTTTGAACCTTATCTTTCACCTGATACTCTTTAACAATTGATTACACTTTAATCTTTGATACACTTTAACCTCTGATTTTCATTGATTTACTGTGTAAAAATAGTGACAGTTGCATAAAAAACTTGAACCTTATCTTTTACAAAAAGATAGTGACAGTTGCATAACAAACTTGCAAGATGTTCTATTTATTAAATAAAATATCTTTCTGTTGGACTTGGGTAGCAACTGGCTGTTGAGTTGTCTTTAATGCTGGCAATCTGATCTTCGATCAGTTTTGAACCTTATCTTTCACCTGATACTCTTTAACAACTGATTACACTTTAATCTTTGATACACTTTAACCTCTGATTTTCGTTGATTTACTGTGTAAAAATATGTTTTTACTATGTAAAACTACAACTCTGTTTTTCATCCTCTTTCACTATAAACTGTCTTTTTTAGAGAAAATCTGTGAGCTTCTGCCAAAACTCTTCATCTGGTAATTTAATCTTTGTAAGTTTTCTGAAATTATCATATGCTTCAGTGTACCTTACAAAAGTTGGCTTGACCACAAAGAGGTGTTTTATCTTGTGCTGTAAATAAAACAAGTTTTCAATGCTGTTGTGTAACACTTTACCTGTTGGAACTCCTTGCCAATATGATTTACTCACCTGTTCTTTGGAGAAATCCCTTATATTTTTATTGTAATATTCTTGCTTCATTAGTTTATCATTGATAACAAGAGTATTTGGCAAACCTTTTTGCCTCAAAGTGTCAAACTTAACCATGAATTTAGTTATGGCCAAGTCCATATTTTGACACTTTTCTTCCAACTGTTTCATCAAGTTTTTCTTTGAAAGTACTTTTCGCACCTCAAGAATTGTCTCTGTCCTATCAGTTATTTCTATCTCATCCAATTCTTGCTTGTTTTTAGTATTGAGAAACTTGATTATTTCTAAGGCTTCATCAGGCTTGACACCTAATTCTTCTATGGTCTTCAATATTTCTTCTTTAGATACCTTAAGCAAGTCCTTCTGCTCATATATCACTTGAATGGATGGCCAAGTATCATTGATTGACTCAATGATTTTGGACCATAGTTGATTTTTTATGTACGCCATGGACTCTTTCAAGGTTAACTCTGTTTCTACCTTTTTTAACTGTTCACTTAACCTTTCATCCTTTTGTTCCTATGTTTTAGCATTTATCTATGCTAATTTCTTGGCATATTCAAGGTTCTTGATTTGCTCTCTCAATCTGTTTATCTCATTATTCTGTATTGACATGTCTTTCATGCCTTTAATGATTTTGTTGACCTCATCTGATTGTTGAACTACTGAAGTGGAAGATTCAGTGGTAGAAGTAGTGGAAGAAGTAACTGTCACAGCTATGGACAATGGGACCTTAGGAGCTAACTCTTCTACTAGAGTTGAAGTAACTTCTATTGTCACCGTAGGAATAACAGTGGGAGGGACACTTCGTGTTTTTGCAGCTTCTTTCTCTTGGACTAGCTTGTCCATCTCAATTTCCATCTCCTTGATTTGTGTTGTCATTTGTAATATGAGACTCATCATCTCATATTTTTGGTTTGCCTCTTGTACAATCTCCTTAGCATGGGGATGTTCTGTTGGAGGTAGTTTCAGTTGCTTTCTAAGTGCTGCAATATCAGCATTTTTCTTCTTTACCAATTCTTCTGTATCTTTCATATTAGCAGGGTCATACCCTACTTCAATTACCAATTCCTCTAAAGAATTGATTCTAGTGTCTTTAGCATATGAAGAACCTTTTTCAACCTTAAGTTGATCTCTTATATTTGTCAAAGTGTTCTGGAGCTTTTGGGCACTCATTGCTTTTGTGGTCATGGTAAAATAAAGCATTTCTGAGCTTTGCTTGTGAAACTCAATCTAATCCAATGGATGAATGTCCTCTATTGGAATTTCAATATCATCTCTCTTGTAATCTGATGCTATTGTAGGTTTAGGCACTGTTGGTTGTAGCACTGTCATTAGAAATTTTTTATTTGTATAATCAAAGGCTGAAAGAAGCCTATTTTGAATCCCTGGAGTTTGCTTCAAGTATTGTGAATAGATCTCATTCTCAATCTCCTCATTTTTGGCCTTGATCTATTTATACTTTTCTTTGATATCCATGTCTTTATCCTCTGCCTTCTATGAGAAGATTCTTCCATGCTTTGTTGTTTCTGAATCATTTGTGTGTTGGAAGTAGCAGGTTGCTGCTCATTTTCAATCACTGTAGTATTCATAGTGTCTTTCTCTGGATTTTCTTCATATAAAACCTCAATTGTTTCCTTTTCTTTGTCTACTGGATTAATTTTTGGTTTCTTATTGTACCTGAGCTTAAATCTGGTTCCTGTGGTTGCTTCAGTAGTATATGAGCTTTATTCTCTATTTCTCTTTATGGTTTTGTCCTCCTGATTTGGAGTTTGCAAAGTGTGACTAGTATCACCTTGCTTGACAGATTACATCAATGTATTTTCCAACCATTCAATTTGGTTTGAAAATTTTTCAATTTCAAGCTTCTTTTCATGGATATAAGGGGTTAATTTACATTCCACCCTCATCTTACTGATTATTCCATAAGGATCATAATTCCACATAAAACTTTCATCAAACTTATACTCTAGCAACTATTTTTCTACCTCTGCAGCTGCTTCCCTGTTGTTGCATATAAAAGGACCCACTTGGTTTTTCAATTTGAACTGAGTTTTCTTTTTAGCGGCCAAAAATTTTACAAAATCTGAGTTTAGAATGTCTCTTTTATATTCTAAGGAAAACACTCTCATTGGCAAATACTTTGGCAATTTGTAGGGCAAGAGATTTGATCCATAAACTCTAACCTCAGTGTGGTTTTGGGAAAGATTCCAGTCACCTGTTATGCTATGCTCTGATAACTGTAAAACCTTCTTAATCTCATCCCTTATCCCAGGCTGCACACTATTTGCAAGCATATTTACCAATGGGTGAATGAAACAGTCTGTGAAATCTGCATAAGTGAACTATGTTGACTCTTTTCTAATTAAAGAAGTCCAGAAAATAACTGGCATTGGATTACCTTCTACATCCATATTTTGAAGATTTATTGGAAACTTATCTGACTGTAAGTAGAGGAACATATGGAATAAGAATGAGGTATATCTAAAAACACCTTTAGTAGGAAGTTTTACAAGCTGATCATGGATACTATCAGCTATATACTCATCAAAGTTATAAATGACTACAGGGGGCTGACCAGGTGATCTAGGTGGATATTGGTGGTCACCCACCTATTCCACTTGGGGCCCCACCATTGTCTCTTTCAATTTTTTCAGTTTCGGCACAACTTACTTTTTTTAGCAGTTTTTCGGGTCCTGAACTTCCGGAGCCGTTTTGAGGCCCTAAACGATGTTTTTGGGAAAATCGGGAGCAACATGGGTCAATGGACTGATGTTGCTCACTCAAAATTTGTAGTCCTTGGATAGATATTTCTAACAAGGAATGGTTAGCGTCAAACGGAGATCGTATGCATCTTTGTATTTATGGTTATATGTTTATTCTATTGTGTTCCTGCATAAATTTGGATCAGTGGTATCAGAGCGGTCTACTTTTTCTCGATCCTTCTTTGCATGTCCCCAACGAGGTCGAGGTATAAGGAGTTAGGGCTCGATCTGGTGGAACCTTTGCAAGATCAGCCTCGCAAACCCCGACGGACACCCATGGGGGACAAAAAGAAAGAAGAGGGAGTAGGATATCCTATCAAAATATTGCTGGAGGAGGCCCTCAAAAAAAAAAGGAATGCGATGATGGATAACTTTGCCCAGATCCTTCAACGGCTGCCCACCGGTGGCGCATCTGCATCCAGCAGCCACTCTGGAGGTGAGACTCCCTTTAAGGTACAAGTAAATTTTGACATTCCCATATTTGAGGGTAAAATAGATGCAGATGCCATGGATAGATGGTTGAATCTATTAGAAGGATATTTCTCGGTTCATGACTTTTCCGACCAGGAGAAGATTATTTTTTCACTCCTCAAAGCTACCCCCCATTTCAAGGACTGGTGGGAAACCTACTGTGAGAAAAAGGACGAGAAAAAACCATCTCTTTTCTCGGTCATACCCACTTGGAATTCTTTCTAAGATGCCATCAAGGAACAATACTATCCCGTGGGGAGCTATGAGGACAATTACATACAATGGACCACGCTGCGACAACAAAGGGATCAAGATGTGCATGAGCTAACGAATCTATACCATACCTTGCGCACAAAGTTGAGTATCAAAGATTCAGAGAAACATCTGGTGCTAAAGTATCGCATTTTTCTGCACAGATACATTCAGGAGGAAATGGATTTCCTCGACATCTCCTCGCTTGGTACGGCATACCGGTATGCTGCCAAGATTGAGCAGAAATTCAAACAGAAGAAGTGAGACTTTGGATCTGCGAATCAAAAGCAAGGGAAAGGTGCTCCCAAACAGCAGAACAAAGGACAGAGCCAAGGCATGGTGGCTCAAGACAACTTGTCAAAGCCACAAGCAAAGAACAACACTGCAAAGCCAAGGAAGGACACGGGAAAGTGGTGTGAGTTCCATAAGAGCTCCACTCACAACACAAGTGAGTGTCAGGCCAAGTATTCGTTGGTGGCCGAGATGAGGGCTTTTGATTTAGATGCATGCTCTGACTCTGAATCAGAACCTAACAAGGGGAATGACAAAGGGAAACAGATTATTGATGCAGAGCCCAACGCCATTGTTGCCACTACGAAGATCCAAAAGGAGGAACCGAAAGATCCAGAGGAGGAGGAACATCTCTTCCACTCCCAGATGTGGGTAAAGGGCTCCCCGGTACAGTCCATTGTTGAAAATGGGAGCCAAAAGAACCTCATTTGAGCAGACACCGTGAAGCAATTGGGCTTTCCGACCATAGCTCACCCACATCCATACACCATCGGGTGGCTTCACCAAGGACGAGATCTCCGCGTCAGCTAGCAGTGCCACCTTCCCTATAGCATCAAGGCCTTCACGGATGAGGTATTATGTGACATTGCTCCTATTGATGTTTCTGATGCATTATTAGGACAAACATACTTGTGGAAGCATCATGCTAGGTATGAGTCTTGGCCTCGTGCTATTATTGTTACTTTGGGAAATAAGTTGTACAAGATACCAGAGGTACCACCTCCTGCTGCTATCTCATTGGTTACTGCAAAACAATGCAATAAGCTCATTTCCCAAACTAGGAAATTCATTTTCCTGATGATCCGCCCCCAGCGTAAGAAGAATATTGTGGCCACGACCTCCAGACAAGGCTCCTCTACACGACAACAACAAATTGACAAGGTTGTGGAGGAATATGGGGACATCTTCACCTCACCCACAGGGGTTCCTCTGCACTGTCAGGTCAAGCACCTGATTGATCTGACCCCAGGTGTGTCGCTACCCAATGGATCGATCTATTGGTGCTCTGTTCTGGAGAACAATGAAATCAAGAGGCAGATTCAGGAGCTGCTGCAGAAAGGTCACATCCGACCAAGTTCATCGCCTTGTGGGAGCCCGATCGTGTTGGTACAAAAGAAGGATGGGACGTGGAGACTCTATATTGACTATCGGGCGCTGCAAAAGATCATTGTCCGGAATAGGTACTCGATCCCACGGATTGATGACCTTCTGGACCAACTCAAAGGGGCGAAATATTTCAGCAAGATCGACTTGAAGTCTAGGTATCACCAGGTACCAATCGAACCCTCCGATGTGTGGAAGACTGCCTTCAAAGCCAAGGAAGGCCTTTTTGAATGGTTGGTCATGCCTTTCATGTTGACGAATGCACTTGCAACCTTCATGAGGTTGATGGAAGACATCTTGCGGCCATTCACCAACTCATTTGTAGTGGTGTACTTGGATGACATTTTTATCTTCAGCCAGACTTGGGAAGAGCACCTCCACCACATCCGACAAGTCCTCCAAACACTGCGGCAACACATGTTGTGTGCCAATTTGGAGAAGTGCACTTTTGGCATGACCCAGGTTCAATATCTAAGATACATTATTGATGAAAGGGGGGTGCATGTGGATCCAACCAAGATCCAAGTCATTCGGGATTGGCCAGCCCCAACCACTATAATAGAGCTTCGCAGCTTTCTGGGTCTTGCTAATTTCTACCGAAGGTTCGTGTTGGGATTCTCTCATATCACTTGGCCCTTGAGTCAAGTCGCCAAGGGAGGAGCAAGAGCAAAATTATTTTGGTCGGAATCTCAACAGAAGGCGTTCACAGAATTGAAAAATCGTCTCTGTTCTGCCCTAGTGCTCACATTACCAAACTTGCAACAACCATTTGAGATCGAGACAGTTGCCTTTAACTATTCTATTGGGGAAATTCTTACTCAACAGGGACATCCAGTGGCATATCACAGTGAGACATTGTCTGACACAGTTCGCAAGTATCCCACTTATGACAAAGAAATGTATTCCATTGTGCAAGCTTGTCGACAATGGAAGCATTACATTTTGGGGAAGGAAAAAATCATCCACACAGACCACCGGCCCCTGCAGTTCATACAGACACAAGGGAAGTTGCAGAATGATCGCCATCAGAAGTGGTCCACATATCTGCAACATTTTCATTTGAACATCAAGTACAAGAAGGGTAGCACCAATAATGTTGCAGACTGCCTCAGCCGACCACCGATCGTGGCGCTCACCATCGTGCTCAACTCTTGTGGGCACGAGACTTCTGATTGGCCGCTTCTCTATGAGAGTGACCCAGAATTCGGCCACACTTACAAGGCACTCTTGGGGGGTACGCAAGTTCCAAAATTTCACCTCCAAGATGCACTTTTATGTCACTTGGGACACCTTTGTGTTCCTTCAAGCGAGCGTGCCAAGATGATATGGGAAGCACACTACAGTCGAGTCGTTGGGCATTTCGGGGTCGAGAAAATAGTAGCAATCCTGCAGAAGTATTTCTATTGGCCGAACCTTCAAAAGGATGTCGAGAAGCACATCAGATCCTGCACTGCTTGTGCCATTGCCAAACCGACCATCAAGAAGCAAGGCCTATATACTCCTCTACCTACCCCTAGTCGACCTTGGGAATCCTTCTCCATGGATTACATGTCGGGCCTGCCTTCTACTAAGCAGGGAAATGACTGTGTTTTTGTGGTCGTCGACAGATTCTCGAAGATGGCCATTATGGCGGCCTGCAAGAAGAATATCACAGCAGAAGCCACTGCTAAACTCTTCTTTGAACGAGTGTGGGTGCACTTTGGGATCCCACAATCTATCATATCAGATCGAGATAGCAGGTTCCTCAGCACATTTTGGTCCAGCCTCTGGTCAATGTTGGACACAAAGCTCACCAAGTCCACAGCTTTCCATCCCCAAACAAATGGCCAGACAGAGGTCGTCAACAGAATGATTGTACACATTATGCGCATGTACAACTCAAAGCATCCACGCACATGGGACGAGAGCCTCCCCTATGTACAACACAGTTATAACCGGGCTCTCCACAGTTCAATTGGCCATAGCCCCTTTAAGGTGGGCTTGGGATTCCAACCACTATGTCCCATTGACATAGCCATGCCGTTTGCAGCTGCTCAGGCCGATTCAGCTCATGTCCAGTCTGAAGTTGACAAAGCAAGTAGCTTCATCGAGCGCATTCAACACATCCGCCAACAGGTTCATGAGATATTGGACAGAGCCAATGCGAAGTACAAACAACGCCATGATCAACACCGAGTGCCACACCACTTCCAGGTGGGCGACAAAGTATGGCTACATTTGCAGAAGGAGCGCCTCACTGGACCTCACGGCAAGCTTCGCCCGCTCCGATACGGGCCGTACACCATCACCAAGGCTGTAGGTAACAATGCCTTCGAGCTTAGTATTCCACCATTCCTTGGTCTGCACCCAGTCTTCAATGTGGACCGCCTTCGTCCTTACTTTCCACCTCTACTGGACACCTCGGACATTGCAGAACAACTCACACCAACAGAGTTAAACCCAGACTGCATGGAACAGGCCACCACGGATTGTATCATGGACATGCAAATCAAGAACACTCGTCAACAGCAGATCCAACTGTATCGGGTTGTCAAAGCTGGCCAACTCCTGCACCAAGGAAAGTGGTTCACCAGGGACCAAGTTCAGCAGAAATTTCCTCATCTCATGGAGGAACTTAACGCAATGGGGACCATTGCTTCCTAAGGGGGGAGGAATGATCCGGGTGGATATTGGTGGTCACCCGCCTATTCCACTTGGGGCTCCACCATTGTCTATTTCAATTTTTCAGTTTCGGCACAGTTTACTATTTTTAGCAGTTTTTCGGGTCCTAAACTTCCGGAGCCGTTTTGAGGCCCTAAACGACGTTTTTTTGGGAAAACGGAGAGCAACATGGGTCCATGGACCGATGTTTCTCGTTCCAAATTTTTAGTCCTCGGATAGATCTTTCTAACGAGGTATGGTACGCGTCAAACGGAGATCATATGCCAAAGTTACGCCCCTGGGAAGTTGAAACACCAATTTACCCAAACGGGGCCCATAGTTTTGGCGCTTCATCTCCTAGGGTTAGGGTTTTGGCTGTTTAGGATTTCCCATTGTTTCTAAATAATAAATAGGCCATTGAGCCTCATTGTAACTCAGTTCAAAGGCCTGTAGCCGCCACATCTCTTCTTAGAGATAGCTACCAGCGCCCTAGCTAGTTTATTTCTATTCTGTTAGTAAGCAAATTTCAGTTATTTGATATTAATGAAATGAAGTGTTATTTCCACTACATCTTTGTATTTATGGTTATATGTTTATTCTATTGTGTTCCTGCATAAATCCGGATCACCAGGTACAAATATGGACAAAAAACCAAGTATAGATTCATCAATGTGTTCATCAGTGAAGTAACCAAGGATAAAAGATAGCATTGAAATAACATGTCTTGATCCTTCTGGGAATTTGGAGGATGAATATGGAGGATTTAGCTTGGGGATTTCAAAATATGAGGGCATGAATTTTTGAAATATCTGAAATCTTTTAGGAAAGTCTAACTCCTGATAAAACTTTGTAAGGGCTTCTATAGACAAAAGGACTGCATTTGGCTCTGGTTGTAAATGAAGCATTTGGTTTATGGATTCAGCAGTGATAGTGAATAATACTTTTTTCTCATCATTAACAATTGCTCTTTGATCTGGGTAATAGTGAGCTTCACACAGTCTGATGACCTCAGGGAACTGATGGGTATGGGGAACTACATATTTGGGCAAATTAGACTCCCAAATTTGCACTTCATCTACCTGATCCAAAGATTTTCTTGGCTCCAGCAGCGGAGCTCAAGAAGATTGAATTCAGTTACTGGATTAGTGATTTTATAGTCTACATTAGCTAAATGGGTATGCTCAACATCTACAACAGGAGGTTGTAGGGGATTGATGACAATGGTGCTTTTAGAAGCCAATACTAGATTTGTTTTTTCACAATTTAACTCTCTAGATCTTAAAAAACTATGTTTTATAGGTTTTTATACACTTCCGTAAGATTAGACAGTTTACAGAGGTCTTTAGGTATGACAAAGGTTTCTTTTAAATAGAAATATGTAAAATTATGGTATCTTCTGGTTCAAACTTTCAATTTCTGCTCCAAAATCAATCTTTAAACATTTTACAGACTCAGGAAAGGCTTAACAAGGGTTTATTGCTCTTTTCTTTGATAAAACAGCCCTAAACAGTCAAATTCATGCACTAAGGGCTTCTGAGTATTTATAAAAAGGTTTTGAATCAGTCAGAGGGTTTCTAAAGGTCAGTGTATGGCTAAATTTCTTCAATTTTCTTTAGAAAATAGGTTACAGTCTCCAAAAACTATGAAATTATCAAGGTTTTGAAACAGAGATGAATATATGAGGAAATCAGGGTTTTTCTTTAGGTAAATAGACTTTCAAAGATTTTAATTCCATAGAATGATTCTTTTCAAATGATGGATGGGTATTTTTCTTGAAAAATACCTGTAATTTGAGGAATTTTAATCCCGGATGCGGGTGTACAGACAGGTGTTTAACTCGATGGGACAGGGGTGCGGCGAGGTGGGATGACACCTGCCTACCCAGGACATGGAAGATATCTAGTCACTGTTCGACGGATCCTTGCATTTACGCTTCGCAGATTTCAAAGGCATTGTTTCAATGGGTTCAGGATTTCATCACATGCCCACTGCGCTGGTTTCTGCCTTCGCATGCTCTTGCATACTGGAGACCTCGGCTCTCTTCAATGCTTCAGTTATGATGAGGGATTTTTGATGCATGAGAGGGGAGGATAAATTGCAGGGTGGCGATGGGCTTTCTGTGGAGTTGCCTCAGTCACACCGCGCCCACTTCTTTCTGGCCTCAGGACTCAATTATGGATTCAAATTTTATGGTGTCGGTTCTACCATTCATGTTGTCTCTCGCTGCCTGGAGGGGGATGTTATTTTGGATCTGTGCTCTGGTCCTTTAGCAGAGCCACCTCCGTTGGACCTTTGGCACTTCACTCGGGCCTCTGGCTTCCTTTCGATTTGTTATTACCCTGCCCTCGCTGTTGCACGGTCACAATTTGTCTCCCCTATGCCTCGTCTGCGCCACAGAATGCGGAGCCGCAGAGGCGGCACCAGGGGTCGTCCTTCGAACATGCAGTCCAGCCCTTCTTCTGACTCGCCTTCACTCTCCAGCGGTTTGTGGGCTGGCCACTACCCTCGAACGCGCAATGGGAGAGGGCATTTTCTTGATTCCCGCCATTGTTGGGGCTCCCCTGCTCCCCGACCTCCGGCCACCTTGCCTCCCCCCACAACTGGCTCCGCGCGCTTCACCTTCAATAGTGCTCCGATTCGCCCAAGGATTACTGCTCTCTTTACAGTGGTCTTCCATGAGGAAGCCCAAATGGGGGAGTCTAACGCACATACGGCGGGACTTGGTTCGGACTTCGCCCAGACTTCGAACCTCCAGATGGGGATTGGCAGCGCGTCGATGCAGGTTCTGGATGCTCATGCCCGCAGCGTTCCTGATGCTGTGATGGCGCCAGCTGATCCAGGTCCCTCAGAATCTGAAGCTGCTTTTGCCAGGGATTTTCTTGCTTTAGGTTGGTGTCGTATTGTTGAAGAACCTCCAGATGACTAGTCTACTTACTGTGGTGCTTCTTTCTTACCCTGCGGCCCATACAATTGGGCATGGTTCTGTTCAAACTGTTATGTGGAATTTTGGCTTATTTTTGTACATTTTTGGATCCATGCAAACTCTGCAACATCAGGAAGATCATAACTTGCTCCCCTGCATGGGTTTTGTCAGACTGGTTTCCCTGTCATTGGGCAGTCTCCATATGTGTTTTTCATGATAATTATGCCTTTCTCCAGGGCAGTAGTTTTTTCTACGGTCACGATGTAATTTTAATCCCTTGTTAATAGATTAATCTTATTTAGAAAAAAAAAAAATTGAGGAATTTGACTTGGAAAAGGGTTTTCTAGCGGTCTGTAAGCTTTCAAAATCTTTGTTGAAGTCTTTTAAACACAATTTGGAAGCTCTAAGCGGTCGCAGTGATGAATTCAACTGAATTTCTGTTGTTTGTGCATTAAAACAGGGCGGCAGCGCTCTTTCTTCTGTCGGGAAGGTTTAACGAGCAGAAAATGCAACAGAAAAGGTTTAAACATGTAAATATTTTTGTTTTATAGAAATTTGGTTGGAACAGTGTATTCATTTAATGCCAATCAATTTTAAATGGGAAGCGGTTTGGCGCGGGGAGGATTTTTACAGGTAAGTGGTTATCGCATCGAATAAAGGTGGTAAATGGTATTTTTCAAATGGATGTGATCCATTGAAAAGATGACGCGTGGAGAAGAGAGAGCGGGGCAATACCGCTCATATCGCAAATCTGAAATCGATTAACCATCGCGCTATTGAAATTGCGATATGAGTTTTGGGCTGTCAGATTGGGCGGAGGGAGTGTGAACAGTCAGGATTGATCGATTAAGTTGTTGGGTAGATGGGCGTGGGCCCTGGGGTCTTTTATGCAGCGGGTTTAAGTTTTATATGCGTTAAAACGTAGTTTAAAACATAAAGTCTTATGTTAAATGGATAGAAGGGATAGGCGGATATCAATGTATTTTAACCAAATGTAATGTATACATGTGGAAAATAAACATTGGGAGGGTTTTAATATAATACATATGTTTTAAACCTATGGGGGAGTGGGGAATATGTCACTTGGGTTTAAATAAACCATAGGATAAACATATAATATGGGTTTGGGTTATTTAACATAAAGGATTTAATATATTACGAGATGGGGTATATAATGGAATTAATAAATAAGTTAAATGTTAATATGAAAATGAAAATGAGCGGAAAAATACACAAATATACTAAGTAAAGTGTGTTTTAAGTATTTTTGGCACAATTTTCATAGTGGTGGCCCCATTTTAAACATTTCACACTTATACTTTAGGATAATGTATTTTTGTGGGTTTTTTGAATATTTTTTTATGAAATGAAAGTAGTTAAGGGGGTTTTTACTTTTCCGAAGAAAAAAATGTTTTTATCTTAAGAAAAGAGATTTTACCTTAGGAAAAGGGTGTGATGTTGAGGACAAGGGATTTTATGAAGGGAAAAGGCTTTAATGAATTGAAATACAATATTTAGATGCCAATCAGTCATTAAGATGTGGGTTTGGTCCCACCAGAAGTCAGAGAAATGCTCTGAGTCTTTATAACTGAAGGATTTAATACTGGAACACATTGAGGGGAGGGGAATTAGTAATATGCCAGATGATGTTTTATCCATTCCTTGTAAAATTGCTTTCTACTTACCCATTTTCTACGTTAACATTTTTTCTTCATTTACATGGGTGCATTTGAGCTTGCAAACCCTAATCCATTTTTCTTTTAAAGCAGGAAACTATCTAATTCTAACCTTATTTCATCCGAGGGCTCATATTAAACTGTTGAGATCCTCATTTATTCTCTAACTATCTACTAATTTGTCAAGTTTAAACTGTTTGACAAGATCTTTATTCTCTATCTATAAACATGAAATTTAAAGCATGAAAAAGTTAAGATTAAACTATTTAACTCGTCATGGATTATGGCATTTTGAACAAGCTGCACATAATCATTTATTTGCAGTAAAAGTAAAAAGTAGTGGAATTTTGACTTGCATCACTTTCATGACTTATTCTTATCTCTTTTTGTGTGGGGTTCACTTTTCTATTCTTTTTTATATTTTTCTTTTCAAGTCCTTTGGTTTTTCTTTTAGGACTTTTACCCTCTTTTCATTTTTTATTTTCTTTTCAAATATGGGAAAACAACTTGTAGAAAGAAAGGTATGTACATATTTACAAGACTAATCAAAGTCAATTCAAAAATTATGAACCCTATTATTATAGGACCCTAACAGGGCGTTGGAGCATCCATCCAATGGGAGCTGGAGAAGAATGCTTTTCTAGATTATAGGAAGTTGGAGCTTTATTTTCAATTGGAGTTGAATATTAAAGAACTATTAGAAAATCATTCGTGTGTTTTTTGTCTCGAAGAGGGTTCCCATTTTAAAAACTATGTGCATTTGTGTTCCTTTTGTTTACTGTTATCATTGTACAAACACTGATAATAATTGAAGATTAACTAATGCTCTAATTGAAAGGAATATTGATTCACCCCCCTCTCAGTATTTCCAATAGATTTGTCCCCATGATTTATGTATGAGTTGTAATTAGTTAACTCAATTAATTGATTTAAAATTAGTTTAACTAGTTCTAACTGAGTGATGAGCTAGAGATAGGTCCAGTGAATTAAATATGATTTAATTCACAATGAGTGATTAATCAGTTAACTAATAATTCGCTATAAATAGCTATTGCATGTCAGTTCTAAGGAAGGCCTAGTTGAGATTGAGGTTAAAGGGATGATAACTATGAGTTATATATTTATAAAATTGTACAAGTTAGTTATAGAGTCATGTGGAAGCCAAGGAAGAATTGCGCCATCATTCCAAGGGAATTTACTATTTAATAGGGTGAAAATTCCACATGGAATGCATGAGAAAGGCAGGTTGAGCAGAAGCTGAGAATTGGCTAAGTATTTGTCTAATTTTTCCTAGATCGGTGTGAGATAGTTAACAGAGTGCAGCAGTTTCTCTTGAGAGAGAAAGCAATGTATTGTTTCATGATCCTTGAGTTTATAAAATATACAGATAGTGGGGTTTTGGGTAGTGTGCTTTCCGCAGATAGATATTTTGTTGTGCAATTGATTTACTTATTTCTCTTACTTTTTATGTGATTATACAATCGTGTTTTGTTTCCGCAAATTGTAGAAGGATTTGGTATCTTTTTTTAGTACATTATAAGGTCAGATCGAACCGCGTTGCTAGATTTTCTACATAAATTTCTCTCGAAAGTGTCATATTATCATGCTAAACATGGGGGAATATGTATTGAATAGTCCAATTCTTTCCATTTCAATGGGTGGGGTTGATGTTGTACTAAGAGTCCAATGGTTACAATATTTGGGGATGATAGCTTTTAATTTTCAAGAAATTTTCCTGAATTTTTTTTGGGAAGGAAAGGAAGTTGAATCAAGGGGGATCATAGGGAAAGTAGGAAATATAACCAGCTCTAATGGCATGAAAAAACTTTTGAAGAAAGAACATTGGTGTGTAATTGTAAAATTATGCTCACTAGAGGCTCAAACATTGAAATCATTTATTTCTCCAAATTTCCAAAAAGTCTTGGGCAATCATTCCAAGGTATTTGAGACTCTCAAAGGCCTCCCACCTATTCATTTGACTCTAGGAATTTTTCCTCCAAATATCAGACCTTACAGATATCCCTATTCCCAACAGAGTGAAATTGAACATATGGTGGCAGGAATGCTAGAGGCTAGTATAATTTAACCTAGTCAAAGTTCTTTCTCTGCTCTAGTAGTATTGGTACAAGAAGAATGGATCATAGCATATGTGTCCATATTACAGGGAGCTCAACAATATCACTATTAAAAGTAAATTTCCCATTCTTGTCATTGATGAATTGTTGGATGAATTATATGGATCAATTTACTTCACCAATTTGGATCTTCATTCAGGATATCATCAAATCAGAATGAAGACTGGATACATTCTAAAAATAGCATTTAGAACTCATGAGGGTCATTATGAATTTTTGGTCATGCCTTTTGGCCTTACTAATGCACCTTCCACATTTCAAAGTTTGATTTCTTAGAAAATTTGTGTTAGTAATTTTTGATGATATACTAATCTACAACAAGTCATTGAATGATCATGTTCAACATGTTGATAGGGTGCTCAAACTATTGGAAGAGAAACAATTATATTCAAAAACCTCCAAATGTTTATTTGGAGTACATGAGGTGGAATATCTGGGTCATATTGTATCTCATGAGGGTGTTAGGGTAGACACAAAAAAAATTAAATCCATTAAGGATTGGAAAATCCCACAACCATAAAGCATCTTCGAGGATTTCTCAGGTTGACAAGGTATTATCACAAGTTTGTTAAAAATTATGGGAGAATAGTAGCACCTATAAAAACATTACTGAAGAAAGATGCATTTTCTTGGACCCCATAAGCAACTAAGGCCTTTGAACATCTTAAAGAGGCGATGTGCCAAGCACCGATCTTATCTATGCCAAACTTCACAAAAACATTTATTGTGGAATGTGATGCCTCAGGAAATGGAATTGGTGTTGTTTTAATGCAATAACGAAGACCCATTGCTTTTGAAATTTGTTCAATATGTTATGAAACCACCTCAAAAAATAGAAGAAAAGAGATATCAACGCCTTAGAAGTCAGCCACTTCGAGGGGGAAACCTCCTTTACATTACATAAATGAACAATTCTTGGATGATTCAAATGAAAAAACCTCCTTTCTATATATAGGATTCCATGGGGTCACAATATAATCCTAGCCGACCTAACAATAATAATGTAAGGGCACAACAATAACAATAGTGGGGTTTTATGGGGTACAATAATAACAATATGGGGACTATAGGGGTAGAAAAATAACAATAAGGGGGCTACACTAACAACAATAAGGGACTACACTAGTAATATAGGGACCTAACACAATCAATGGAAAGTATTTACACAACCTATTTATGAGAAGGAAATGTTGGCAATACTACATGCGCTAAAGCAATGGCGACCTTACCTAATGGGAAGACACTTCAAGGTAAAAGCGTGTCATGATAGTCTTAAATACTTTTTGCAACAAGTATTATCTTCAGAAGAGCGGAAAAAATGGGTCACAAATATGTTGGGTTATGACTTTGAAATCATCTACAAAAAAGGGAAGCATAATGTTGTTGCAGACGCACTCTCAAGAAAGGATGAGGATGTGGAAGCATTGCTCTGTGCCATTTCTATTATCCAACCTGATTTGATAACCAAAGCATAGGATGAATGGAAGAATGATGAAGAGGTGTGGATAGTCATTCGGAAGTTGCAATGAGATCATAAAACATTTGATATATTTAGCTAGAAAAATTAATCATTATGGTACAAAAATCGCTTATATCTTTGTAATACTTCCAAACTCAAGAAAAATATTCTTTTGGAATTGCACACCTCCCCTTTAGGAGGGCAATGAGGATTTTTAAAAACTTACCACAGGATCAAGAAGGATTTTTTTTGGGATGGCCTTAAATATTATATTCATAATTTTTTGGCAGAATGTTTGGTTTGCCAACAAAATAAAGTTGATACGATTAATACCCCGGGTCTATTACAACATTTAGCCATTCCAGGTCAGTGTTGGGAAGAGGTCTCAATGGATCTTATCATAATTTTACCCCAAGTATGAAGGAAAGAGTTTCATCATGGTGGTAATTGATAGACTTACCAAGTATTCACACTTTTGTGCATCATCTCATCCTTTTAAATCAAGTACATTTGCTATTGCATTTATGGAAACAATTAAAAAGATACATGGAAACCCAAAGATTATTGTAAGTGAAAGAGATCACATTTTCACTAGAAATTTTTGGATGTATTTATTTTCTTGTATTGGTACTCAATTAGCTCATAACGCATCTTATCATCCTCAATCTAACAGGAAAACTGAGATAGTGAACAAATGTTTGGAAGGATATCTTTGTTGCTTTGTATCTGACAAACAAACGCAATGGGTCAAGTGGTTACCTATAGCTAAAAGGTGGCATAACACTTCCTTCCATATTGCAGCAAAAATGACTCCATTTATGGCACTTTATGGATATCATCCACCATCCATCACATCATCTTTAAGAGAAAATTCTAAGGTTAAAGCAGTGGAAGATCACATCGAGCATCAACAACAAGTTCTCCAACTCTTAAAGGATAATGTAACTTTGACGCAGAATTGAATGAAATAGCAAAAAAATCAGCATTGCAGTGAAATAATATTTGGTGTAGGCAACTAGCTATTTTTACGGCTACAACCATACAAACAAATGTTCCTCAAGCAAGTTAAGAAGAATAATAAATTATCACTGAAGAATTATGGTCCTTACAAGGTGTTGCAAAAGATTGGTACTATGGCATACAAATTGGAGTTTCCTTCATCTTCCTGAGTACACCCAGTTTTCCATGTTTTGTGATTAAAGAAGGTTATTAGTGACAAGCTCCCAATTCAAACAGTGTTACCAGAAATTTACGAAGAATGAAAAATCATATTTGAGACTGAAGTAGTCACGGAAACAAGAACCCGATATCTACAAAATCAATTAATTCCAGAGTAATTAATTAAGTGTAATAACTTACCCGTTGAATATCCCACAACAGGGGATGAGAATTTTATATAGAATCATCCATAACTACTCAAGTGTTGAGGAAAACAAATTTTTGAAGGAGAGGGGCATGTTAGGTCCCTGTAATACTAGTGTAGCCCCATATTGTTATTTTTGTGCCCATGTATCCCCCATGTAGTTATTTTTGTGCCCCATAGAAGCCCACTATTCTTATCGTTGTTCCCTTACATTATTATTGTTATGTAGGCTATGATTATATTGTGACCCGTTAGACTCCTATATATAGCAAGGAGGTCTTATCATTTGTATCGTCCAAGAATTGTTCATTTATCTAATGTAAAGGAGGTTTCCCCCTCAAAGAGGCTAATTCTTAAGTCGTTGATCTATATTTTCTTCTATTTTATGAGTTGGTTTCATAACAGTCGCAAGACAAAAAACAACCATTGTTGATCTACCGTTTTTTAATAATGTCAAAGCCAAAGTATCATCTGCAATGAGTGCATCTTCAAATGGTTCCAACTAGAAGCTCTCGTTGTCGACGGACCAAGCAGATGTACCTCTTCCTTATTTGGATCAAAAGAAGGATTATGATAGTGCAACTCTCTCAAAATGGGCAATCCTCCAAAAACAATAGAAAATTTGGGTTGGACCCAAGTAAAAAAAAAAATACAAAAGGTAACTCCCTAGGAAAGTTGAAAGGTCAAGCAAAACAAAAAAGTCAAGAAAGAAATGGATTACAAATATATTTGGATTTTAGGGTTTTTTTTGGAAAGTCTTCAGTTGGAATTATTTCAAACTCTCATTAAAGGGTTGTTCTAGTGCAAGGTTTTGGGTTGTTCATGCGTGCTCTAATCCAAACCTTCTAGGAATTTTGGTTAAATCAGTCTTCAAAAGAAATGTATGGGTTTAGTTAGATCCCATTTTATTTAATATAAATTTTTACCTATTTATTTTAAAAATAATAATAATAAATAATAATAATAAGTGACTAGTTTCAAAATTTGATGAGTTTACGAGATAAATAGTCTAAACAAATTAATAATTTAGATGGTTAAATATAGACAAAGAAGAATTTAAAAGGAAAAATAATATGTCAAATCACTATTGTTGTAATGGTCCTTGATAATTAAATATTGTGACAACAATTGAGGCAATCAAACATTTCATCTCTTGCATTTACCAATTGGACAACTTAATATCAAAGCACATTTATGAGACTAAAAATGTAACCAACAATGACTTTTGTTTTTATTTTGTACATAGAAAAAATTAGTAAAACCCAGTAGGCTACTAATACATTTATATGAAATTAAGATTGTGCATTTGTAGGCAGACGGAAAATGTAAAAGGGTGGCAAGTTTATAGAGACTTGGCTTCTCAATAAGGTTACTTGTAATCGAGAAGGAAGAATAGGTTGCAATGAAATAGAAGTTTTGAATTGCATTTTTCAAATTTGATAAACCTAAGATATATATAAATACCAGAGAAATATTAAGTGGACAAAAATTGGTAACAAAAGTTTTAAATGTTTCTTAATTGTAACAATATAATTGTCCTTCCTATAATGTGCTAATTTTTTTTTGTACTTAAGTGCTTTTTATTTAAATATTTTAATCCAAAAACATCCACGGGGTTTTGGATAGACGGTGATTAGGTATGTTCTTAAGGTACTCCTTGATGTGAAGTCACCGGTTCAATTCCCTGCCCCAATCGAGATGATGTACCTAGACATGATGATGAAGATGTAGTCTTACCCAAATTAAAAATAAATAAAAATAATACTCCAAAAACATAATATAATTTGAGAAATATACATGCTCTCAATCATTTTATCACATTGAAATGATAAAATCCCACAAGATACACACATTTATATAGATTTACATTTGCATAAATCAATGGCATTAAACATGTAAGAGGTTTTTACGTGCACATCTATATAAATAAATCCATAAATTTAATTAACAACAAATACATAAACAATAACATAATACTTATCTCTAAAAGTATCTAACAACAATGTTTGTCTGGGAAGATTTTTCCACCCAATGATAAGCTCTTTATCTAGTAAAGTAATAAGATATTGGATGGTTAAATGCATAAGATGAATAGTCCAAGGGAGCGATAACAAATCAAAGAACTATTGGTGTAACAACCCTAGATAACCAAACATTGCATGTTAATTAAGGCTATTAAACAATTCACTTCCTACATTGAGGAAATATTCCAATATGGATGCAATCTCAAATGACTAGGGTATAAACTAAACATGTTGATATCAAAGCACATTTATGAGATTAGAAAAAGTAACGAACATTGATTTTTATTTTTTATTTTTTTGTGTATGTGGACAAAAATAGTAAAACCTACTAAGCTACTAATACATTTAGATGAAATTAAGATCATGCCCCTATAGGCAAAGGGGAAATGTAAAAGGGTGGCATATTTATGAAGAAACTTCGTTTCTAGGTGAGGTCACTTGAAATTGAGAAGGAAGCACATGTTGTATTGGAATAGAAGTTGTTAATAACGTTTTTCAATTGTAATAAAACTAATATAATTGAAAATACTAAAGCACAACAATTTTTTTAGGCAAAAAGCTAATAAAAATTTAAAGAATTCTGGTGGAAATTGATGAGGATTGGTTGCAAAGATTTCAAATGTTCCTTGATGGTAATAAAATTATTATCCATCCTACAAAGTGCCAAGTATTTTTCTAATCAAGTGCTCTTTATTTAAAAAATTTAATCCAAACACCATAAATATTAATCAAGTAATATGTATGCTCTAAAACATTTTCTAAGTTGAAATGATAAAAACCCATAAGATATACATGGTTCTATAGATCTAAACATGCATAAATACATGTTATTAAACACATAAGAGGTTTAAACATATACATCTATATAAATAAACACATAATTTTTATTGACAATAACCACATAAAGCCCACAATAATATAATACTTATCTCCAAAATTATTTGGCAACAATGGCAGACTCTTTATCTTATAGTGTGTTCCTTCTCTCGTGCCATTGTTTCCCTCACCAAATAAATTTGACTGGTAAATTTTGATGTGGTAGTATCTCAAAACCTGAACCATAAACAATTTTTTGGGAAAATTATGTGGAAATAAACTTAAACCGTTGATAGCCACAACTAAATCAAGGAAAATAAAAATCAAAGCCAAAGAACACTATTGAGCCTAATGATTTAGACCAAGGGTAAGGTGTTCAAGTTATAACATAACCAATCCCTGTAACAGCTCTGGGTAAAAATTTCATGTAATAAAGGATACTAAATGAAAAATAAGACCAAGGTCATGGGACACATATTCCAAGTTGAATATTGGGCATAATTGTATAGTGGGCATCACTTGTTCTTTATTATGTCTAAGGAGATTGGCAAGGCATTGGAAAAGGTGAAGAGGCATTTATTGGCATTTTTTTATGAGAAATAAATAAAAATAGGAGAAAAGGGAGATGAAAGGTAAAAAAATGTGCATGAGAGGGAAATGGAAGGAAAATGAAGGAAAATGAATCAAATAGAGGCCTCAATGATAAAAAGGCTTCCGAGGATCAATTCACAACTTTTTAACTTCAATTTTGGAGCTCTCTTCTATCCTATCATTATCTCATACTATCTTGCACACTTAGAGCATTCTTGGAGCACTCTAGCATTGGAGAAAGGAAGACAAAGGAAGGACAACAAAGCCAAAGGAAAAACGAGGAAGGTTCGATCAAACAGCTTCAACGGGAGGATTTTGCAAGTAACAGGTTGCATGTGTGATTTTCTATTTGAGGTGTGAATGCATGGTACATGAATTTTTTTATTTGGTTCATTTGTTGTTATTGGCATGGGTTTTTCCTAGTTTTGACAATGATTTCAGTATTTCCTTTCCATTTCTTGGATAGCCATGGTGTGATGGGATTCTTTTCTAGTTAAAATTTGGATTACTAGAAGATTTTGGAACCAGGAGACGTGGTCTTGGGAAAATTACCAAGGGTTGGGGGTGGAGGTGGTTTAATATCTGGGAATCCCTCGACAAGTGGGTGGAGACAGGAAAATTCCTCAAGGTAATGGTGAAGAAACTCTGAGGCATCTAAGCTTATTTGGGTTTCGTGATCTCTTGACCAGTTTTGGCTAGATTATGGTAGCTTGAGGATGGAGGTGGTTTAATCTCCAGGAAGCCTTGGTTGTTTACGTCTTGAGATCCCACATTCATGCTTGGAATATGGCATGGGGGCGATTGGTTGGAAGAAAGATTTGGTTTAGCCCAATATATGGTCATGTGGTACGTGGAAGTCCCTAACTTAGTTGGCTTTTGCATTAGTTAATAAGAGTTATTTTCCTATTATATTATATGAGCACTTATACTTGATATTATGTTTATTTGACGGTTGTTACGTCATGGTTAATGATATGGTTATATGTAGGTTATATGCATGGATCTGTAATGTGTTATTACTATGGCTTTGTTAAGTATTTGATAAGTATATGATGGTTAATGAATGCATGGGCTAACAAGTGTTATTATAGCTATTAAGAGAGGGAAATAGACCTTATTGATGATTATTAGATGGATTACAAACCCTTATGATCATATATGTATTCATGGTCTGTAACTCACATGTTCACTATATGTTTGACAAAATCATTGTCATGATTAGGCCTAGTTAGTTCAAGTTCTTATTCAAGTTTTATATGAATATCTTTGTCTTTATGTCATTTATCACTCTAAGAATTTATAGAAAGTTATGGGCAGTGGTCTGGAGGTTGGCCTGGAAAAGTGGCTTAGATCTCAGGACCGCAGGCACTGAATTGAGAAATTTAGGTCACAACCGCATGGAGCAAGGCTTGTGAGTGTGGTTAGAGGCCTTCAACCGCATGCAGGAAATTTAAAGGGTGTATTTGGGAGTCTATGTCACTTAAAAAAAAAATTATAGCTCAGGGATTGACCACCTGGGGTGTTTCTTTAGCTCCTGGGTGATTTGTAGTCCCTATAGGATGTCATTTTGTGGTCAGTAAGTCTCAGTTGTAGGCCCCAGTTCCTTAACTAGAGATAGGAGGTCGGGTCATGTCATAGTGGAACTCTACTTCACATTTACCCACAGGGTTTTTAAAAGTGGGTAAATGTGGGGAGGGGGCATTACAGATTGGTATCAAAGCATGGTTGAAATACTTGGACTGGATAGGCTAGATGCATGTTGTTATGCATGCATTGTCATGGTTATGGTTATCATGCATGAGGTCATTGTATGCATTTAGTATTATCATGCATGATGTTGATATATTGATATGATCATGTATGTATATATATATATATATATATATATATATATATATATATATATATATATATATATATATATTGTGATAATGTGGATTGATTTTTCAGATGAGATAGCTTCCCTTGCACTTCACTGAGTTATGATGATCTTGTTTATATTTGGTTATATGACATGGTATGTTTGCATGAAGAATAATATCAGATATGACAAGTAGAATGGTGGATTACAGTTCACATGACTCCCCTTATAGATCAGATGAGAAGCCAAGAAATGAGTACTCTCCAGGCATAGTAGATAACTTGAGAAGTTTAAAGGAAAAAATTAGGAGATGCAAAGAAACTAATGACAGGATCATTCAGCCACGGGAAAGACTTTCCAGGGCACAGGAAAAGTAATCAGAGGTTAATGCGGTCATCCTTCAGAGTTTATCCAATTTGTAGAGATAGGGATCGTTGATATCATTTTGACAGGAGGAGTGAGAAGGGGTACTTTCCAAATGTGTTCAAGAAATCCAAGCCTCCTACATTCGATGGAGAACTGAAGAAACTGGAAGATGCAGAAACATGGCTTCTTGGAATGAAGAAGTTATTTGAGTTGCATGACTATACAGAGAACATGAAAGCCAAGATAGCCATTTTCAATCTCAAAGGAAAGGCAGACATATGGTGGGAAGATGTGAAGCATGTCAGAGGCGTCAGGACAAAGGAGATGGGTGGGCATGAGTTCAAAATACTCCTTACAAAGAAGTACTTGTATGATATATATTATGATGGTAAGGCTAAGGGGTTCTAAAAATTCAACATATGATCTATAACAGACAAGGAGTATACGAATAAGTTTCTGGAATTTTTGAGGTATGTTCCTTACCTCAAGGACAAGAAGACGAAGGTTCAAATATTCATCAATGGAGTTCCATTAGCATTCAAAGATTGGATTTAGTATGATGAACCTAGGTCATTAGAGTAATTCATTGGGAATTTGAAGCATTGTTATGAGAAATTAAAGCACAAGACTGATCCTAAGCGTGATTGGAAAGGAAATGATAAGACTAAAGGAAAGTGGAAACTAAAGTGAGCAAGACCTCAAGATGCATGTGAGAAATAAAATTGTTCTCCTTACAAGAATTTTAATGAAGTAAATAAGGGACATGGACCTCAGCATGGAGAGAAGCAAAATAAAGGTAGTGGCAAGGAACCTTTGTAGTGTTGAAAATGTGGAAAATATCATCACAAGAAAGATTTTAAATTGTACCATGCCGGCAGGCCTTATATCTACGGTGCTCAGGAGGTGAAAATAGTTAGGGATGTTGGTCAGAGCATTCCTCGGATTTATGAAACACTTGCTAACAAGCAGGAAGATCACTAGGCATCTATTATTGAGATGGAAGGTAAGCTTTATGATTGAGTTGTTCCCATTTTGATTGATCCTGGATCTAGTTTTATTTATGTTAATCTTGACCTGGTGTATAAGTGTGGCTTGAGTAAATAAATGCATGTAGAGTCTTGGTTAGTGCAGTTGGCTACAGGTACTAAGAAAAGAGTTCATCATTACGTCAAATATTGTGCATTTGAGTTGAATGGTATGCCTACATTAGCACATCTAAATATGCTTCCTTTGGGTTTGTATAGTAATATTTTGGGTATGGATTGGTTGTACCTCCACATGACCAAGGTAGATTATTACGAGAAGGTTATTGAGTGCTTAGAAGATGACGAAGAAAATAGAATCTTACAGGGTAAGAAGAAGCCTACATTAATGAGAATGATTACAACTATGTAGGCCAAGTGCAGTTGCAGGAAAGGGTGTGTATTATTTGCAGTGCGTGTTTCCAGTGACAAAGGGAAGGATGTTGAGGATGTTGAAGTCTTGAAGAGGTATCCAGTTTTACAATAGTTTTAGGATGTATTCCCAGCATATATTTCAGAGTTTCCTCCTCATAGGGAAGTGAATTTCTCTATTGAGTTGGTACCAAGAGAAGCGCCAACATATAAAGCATCATACAAGATGATCACTCTAGAGTTGGTGGAATTGAAGTTGCAACTTAAGGAAATTCTTGACAAGGGATACATTATGCCAAGTGTATCACCTTGGGGTGCATTGTTGCAAGAAACAACTCCCTAGGGTTAGGGTTGAGAACCCCAAGAGAAATCAATCAACAAGAAGACAACAACCAAGCAATCATACTACATACAATACTAAAGTCGGGTTGGAAGAAGATACCCGTAGGTCCTACATTTTATGTTGTTCCTATAGGGTCCAAACCCTCTGCTTCCTCCAACGCTATCAAATCTGCAAAAAATTTCAGAGAAGCACATATACAACAAGTAGTTCAAAGTATGTGCATAATATGAATGTTAGATCATCAAACATAAAGATGTAAATCATCAGATCATAACATTCAAGAATAATACAAAGCTTCTTTATTGATATCATCAAAATAATATGGAAGAATACAACGTGATTTGACCATGGCTCCAAGTGAAACCATCCTCTGAATCCATCCATCCCAAGCCTCAACAATCATCTCTCAAGCATATACACATGGATGTCATATAGTGTGAAATGAACATCTCTATGAGGAAACAAGGGTTTCGTATGACTCGGAGTGTAGGAGGCATAGGGAAACTCAGACTTGATCGGGGACCAATAGACTATAATAACGATATCCTCTCTCTTTCTCCCCCTTTATTCCTTCCCATGAGGTGTATATATATCACCCAAAATCAGTTGATTCAGTTAGGAAATGGGCTCCTGTAGGTGGGATTTCGGTGAAACCCGTAAACCTCACCCAAAAAATAGGATATTATATATTTTCTTCATATTTTAAATTATGTATGTATGTTCTGTATAGAGGTACCTGCATGTGTATGTGTTTTATGAAGGGAAGAGTCATGTATGTAAGTCAAAACATTGATTTTTAACAAAGTGATCAAGTCTGAAGGGAAAGGGTTGCCCAAGGTCATAGAAAAAAGAATCAGAGCTACATGAGTGCTAAATGATGATATAACATGCACCTATATTATTTGTGAAAAAGAAGGATGGTACTCTCAAGTTATGTATTGATTACAGGAAGTTGAACAAGGTGATGATCAAGAACAAGTATCCTTTGTCCTAGATTGATGACTTGTTCGATCAATTAAAGGGAGCAGCAATGTTCTCAAAGATTGACTTGAGATCGAGATATCATCAGGTATGTATCAAATAAGAGAACATCTACAAAACCACATTTTAGACCAAGTATGGGCATTATGATTTTGTTGTGGTTCTGTTTCGTCTGACTAATGCTCCAACTACTTTCATGTGTTTAAAGAATAGTGTGTTGCGTCCTTATCTGGACAAGTTTGTGATAGTAGTCATTGATGATATATTTATATATTCTAAGAATGAGGAAGATAGTTCAGAACACCTCACAAAAATTTTAATATTGTTAAGATAGCATTAGTTGTATGTGAAGCTTAGTAAGTGTAATTTCTTTTAGACATAATTTCATTACTTGGGACATGTTGTTTCCAAGGAAGGTATAGCAGTGGACCCGAAAAAGATCAAAGCTACCATGTAATGGGAAGATCCTAGGAATATGGATGAGGTAAAACCATTCATGTGATTAGTAGGTTATTACAAGCAGTTCATCAGGAACTTCTCACGGATTTCCTATCATATTACATCTTTGCAGCAAAAAGGAAAGAAGTTTGAATGGACTGAAGAGAGTGCAGCTAGTTTTGAGCAGTTTAAATAGTTGCTTACAAATGCTCCTGTTCTAAATATTGCAGATCCAGATAAAGAGTTCATGGTGTGTATAGATTCTTGCAAGAGAGGACTTGGTGGAGTCCTGATGCAGGAGGGATATGTGGTATTCTATGAGTCAATGAAACTGAATGAGCATGAGAAAAATTATGTGAATCGTGATCTTGAGTTGGTAGGAATCAGGTATGCATTGAATATGTGGATACCTTATCTTCTTGACAAGAGGTTTGTTTTAATGAGTGATCAAAATGGGCTGAGATACTTGTTTGACCAACCTAATATGAATGTCAAGCAAGCTAGTTTGTTTTCCACGCTCAATGAGTTTGACTTCAAGATTGGATACAACAAGGGTAAGGAGAACAAGGTTGCATATGCTCTTAGCATAAGAGTGCAGGTAAATCACATTGCAACTATGAGTTCATGTGGGACAGACTTACAAGGGCAGATCTTGTAGGCATGGCAGCATGATGACAGGTACTAGCAGCTTAAGAAAAGCTTATAAAAATAGAGTACAGATGATCAGGATGTGGATTATCATCTCACAGCATATGGTTTGGTGAGATTTAGGGACAGGATTTATGTGTCAAACAGAAATGATCTCAAGAAGCTTATCTTAAGGGAATTTCATGTCAAGCCATATTCAGGTCACCTACGATATCATAAGACTTTGACAACTGTGAAGAATTTTTACTATTGATCGGACTTGAAAAAGGAAGTGGTTGAGTTTGGGGCTAGATATTTGGATTGTCAATAGGTAAAAGTATAATGCAAGCATCCAGGTGATTTATTGCAGCTGATTCTAATTCCATAGTGGAAATGGGACTTCATTTCCATGGATTTCATTATAGGTTTTTTTTAGGACATCAAGGCAGCATGATTCCATCATGGTTGTGGTTGACAGGTTAAGCAAGGTAGCGCACTACATTATAGTTAAGTCTACTAATTCAGATAGCGAGGTAGATCAAATTTTCATCAGTGAGATAGTGATATTACATGTTTTTCCCGAGAATATTTTATCCAACAGAGATGCCAAGTTCACTTCCAGGTTTTGGAAAGAGTTTTTTGCAGGTCTGGTGACAGAGTTGGATTTCTGTACAAATTATCATCTACAGACAAATGGACAGACAGAGAGGGTTAACAGGATTCTGGAAGATATGTTGAGGATTTATGTTATGCATCAGCAAAGGAGGTGGGAGGAGTATCTTCCACTGGTTGAGTTTGCATATAACAATGGGTATCAGGATTCTTTGAAGATGAATCCATTTCAGGCACTTTATGGGCAGAGTTGCAATACTCATATAATTTGGAGTGATCTAGTGAGTAGGGTATTGATTAGACCTATTGGCTTGAGGGGTCCTAACCCAGGTTCAATGTGTCCTACGCATCCAACAAAACCCTTCAACTACTAGCCCTTTCGGAAATGATCTACTTGCGTTGACCAAATTCTTACCCGAAGCAGTATGGGGGGATGCTAGAACCAGGTTTCCCACCCAGAGAGAGCATTTGATGTGGGCTTTAACCTTACTTATCAGATCCAAGGTTTATTGTTCTACGCAATATTTTACCGACACCTAGATCTAATTGCAGATAAACCCTTAACAGTGATGCGTAAAACATATCACTACACTTGTATCGGAAATAATACTCGTGCAATCACATAAATTGTTCTTCTATAAAAGCTTTACCACAGACGCAACTAGTGATATTTAACTTAGATTCAACTCTGATAAATGTGCATTTAACAAAACAAATATATAGACTACAGTAATCATCAGATAAGTAAATCAACACATTCACGCATAAACACATAAATCACAATGCACACGGTTCGCCAAAACTTCTTCTTTATTAATGGATCTTCAAATAATTACAAACCTTTCCAACTATGCAAGAAATAGCAGATTTTTTGCACACATCTCAAGACTAGGTCTCCACGCACATAGCCAGCAGGATCCTTTATACCGAGACCGAATACAACTAGCCCAAAACATCAAAACATAATAGAAAGATCAACAAAGATAGATATGATGAGATATAAGATGTCCTACCTCGACTCAACCCTTACATATTTATGTGACTTTGGACGCACACATACCATGGTTTGAGACTCATGGTTTCCCCTTTCACCCATTACAATATTTAAGGAGCTTTGACCCGACCCAAAGCCCCATGACTTTTGCGCGTTATGTGTATTGACAAAATTTTACCCAAACTTGAACCTAGGGGACCCAATCCCAATAGGCCCCCAACCCAATCTAGTGACTTGTCCCGAGTCATTTTGGTTCCTACTCCTGCATCTCGTCTTTCAGCGCCTGAATGGAATTTTTAAGTGGCTGAATGACTTTTGTACTCTGTACGGTGGCATTTTGTGCCTCTTCAACCAATTTATCTATGGTTGGCCCCTTGGCTACTAGGCTAATACTTCTTTGGGTCTTTTGTAGGCTGCAGAGGGAACCATCGATTTTCTGGGGCAGCTGTAAGGCCTCCTCAGCCTAAGGCTGCATTCTGTTGATGAGACACTGCTCCCGTCGACACACTATGTCGATTTTGTCCTCGATGGCTCGACTTTCTTGAAAAATGGGCCAATCGTTGGGTTGGCACCAGGGTCGGCGCAACGACACATATCTCATTAAATTGTTGTTCCTTGGCCCGCATATCCATCTTCAGTGGTTTTGTGACAGGGTCATCTTAGACGGAGGTCCAAATTCCCATGGCCTCCTCTAACAATTGGTTGTAAGCATCCACAGTAGTCGTGATGCTAGCAGTTGATTCCTGCACTACTTTGATGCAATGCACGCAAACTTCTGGAGGCGTCTCGGGCTGCAATTTCATCTGTAAATCTGATATCTTCTGCTCGAGCTCCACACGCTTTGCAGCTATTTCTGATATGGATGCTTTTAATGTGACTACGAGACTTTCCAATTTGGCAGTGTGCGCTGCATTCATGGGCACTGTGATCTCGGGCAGACCATAGCATAGCTGATTGATCATGGTTTCCAAATGGATGCGCTGGCTTTCAGCGGTGCGACACGCATCCTCTGCTAGTTGCTATCCCTTAAGCGATGTGGCAGCTTGCTACTGAGCCGCCGTGGTGTCCTAGAATTCCTTGTACTCTCTGAAATGCAGCTCATCCGTGATCATCGTGTGTGTTGTATCTCAAGAAACAATCGCTTGGTTGTGGTAAGGAATCAGTGCTTAAGACATTTACATATATATGTCACAGAAATATTATATCAAATGGTCTTTGCTTAATCACTTTCATAAATTGATTATTAAAACCCTCAAGAATCTGATGCAACAAATGCTTCACAATGCCATTATCTGCTGATATTAAAAGGAGTGATAAGAAGAACATGAATGAAGCTCAAACTGATATGCTAGTGAACAGAATCTGTCACTTTAAACTTCAGAGGAAATTTTATGAAAGTAGAGTAGTTAAAATGAAGGAGCACCCATTAAGGATATTTAACTCTTATTCACACATGTAAAAAGAGACTTGCAGCTACATTACCTCATTTTATTCATAGAAGGAAAAAGACATAACGGAAACTGGAAAACATATCAACAACAATAGATGCAAGAATCTTGATCATCATTCATTAATCATCAGAAAATTGAGTACAAAATTTGCAGTAGTCCAAAGGTCCAAAACTCATAACCTTTTCCTTTCTTCTCTTTCTCTTTAAATACAATGTAAAGCAGTTTGTAACTAATAAAACTACTCCTAAATGCTCAAACTACCTATTACATATCATCAAATTGTCTCATTACAATTGAAATCTCTTAATAGATATAAAATAAAACTTAAACTCTAATCTATTTGCTGAATATGAATTGGCCCCGCTGCTGCTACATTCTCTTGATTGGTTGACTTGTATTTCTTTGAAGATGAGGGATCATTGGGTAGAATATCCATCCAGGATCTGCATTTCTTCCACACTTCATTGTTTGTCTTAGGAGAGTTAATCAGCTTATGATACTCCAATATAAAGGCAGTGATCCTGTTGAATTTTGGTCGCTCTGTAAATAAGGTCTTCACCATCCATAATAGCTGAAAATGCCTCTGAAGAAAGTTAATAACGGTTGCTCCTTTCAGGATCTGAGTCTTCTCATGAGTATTATCTACCTTAATTTTTTCCAATACCAATAATGGTTCATAAGAATCCCATGATAAAATACTGCCTTTAAGGTCCCATCATGATGGAAATCCTACCCTGGCTCTTTTTTCATGCAGATTGTCAAATTTTTTCACTACTTCCTTAATTTCTGTCAACTTCTTCTTAGTAGTCTTCCTGTAAGTATTTTTAACAATCAATTTGTTAATATCTACAACATACAAGATCCTATCTTTAATATCATTTTCTTCTAATCCTGATCAGTCTTTGAATCAATGAAATCAATAAACTTCTTTGTCCATATGGCACTGTAAATAGTCTTTTGCTTGTCTACCATAACCTGCTCCTCAAAATCTCTGACAATGCTTTTCTCTTCTGATACAATAGTCAAATATCCCCAAGCTACTCTCATTTCTTCAATGATTTCATTCTAGATGATATCTTTAGCCTACATCAAAGTTATGTTTCCCTTCAATTTCTCCTTCATGCTCTTGATTTCAGCATTAGTTGTTTGAAAATCTTCCCTGTACTTATCAATTTCTCCATCCTTGGCCTGGATTATTTTTGTTACTATCTCCAGATAATTTTGTGCCTTTTTGAGATCTTTCTCTGCCATTTTCAGTTTAGTGTTCAATAGAGATAATTGTGTTGTTGGATCATCATTTCCAGATGGAAAAATGATAGTGCAGGAATGGGAATCAATCTGATTTTGCAGTTTCAACACAGTCTCCTTCAACTTAGAAATTTCTTCTTCTTTCTGTAAGAGCTGCTGAAGAAGGCTTTCTTTTTCACTTTCTACTTCTGCCACCTCTGCTACCATAGAATGCTCCCCTGTAGGTAACTTCAACTTTTTCTTCAATACAGAAATCTCTGATTCTTCACTTTGTAGTCATTTTTGTACAACAGATCTATCATTTGGATCTACTCCAATCTTCACAATTATCTTCTTGAGTTCTTCATTTTGTTTTGTTAAAGCCCTGGAGTTGGCTTTCTCCAATTTTAGTTGCTTGATCACCTTCCCTAGCATGTTCTTTGCCTTAAGAGCCATTGCATTAGTTTTGGTCAAATCATTCACTATCAATTGACCTGTTTGCATGTGTAAATTTACTTTATCAAGCAAAGGAAATTTTCTCACATCAACAGTTAAATTTACAGTATCAAAATTACTTGATGACCCTATATTCATATCAGAGGGGTGAGAAAGAGCAATCTTAAACAAATATTTTTCAATGTTCATGGTAGTCAGCAATCTTGTTTGGTCTGGAGTTATTTGATATTCAGCCTGTGCCTTCATGCTAGCCTTCATCCTTTGATTCCTTTCATAAATTTGAGAAAATACTTGTTTAATCAAAGGTCCTTTCTCTTGAGCATCTCCATGTCTTCTTGGTGAGGCTGGAACATTCCTCTCATCTCCTAGTTGAAGCGAGAAACCAGGTTGAGAACCTGTTATGTCTTCATTGAATCTTGTTCTCTTTTCGGCTCTCTGCTCTTCATCTTCTGAATCTACAACTGCCTCTTTACTCCTCTTGCTTGATTTCTCAGATATAACAGGAGTTTGTATATTAGAACCAACAGAACCTGGAAAACCCTTATTTGCTAGCTTCTTTGTGTCAGGTCTGCTTTCATGAACAAATGTTGAGTAACCATTTTCAACTCTCCTTTTTGAAATTACTTTATGGGGGTCATAAGCCCATTTATCTCCTAGCAATAAGTGTATACCATCTAACATCATATTAACCCCATCAGCTTGTTATCTCATGTTGACTATAAACGGACCCACAGACATAGGTAATTTGAACATATGACCCTTTTTTATAGGTACAAAATGTAATTGGTCAACATTCAGACTCTGCATAATGAATTATAAGGCAAATAACCTCATAGGTACAAATGTAGGAAGCCTATATGGTTCTACCCCAGCCCCATAAAGTCTAATCTATTAGTAGTCTTCATAAACATACCAATCCCCAAATTTACAATTTGTCCCCAACTATAGAAATTCTTGAGCCTTTGGCAAGAAACATGGGGGAGAAACCCCATTCAAAATTTTGTAGGCAGTAGACATGAAATGATTTTCAAAATCAAACAACCCCTCCTCATTTTTCTCCTATCTCACTACATCAGTCCAAAACACCACTGACTGCCTGTTTTTATTTACATCCATGATGTTTATCTCCAAATGCAAGAATTATTCTACATTTTGATATAAAAAGAGATAAATGATAAGAGAAGGGAACCTGAATGACCTAGTGAGTGATAAACTCATGAGTTGAGTATTGACAACTTTCTGCCAATATGAAGGAATATCCATCACTACTCTCGGCTTCATCATCAATGCAAACATTCCTAGAATTGATTTGTCAATTATGTTTTCGTCCTCCTTTCCCAATGTCTTTAGTATACACCTCAGCACTAGCCGAAATTCTACATAAAAAAAATTCTATGGATAATTCTTTACTGTCAGGTGCAAACCGCTTCGTATCTGGCCTTAGGAAGAAGGCGAATTGGGTGAATTCTTCACCTACAAGACTATCATAATGCGCTGCCAATGACTCATCATTGAATTGAACATAAGACTCCGACTCTGGATAACATAAAGCTTGAAGAATTAACTGGGCTGAGACTTGAAAAACATTCTCTCCAAGACAATTCATTACAAAACACTTGCCCAGATACATAACAGATACTAGCCAGTGCACAAATTCGGGAAAAAGATGAGTTTTAGGGATACATGTAGACAGTACACCTGACTTGGCCATGGCAGAAAAATTGGGACATGCTTTTTCATTCAAACAGACCTGCTGATAAAATGGAAGGTGTTCTAGAGAGCAAACAGTGTCTCGGATATCCCTCTTAGTGTCCATGAGAGGAATATGGCTGGATGAGCCTGAAAGGGATGAATGTTTAGCCATGATATTGCTTAGGGTGGCGAAAAATGACAGGGTGGCAGACAATAATGAAAGACACAAGTGCAATTAGGTTGAAAAATACAGAGGAATAACAACTAACTTGCGAAAAGAAGAACCAGTTTAAATATATGGCGTGGGGTTTAGAAATTAAAAGTTGAGTTGACACACAAAAGACAGTTAAATGGTACCATGACGTGGCTGAAATTTGTCACCAACCAGCAGCTTACGTCACTGCGGGGGGCCTCTGGGGTACGGAGCACTCATCGAGGCCCTGCCCCCGTAGTGAATCCAGGTCGTAGATCTCGATCGGCCGATCAGTCAATGGGGTCAACTGCAGAGGCACCCTCCCCGTTAACCCATGTGTCAAAAGTGCCCGCGGGTTGCCATTTTTATCTTCTAACAGGAACATCTTCGGATCCCGCTGGCATACTTGCTCGATCATTAACTGAAGAGTTAGGACCCACTTTCTCAAATATTTTAAAGTATTGAACTTTAAATTTACAAAAAACCTTACAACTTTAGTTAAAGTATGAGAAGCGCTACTTTAACACATAGTTTATATATTTTTCCATTTTTTGTATTTTTGAAAATTTAAAATAATGATATTGCAAATGAGCCACAACATACGGCTCCACCTGGGGATAGTGTTTTTTGCCACGAAACACTAATAACTACAGATCAATGCCTTCACTTCGGGCATGGAGTCAAATGTTGTTTGATGAAATATGAACAATGAGAAATCTGAATATGTACAATGGTGGATCATAAAATCTCAATGCTAGAAATAATGTTTAAGATATTGGCCATTCACAAGAAGCTGTAATGTTTCTCCATCAAGATTCCCCAGAATGAATGTGTTATTTGATCTAACCTCAACAATCTTGTATGGGCCATACCAGAGTGGATCAAACTTACCATGTTTTCCCTTCTCTTCTCTTCTAGTATCCCATCTTAATACCAAATCTCCAGTTTGAAAAAGAATCTCTTTTGCTTTCTATCAAAAATGGACTTCATATTTTCTTGATAGGTGATCAAATTTTCTCTGACTTTGTTCCTACTCTCACTTGATTCTATAACCTTGTTCACCCTTCTCACCAACGCATTAGGTTCTTCTTGTGCTTCTTGAAGAAAATAAATCACTGGTCTAGCCAACTGAGTAGGAAATAAAGCTTGAGCTCCATAAACCAGTTCATAAGGAGACTTACATGTAGATCTTATAGTAGTCACTCGTACTGCCCAAAGAGAAAATGTCAATTTTGAATCCCAGTTTTTCTGATTTTCATTAATTGTCTTCTTAAAAATCTTGACCAATGTCATGTTGGAAGATTCAGCTAGCCCATTCCCTTGAGGATGATATGTTGTAGAATGATATGTCAGTTACAATCTTGATTGGACACCCAAACCTACTAAAGATGTTTTCTTTCGGAAACTTCATTACTTCCTGGTCATTAGCCTTTCTGGTAGGTATTGCCTCCACCCACTTTGTGAAATAGTCAGTGGCAGTCATAATCCATTTGAACTGTCCACTTGATGGTGGATTAATTTCCCCAATAAAATATAATCCCCATTGCTTAAAGGGTTCTTCAATAAACACTGGAGAAGAGGTAGAGGAGCTAACCTTTTCTTTTCTGCAAATAACTGACATTTCTGGCAGCTTCAAATTAGTCTGTATACATCAGCAAACAAGGAGGGCCAGTAGAAACCTGATTTGAGGATTTTATGAGCAGTAACCTTCCAACTATAATTACCTCCACATAGATTCTCACGATATTCTTTTATAACTTCCATTGATTCACCTTTTGTCAAACACAACAACAAAATGCCAGCAGGATCCTTCCAATATAATTCAGCATCAATTATGACATATGGTTGGGATTTGAGCTTAAGAGCTCTGTATTTTGTTCTGTTTAGTGAGGTTGGACAAGAGAAAAAACATAAGTAATGAAAAATATCCTTATACCAATTGGAGCACAGGAATTTGCATTTAATTGCTGCCTTTGTACTGCTCAGACTACTTTCATCAATAGCTTCATCTAAGGGTGCCAGCGAATTAATTCCCAAAGCTTGAAAATTTGACTCTATCAAAAGTTTTGCCAAATCTTGACCTTTGACCAATTTGATAGGCTTGATATCTAATTCATACTCTTGGATTTTAGCTATCCATTTTCCTCTTTTACCTTCCACATCACTTTGAACTAATACATCTTTCACAACAGAGTTAGGAACATAAGAAACTATTTGAGACTGTAGCACATAACTCTTGAATGCTTTTAATGCTTTAACTAAAGCATACACCTATTTTTCCAAAATGTTATATTTAAGTTCAACATCCCTGAGAACTTTACTGAAAAATGCCACAAGTTGTTCTTTGCCCTCTTCATTCTTCTGCAACAGCACAGTAGCAATGGTAGTAGGTGATGCAAATGAAAATATTTGAAAAGCATTTTGATAATCCGGACTAATCAGAATAGGAGCTTCCTGAAGGGATTCTTTAATCCTAGCAAAGGATTCTCTGGCATCCTTATCCCACTTTACTTCTGCATTCTTCTTCAGCATATTTTTTATGTTTCTAACAATTTCAGCATAGTTTGGGACAAATCTTCTCAAGAAATTTATTTTTCCCAAAAACTTCTGAATATCCTTTTTAATCCTGGGCAAGGGAATTGTCTGAATAGATTCTACTCTTGCTGGATCAATCTTTACTCCCTGATTTGAAACTATGTGTCTTAACAACTTTCCTTCCTCCAAAGAAAATAAAGATTTTTTGGGATTCAATGACAATCCAAATTTCCTACATTTCAGGAAGGCCTTCTATAAATGCTCCAAGTGTTCATCATCTGAACTTGAAAAAATGGTCACATCATCCAAATATATGACTACAAACTTATCACCCACAAATGCTATGTCCATTTCCCTTTGAAAAGTGGCACCTGCGTTCATCAGGCCAAATGGAATTCTTGCATACATGAACATTCCCCAGGGTGTGGTAAAAGTTGCTTTTTTCTAATCTTCTTTTTCAACCACTACCTGATTGTACCCGGAGAAACCATCAACCATAGACAATCTATATCTCATGTCACTTTCTGTAACACATAATCCATCTTAGGCAAAGGATAACTGTCTTTAAATGATGCCATGTTTAAATTCCTGAAGTCAACACATAACCTTATTTCTCCATTCTTTTTCCTCGCAGGAACCAGGTTAGAAACCCAGTCTGAATATCTGAGTGGGACTATAATTTTTGCATGCAACAATTTCTTCACTTCTTTTTCAATTGGAGCAAGGAGCAATGGATTGATCTGTATAAGTTTATGTCTATGAGGCTTGATCCCATCCTTCAATGGTATCTTGTGCTTAATAATATCCAGGTCATATGTTTTCAAATCCTCATAGGACCATGCAAACACATCCATATATTTTTTAAAAAGATCAGTGTACCTTTCTTTATAATTCTTAGGGACACCCTTGAATAACTTGACAACCTTGGGCTCCTGTTGAGTTCCCAAATTACAATCTTCCATCTCACCCTCTTGAGATGCCTTCTTTGGATCCAGTGCCACATCATTTGAATCAAAAAATCTTTCAAGAGGAACTAATCCTCTGGGCACTATATTATCTTTCAACTGGATTATTTTCTGATCAGCTATTTATTGCTTGAAATTTTTCAAGTCTTCATTCTGATCAATATGTTCACTTTCTTGATCTATTTCAATATCTTAAAAAATTTCAATCATTTTCAGAAAATGATTTATCTGCTCATCGTCTTCAAAAACCTGCCAGTGCTTAACATTGTCAGGAATAGAGGGTATGTGCCTCAGTTCAATTTCATACCTCAGTTTCGGATTTATAGGTGGCTTGAAAGTACTAGCTACAACTGCCAGTGAATCTGCCATTATGTTTTCTTCTCTTGGAATAAATTGAAGGTTCAAAGCTTCAAAATAATTCTCAATCAAGTCCCATACTTCATTCCTATATGATCTCAACCTTGGATCTTTGGTTTGAAAAAGGTTTTTAATCTGGCTTATAATCAACTCGGAATCACCAAAAATGGAAATACACTGGATCCCCATTTGTTTAGCAATTTGAAGACTTAAAATTAATGCCTTATACTCAGCTACATTATTTTTTGATTCAAATTCAAGCTTAAAAGAAAAAGGTAAAAGATTACCTTCTAGAGATATCAGTAAAAATCCAGCTCCTGTGCCATATTTTGAATAGGCACCATCAAAATAACACTTCCAAATTTTGTTTGAACCCAACTCATTATGTACAATTGCTGAAGAGAGCTGCTTCTCTGAGTCTTCAACAAACTCTACATCTTCATGCAACATAAAACAGGAAAGATCTTCTTTTTCTTGACCATAAATAGGGGAATTTCCTACATCTTTCTTTGTGGTAGTTTTAACAAATATTGTTTCTCTATATAGCCTTCTTTCTTCACCATTGAACACAAGAATTATAGCATATGTGAAGTCCAGTTTTGAAACTCCTCCAAGATTTTCTCCCCAAGATCTAGACAAAAGCATACCAAACCTAGCTGGAATATATGTGACCACTACATCCATCATGATACTTTTGGCTGGAATTTGGGCCAGGGATACTACCATGTCTTTGATAAGCCCAACACACTTCACCCTTTTTCAATCAAATTAATATAGGTCTCTATATGGTTTAGTAATTTGTAAATTCAATTCTTTCATTACAGATAATGGCATGAGATTATGTGAAGCACCAGAGTCCAACATACAATTATGAAGAATGAAATCATGAAGAAGCAGTGATATATAAAATGGGGGAACAGAAGAATCTACCTCCTCCACATGTGGACCAAAAGTGACCACTGGCTTTTCTTCTTGAAAATTCACAGTATCACCAATGTCATCAGACTGAGAAAGATTAATGAATTCTGCAATTTCTTTCTTGTAACATGGTGCCTTAGCTAGTTCAAGAAGAGGTACTTGGATTTTGACTTTTTCTAGCTCTTTTGATAAACTGAAAGCTTGATTTTGTTCGAAAATCTTCTCAGGTTCTTCTTGATTTATATTAGGATTAGAAATATATTCAGGCACAGTAACGACCTTCTCCAAATTACTAGTATCAATAGACTTGTTTTGGGGAGTCTCAGCCTATCGCATTTCTGTTCCACTTACTGGATTCATAGGTTGTTTCCCTTTATTTGATTGTTTTACTGAGTTCTTTGATTATGGATTTGCTTATTGGAGAAGGAACTGACACTTGATTTTTTTCTTCATCATCCTGCGTCCTTGATCTTAAATCATATTTCTTATGCATCTCTGCTTGCATAAAGTTTGTAAATTGTCTACAATAATCATCCATCTCTTCTTGGTCAAAGGACACCTCAGCTTCATTGTATTCTTCTTCACATTCTTCCTCTTCTTGATCTTCTTTCAAGTACATGGTAGATATCTTATCTTCAACTTCCCTTTGATCATCTTCAATAGACTGTGAGGGTGTTGCTTCTATATACAATGTTGCTTGAACTTGGTCTTGATATTTTCTCTCCCTCTACAAGATTTGCAAGGGTTGTTTTCTAAATTGGGGATTGAAAACTCCTATGTTTTGTTGTGCAGACCTTTGGGATTTTTTATTCTCTAACTCCATATTTACTAACTTATTTGATAGATTCTTGATAACATTTGTCATGTCATCAATCCTTTGACCCTGTGGTGATTCTTATTTGGCCTTGCCTTTCTCTTGAACTGACTGCTTTTCTTGTGTTTTCCTAGCAGCAGTCATATTTTCTTCAATCTCCAAAGAATTAGTTTGGATTTGTTCAAAAGTAGGAGATATCCTCTCTCTTAATGTGAAACTAAAATCTGACACAAAATCTCCAGCAAAAACAACCCTTGCTCCAACAAGAGGGGGTTTCATTTCTATGGGTAAACTATTATAAATTTTGTTGAATATTTTAATAAAATCAATCATGTTTTCATCAGAATTTTTCTTGATAGCATTAAACTCCGTCAATGAGTAACCATGATCTCTTTTTTCACCCCATCTTTGCGTGAATTGTGTCTCTAATTCCTCCCAATTATTAATTGAGCTATTTGACAAACCTTTGAACCATTTTCTTGCCTCTCCACTCAGATACTGTACAAAAAGTCTCATCACTACATCAAGATGTTCTACATTCAAATTCTCAGCAAAAGTGCAAAACAATGGCAAGTGTTGTTCTGCAGTCACTTCATCTTCACCAGTAAAATGAGGACGTAACTTGAGGTATTCTTGGGGCATGGCATTCACAGGTTGTGGAAGATTTAACAGTGCATACATGTTCATTAAGAAGGCAGGGGCCGCCATGTTTATGCCTTGATTAACCGCTCCTTGAGTACGTGGGGTTTGTGAACCAGTTCTGAATGTGGATGAATGGGGTGAAACGATTGATATGGGAAGGGTTTGATGAACTATAGCAAAAGAACCAACAATTGTATTTAGTTTAGCTTATGTTAATGTAAATGAAACAGACTCAAAAGATTGTTCTTCTAACCTTGGTTCTTGAAAATGGACTAGTGGGGAAAAGGATTCTTGTTCCAAGAAAGTGAGTTTCCGAGAAATATCCTAAGATGAAGGGTTATGTGAACTTTTTCCAAGTGTAGGTAGTGTAGGATCAGGTGTAGAAGGCGTTTTTGGTTTCTGAGCCTTTTTAGAAACCAATTTTTCAAGATCTGATAGAATAGGAGCTTTCTGTTGCGAGGTTTCTGACCTCGTATGAGGCCTTTTATATGCTAGAATTATGGAATAAAAACACAGCTTGATATTTCCTCCTCTCTGAAAAACCAAAGGAAATATAACAAAAACCCAGGGAATGAACTTTGCTTCTTCGATCCCCGGCAACAGCGCCAAAAAATGTTATATCTCGAGAAACAATCCCTTGGCTGTGGTAAGGAATCAGTGCTCAAGACATATATATATATATATATCAAATGGTCTTTGCTTAATCACCTTCATAAATTAATTATTAAAACCCTCAAGAATCTGATGCAACAAATGCTTCACAATGCCATTATCTGCTGATATTAAAAGGAGTGATAAGAAGAACATGAAGGAAGCTCAAACTAATATGCTGGTGAACAGAATCTATCACTTTAAACTTTAGAGGAAATTTTATGAAATTAGAGTAGTTAAAATGAACGAGCGCCCATTAAGGATATTTAACTCTTATTCACATATGTAAAAAGATACCTGCAGCTACATTACTTCATTTTATTCATAGAAGGAAAAAGACAGAATGGAAACTGGAAAACATATCAACAACAATAGATGCAAGAATCTTGATCTTCATTTATTAATCATCAGAAAATTGAGTACAAAATTTGCAGTAGTCCAAAGGTCCAAAACTCAGAACCTTTTCCTTTCTTCTCTTTCTCTTTAAATACAATGTAAAGTAGTTTGTAACTGTTGAAACTACTCCTAACTGATCAAACTACCTATTACATACCATCAAAATGTCTCATTAAAATTTAAATCTCTTAATAGAGATAAAATAAAACTTAAACTCTAATCTATTTGTTGAATATGAATTGGCCCCACTACTGCTACATTCTCCTGATTTGCTGACTTGTCTTTCTTTGAAGATGAGGGATCGTTAGGTAGAACAACCATCCAGGCTCTGCATTTCTTCCACACTTCAATGTTTGTCTTAGGAGAGTTAATCAGCTTATGATACTCCAATCTAAAGGCAGTGATCCTGTTGAATGTTGGTCGCTCTGTAAATACGGTCTTCACCATCCATAATAGCTGAAAATGCCTCTGAAGAAAGTTAATAACGGTTGCTCCTTTCAGGATCTGAGTCTTCTCATGAGTATTATCTACCTTACTTTTTGCCAATACCAATAATGGTTCATAAGAATCCCATGATAAAACACTACCTTTAAGGTCCCAGCATGATGGAAATCATGCCCTGGCTCTTTTGTCATACAGATTGTCAAATTTTTTCACTGCTTCCTTAATTTTTGTCAACTTCTTCTCAGTAGTCTTTCTGTAAGTATTTTTAACAATCAATTTATTAATCTCTACAGAATACAGGATCTAATCTTTAATATAATTTTCTTCTAACTCCTTATCAGTCTTTGAATCAATGAAATCAATAAAATTCTTTGCCCATATGGATCTGTTAATAGTCTTCTTCTTGTCTAACATAACCTGCTCCTCAAAATCACTGACAATGCTTTTTTCTTCTTATACAGTAGTCAAAGATCCCCAAGTTGCTCTCATTTCTTCAATAATTTCATTCCAGATGATATCTTTAGCCTGTATCAAAGTTATGTTTCCCTTCAATTTCTCCTTCAGGCTCTTAATTTTAGCATTAGTTGTTTGACAATCTGCCCTTTTCTTATCAATTTATCCATCCTTTACCTACCTTATTTTTGTTATTGTCTCCAAATAATTTTGTGTCTTTTTGAGATCTTTCTCTGCCATTTTGAGTTTAGTGTTTAATTGAGATAATTGTGTTGTTGGATCATCATTTCCAGATGGAAAAATCATAGTGCGGGAATGGGAATCAATATGATTTTTTAGTTTCAACATAGTCTCCTTCAACTTAGAAATTTTTTCTCCTTTCTGTAAGAGCTGCTAAAGAAGGCTTTCTTTTTCATTTTCTATTTCTGCCACCTCTGCTGCCATAGAATGCTCCCCTATATGTAACTTCCACTTTTTATTCAATACAAAAATCTCTGATTATGCACTTTGTAGTAATTTATGTACATCAGATCTATCATTTGGATCTACTCCAATCTTCACAATTATCTTCTTGAGTTCTTCATTTTGTTTTGTTAAAGTCCTGGAGTTGGCCTTCTCCAATTTTAGTTTCTTGATCACCTTCCCTAGAATTTTATCTACCTTAAGAGCCATTGCATTAGTTTTGGTCAAATCATTCACTATCAATTGACCTGTTTGCATGTGTAAATTTACTTTATCAAGCAAAGGAATTTTTCTCACATCAACAGTTAAATTTACAGTATTAAAATTACTTGATGACCCTATAGTCATATCATAGGGGTGAGAAAGAGCAATCTTAAACTGATCTTTTTCAAGATCCATGGCAGTCAACAATATTGTTTGGTCTGGAGTTATTTGATATTCAGCCTGTGCCTCCATGCTAGCCTTCATCCTTTGATTCCTTTCAGCAATTTGAGAAAATACTTGTTTAATCAAAGGTACTTTCTCCTGAGCATCTCCATGTCTTCTTGGTGAGGCTGGAACATTCTACTCATCTCTTAGTTGAAGCGAGAAACCAGGTTGAGCACCTGTTATGTCTTCATTGAATATTGTTCTCTTTTCAACTCTCTGCTCTTCATCTTCTGAATCTACAACTGCCTCTTTACTCTTCTTGCTTGATTTCTCATATATAACAGGAGTTTGTATATTAGAACCAACAGAACCTGCAAAACCCTTATTTTCTAGCTTCTCTGTGCCAGGTCTGCTTTCATCAAAAAATGCATAGTAACCATTTTCAACTCTCCTTTTTGAAATTAGTTATGGAGCTCATAAGCCCATTTATCTCCTAACAATAAGTGCATTCCATCTAACATCATATTAACCTCATTAGCTTCTTGTCTCATGTTGACTATAAACGGGCCCACATACATAGGTAATTTGAACATATGACCCTTTTTCATAGGTACAAAATGTAATTGGTCAACATTTAGACTCTGCCTAATGAATTATAATGAAAATAACCTCATAGTTACAAATGTAGGAAGCCTATATGGTTCTACCCCAGCCCCATAAAGTCTAATCTCTAAGCAGTCTTCATAAACATACCAATCTCCAAATTTACAATTTGTCCCCAACTACAGAAATTCTTGAGCCTTTGGCAAGAAACATGGGGGAGAAATCCCATTCAAAATTGGGCAGTAGACATGAAATGATTTGCAAAATCAAATAACCCCTCCTCATTTTGCTCCTCTCTCACTACATCAGTCCAAAACACCACTGACTGCCTCTTTTTATTTACATCCATGATGTTTAACCCTGAATGCAAGAATTCTTCTACATTTTGATATAAAAAGAGATAAATGATAAGAGAAGGGAACTTTGAATTACCCAATGATTGATAAACTCATGAGTTGAGTATTGACAAATTCCTGCCAATATGAAGGAATATCCAGCACTACTTACAGCTTCATCATCAATGCAAACAGTCCCAGAACTAATTTGTAAATTATGTTTTTGTCCTCCTTTCCCAATATCTTTAGTATACACCTTAGCATTGGCCAAACTTTTGCATCAAAAACTTCTACGGAGAACCTTTACTGTCAGGTGCAAACCGCTTCGTATCTAGCCTTAGGAAGAAGGTGAACTAGGTGAATTCTTGACCTGGAAGACTATCATAATGCGCTGCCAATGACTCGTCAGTGAATTGAACATAAGACTCTGACTCTGGATAACATAAAACTTGACGAATTAACTGGGTCGAGACTTGCAAAACATTCTCTCCTAGACAATTTATACAGATACTAGCCAATGCACAAATTCAGGAAAAAGATGAGCTTTAGGGATACATGCAGATGGTACACCTGACTTGGCCATGGCAGAAAAAATGGGACATTCTTTGTCATTCAAACAGACCTGCTAATAAAATGGAAGGTGTTCTAGAGAGCAAACAATATCTCGAATATCCCTCTCAGTTTCCATGAGAGGAATATGGCTGGATGAGCTGGAAAGGGATGAACATTTAGCGATGATATTGCTCAGGGTGGAAAAAAACGACAGGGTGGCGAACAACAATGAAAGACACTGGTGCAATTAGGTTGACAAATACAGAGGAATAGTAATTAACTTGCAAAAAGAAAAACTAGTTTAAATAGATGGCGCGGGGTTTAGAAATTAAATGTTGAGTTGACGCGCTAAAGACCGTTAAAAGGTACCATGACGTGGCTAAAATTTGTCACCAACCAACAGCTTACATCACTGCAGGGGGTACGAAGCGCTCATCGGGGCCTTGCCCCCGCAGTGAATCCAGACCGTAGACCTCGATCAGTCAACGGGGTCAACTGCGGAGGCACCCTCCCCGTTAACCTGTGTTTTGAATGTGCCCATGGGTTGCCGCTTTTATCTTCTGACAGGAAAATCTTCGGATCCCATTGGCATACTTGCTCAATCATTAACTGAAGCGTTAGGACCCTCTTTCTCAAATCTTTTAAAATATTGAACTTTAAATTTACAAAAAACCTTACAAATTTAGTTAAAGTATGAGAAGCGCTACTTTAACACATATTTTATATATTTTTCCATTTTTTTGTATTTTTGAAAAATTAAAATAAAGGATATTGCAAATGAGCCACAACAGTGTACATAAGATGCAGCTTACCACTGGGGAAAACAGCCAAATCAATCCTGACCTCGGATCCTTCGGGAATGATTGCGTGAAGCTCGGAACTAGCCATCTGAAGTGTTACACCTGAAACTTGAAATATATGGTTGTCTGAGCTGGAGGGGTGCCGAAAGGAAAACTCGCTCTCTTGTCCTGCACTTGCTTTCTGCACACTTGCTTGTTTCGCACTCGCTTGCACTCTAAGCTGTTGGAGTCCTTGTTGCACATCATCAAGGACTGAATTATATTGTGCCTCTACCTTATTCCATACACATTTGGTGATATCCTGGACTGTGTCGCCAATTTTATCAAAATCTACTTCTGTCAGCATCAGTGGGTCAGTCCTAGTCTTCGTAGACACTTTCCTTTTTATGCGTAACCCCAATGAGGTATGAGGTCACCTCTTAATCCTTTGGCACGTCTCTGCCTGCATCGACGGTGCATCTGCATTGTCATCATTCTTTTCTTCCATCTCCTTAGCGCTACGCAATTCAACTGTCTCAGCCGTAGTCATTGGCTCTTGGTCCTTCTGGGCATCCTTTTTTCTGTTCTGTCGACTCCTTCTGGGCATCCTTTTTTTTGTTCTGTCGGCTCCTTCTGTGCATCCTTTTGTTTTCCTGTCAGTGTGCGTAGCTTTGTAGGGGTATTAGGTTGTAATGATGACAACACACCACCAGTTGTACTTGGTTCTAGCCAAAAGGGGGCTACTATGTCATAGTGTGCTAGAGGTCAGCCTTTGTAACCATATATGGAAGCTCATACTAGACGCCTGTCGTGTCCCCCTTTTCACGGATGCACACATTATGAAAGGTGGCCTTGAAGTCTGCAATGTTTTTGTATTGCTCGTACAGCATAGGTGACATTCATGGTTGGGACTACACCACTTGAAATATTTTGGCATCAAACAGCACCCAGAAGATTTTGTTTTCTGTCACCCGGGAAGGAAGCTTGGAGTTCCACAATGATGCATACTTAGTGGCCTCTCAAAGATTTAGCTCAATAACTGGTAACTCGGACTATGACAGTGGTCTCTAACCAATCAGTGAGACCAACAGCAACAACCAATGATAATAAAAATCCTTGCCATCTTCTTGTGCCTCGCAAATGTTTTCCAAAAATTCATTGCAGAGGTACTTCGCCCAATTATATTTCACCCCTTTCACACACTACGTAGCCAGCTTAATCACATACACAGGTACTTATGTTGCATGGAACTACCTTATTACCTTGTAGGAAAGGATCAAGGTGGAAAATTTAACTGCTGGGGAATTGATATATGCAACGAAAAATCCTCTAGTGTTCATGTTTACCCCATAAGTCTTCTTAACCTCATCGGCGACCTTTTTCTCCAGTCCCTTCCCTCTGAAGGTAGCCCCTAGATCCTCGCCTTGGTACGGAAACTTGGTAATCTAATGAATCAACATGTCATCGATCGGGATGGGCTCTCCTAGCCACAGACAATTTTCATGCGCCAGGGTGAGCAGCTGGCGTAGGCAAATATTGTTTATGGTGTTGCACCCAAAGTGCAGAATGTTTAGAAGGTTCAGTAGCCTGAACTGCTGCAATCTTAATGCCCATGTCTTCGGTTCAACCTTGATGACCCCTCCGTCATAAGGCACCTTCTCTAAGTACTCCGAGGGTGCAAGTTCATGGAACTTCACACGATCATCCAGGTCCCAGTCTTCGAGCTCTAGTAAAGGCACTTTTACAAACATGTCCCATTCAAACTGCACATTCTCCGAGATCATCGGCGTGTTGATATGGGATTTGACCTTATCCAAGTCCCTCGCGACTTCAACATATGGCTTGTGCAGTGCCATATACTTGGGCAGGGGACATTGGGTATATCTCCTTCACGATATCATCTTCTATGATTACTTCTAGTTCGTCGACCATTGCTCTCTTTTTTCGTTCAGCTGGGGTCGACTTAGGCTTCAAAGTCTTCTTGCACGGAGACTTCCGAGTCTCAGACGTTTGTCCTTTCTTCGCCTTCTAAGGATGAGATTCCAGTGTAGGTGTCTCCTTAGTGGGTCTCGCAAAGCAGATAGGCTTTGTAGCAGTCATACTTGTAGGGATTAAAATTCCTAACCCTCTTTGGTGCAGCATCTTGAGAAAATTTGTTGAGTGCTCAGACATAAAGTCAAATAAGCACTGTGATAAAAATGGGCACAGATCTCTTAGAAAGCAAAGGGAACTAATACGACCCTCCCTACCATATTATTAGTGATGGCACGGCCTAATGTCCATTGATGCGGCCTCATAAATTCTAAAACAGCAATTCTAGCATAAACTCCTCCATAAATGCAGGCTAGTCGCTCCTCCAAACGGTAATAAAGTTTTCTTATCCAAATTAACTCTTCTAACGGCTATTTTTTGGCCCATCTATGACAATTTCAACCTTCTGGCACAGCCTCTACGCTATTCGCAGAGATACCTTCGTTTTCTCAAACTTCGTTGCACAGGCATACTTCTCCAATAATAGACAGACCCTTTTATGGTCTTGCGCCCTCTCACAATTGTCTGGGGCACTAAGATACTTCGTTGTCCATGTATTCATTTTGTGCAGTAGGGATGGGATCATCCCTGTATGGATTCATCCGAATTCCATTCACATCCCCAGGAAGAAATTCGCCACTTAGCGTAGTTAGACGTACCGCACCTCCTTATGTGATCTCCTTGACAGTATAAGGTCCCACCCAATGCATTCTGAACTTTCCTGGATGGCATGCAAACTTGCTGTCATATAGAAAAACCAAATCATCCTCCTTAAAACTCTTCTTCCTAATGTGCTTTTCATGCCAAGCCCTTTCTCACGCCTTTTGTACCTATTGATGGAACCCAGCAATGAATATTTCCTCCTCCAGCACAACTATTTATGATAGTCATTCTTCCATAATATCTTGATCAGCCATGTTAGTTACCACTACAATGCGCAGCCTAGGGACAATATACTCCATTGGCATAACAGCCTCCTCTCCATATACCAGCCTGAAAGGAGTCTATCCTGTCAATTTCTTGCATGTAGAACTATATGCCCACATAACCGCAAGTACGTGCACGTCCCAATCATTATGATTAGCATTGCAAACCTTTTTGAGCGCAGTCTCTAGAATCTTATTAAAGGCTTCTACTATACCATTTTCTAGTGGACGATATGGTGTACTCTTCTAATGGTGCATCTTAAAATCCATTGTCAAGACTTGGATTATCTCATTCACGAAATGTGTACCCTGGTCACTCACCAAAATATTAAGGCACCCAAACCTTGTCAAGATATTCTCAAAAATGAAGTGTGCAGCCATTTCTGCGCTACAATCTTTTACAGGATTAGCCTCTACCCATTTGGTCAAGTAATCTATCGCAATGATGATATAGCATGCACCATTCTTCTTCCCTGGAGGGTTGATCGGTCCTACAAAATCAATGGCCCATTTATCAAAAGTCTGTAAAGTCACTTGTGGTTGTAGCAGTATTTCATCTCGGCGCGAGGGTTTTCTTGCTCTCTAACACACATCACAAGCGCAGAAATACTATTTTGCATCAGTGTGCATTGTATGCAACCACAACTCAGCCCTATTTTGCGCAGTGAGTTTACCTGCATAGTGACATCTTGCAACCCATGCATGTGCTTCTACTAATATTCTCTGCCTTTTGAACTCCAACACATATCGCCTCAATACCTCATCAGCTCCCATCTTATATAATTGGCTAGTAATCAGATTAAATTTTGTTGCGCACAAGACCAATTCTTTCTTATGCTCAACTATATACTTCGTAGGTGCACTTCCAGTGGACAGAAAGTGGATGATATCTGTGAAGTGGTCATCAACTACTCTAATGAAAAATAGTTGTGTGTCTAGTAATCCTTCCTCCAAACTAGTTGGCTCATCTCCACTTTCAATGCGTGACAAATGGTCTGGACTTACATTCAATCTTCCCAGCTTTACAATCACCTCAAAATCATACTCTTGAAACAATAGGAGCCATCTAAAAATCTTCCCCCCCAACACAGGCTTGTTGACTAGACACTTCAAAGCGAAGTGATCAGTGAACATCTTAAAATGACCTCCCAGCAAATAGTGACGAAATTTCTGCAGCACATAGACCATAGCTAACCCTTCTCTCTCCGTTGTCAAGTAATTGCACTCAGAACTTGACAATTTTTTTCTCACAAACACAATTGGGTGATCAATATCTCTAGCTCTTGGCTGTGCTAGTACAGCTCCTAACGCGATACACGAAGCATCCACGTGCACATGGAATTCCTTTGTCAAGTCTGGAAATACCAATATAGGCGCAGTCACCATTTTATCCTTAAGAAAATCTAAACTCTTCTAGCAGTCCTTGTCTAAGAAAAAGTAGGTGTCATTCTTCAGTAACTTCTCCATCGACGCAGCAATCAACGCATAGCCTTGAATAAATTTTTAGTAATAGCCAGTATGCCCCAAAATCGATCACAACTACTTTACATTCACTAGAGCCTTCAGGTTAAAAATAATAACAATCTTATCTGGATCAACCATCAATCCTTGTTGACATATAATATGACCCAAAAAAATCCCAAAAGGGACACAAAATATACACTTCTTCAGGTTCAGCAAGGTCTGATGCTTCCGACAAGTTTCTAGCATCAGGTGCAGGCTTGAATATGCATCTTCAATAATCCAAATATAGTCCAATCATCAAAATATACTTCTAAGAACTTATTTATGTACTCATTAAAAGCAGCTACCACCATGCACGATAATATAGATGGCACATTCTTCAGACCGAATGGCATTACTATGTATTGGAATGATTCCCATTTCGTCGCAAAATTTGTCTTACTTCTGTCTTCATGCGCAATTATTATCTGGTGGTATCCATAAAATCCATCAGTGAATGAGTAAGCCTCCTGCCCACCCACATTTTCCAAGACTTCATCAAAAACAGGAGTTGGAAAATAGTCATGCGAACATGCATCATTTAACTTGCGCAAATCCACAAAAAACTTGATTTCTCCTTTGGTCTTCTTTTCTTAGACCACCATGGGACTTACCCAATCTCATTCTTCTACCAGTTCAATGATCCCTATAGCAACCATTTTCTCCAGCTCCTCCTTGACCTTCTGCTTATACTTGGGATTCAACCTGTAAGGGTGCTTCTTGATAGGCCTAACATCTAGTTTTATAGTTATCTTCATTACACCAAGACCCCAGACAATCCCTTTTAACTCCGAAAACTTTGTGGGAAATAAGTCTTGATATTTAGAGAGAAGCTCCGCAACCTTAGCCACTATATCTTCATCCTAATAATCCCTTACTTTGGAAATATTAGGCTTTTCTTCTTTTCCAATACTGAATTCCCTAATCTTCATAGGTCCAGTCAAATCTCGCAATTCCACCACAGGCCCAGTGACTACGCGCCAACCTTCAAAGTCAGGGATATTGATATTTCTTGGGTCCTCCTCATTATCTTCAATGTTCACATTCTGGCATTCAATTATACCTTCATTTGTGCATCCCATGCTGGTAAGGTCCATTCTTCTGATTTCTCTGGCATGTCAAAGACCACATCTTGAATTGTGTGTAATGCAGTGTTAATACATTGGAATCTGCTCTCAAAACTGAAAGTTAAAACAAATATTTCTCTTAGCACAGCCTAATCCATTGTGCCACGTCACAATTCAACCTCCAGATACCAGTTCATCAGTATCCTACTTAAAGTGTGAATGAATGTATGGACCCATCTTGGTTGTGGCTCTTCTCCCCGAGCTACAGTCCATCTGGCTAAATGCATGGGAAAATCTTCTTTGCCTGCATAGGTTCCTTCCAACTGAGTATCGAGTTTTCCAAATCACAATTTCATCATGTGGGTACATTCTTCCCAATCAGAAAAATTGTCCTCGTGTGTTTCCCACTAGCGCGCTAGGGTTGAGCATAGAACTAGATCAAGCACATGGAAGCAGCGTGCCTCTGGAACAACCTTTTCAAGTTCTTCTAAAAAGGAATGGACACTTACTACACCATCATAGTAGGGTAATTCATGTACCTCGAAGGATATACAATGCAGAGCCCTGGTTATTCGGTTTCAGTGCAGTGTAGAGACTTCATGCAAACGGTTCTACTAATTTTCCAACTTCTCATCTGAGTTTGAATGACATGAACTATCTCTATCCCAACTAAGCCTACCATCTGTTGTAGGATTGATCCAATATTCATCCCTCACATTTAGCTTGTAGATATGATCAACATCTTCTTTTGCGTGCACCGGTTCTGTGTATATTTCTCCTTTTACAGGGTCCAGAGGGACCACAACCCTGGTTCCATTGTTTTCAAACACAATACTTCTGCGCTTGAGTTTGATGATAGCATCCATGTCAATAGCCAAATCCAAACCCAACAACGTAGGGTACAGATTTGAATCATCAACAATTTGAATAAATTCAAATTCAGCCAATGCCTTAACTCCTTCGATGTCAACTATTACCCTACAAAGTCTACCCATTGGGATAATCTTCTGTTGATTCTCCATGCGCAGCTGAATCATAGACCATTCCAGCTTAGGTTCTCCCATCTTCTGCCAAGTCTGCTTTGGTAGTACATTTCATCAAAGCCAAGATCCAAAATGACTTGGTCCATTTCAAACTCACCTATTTGAGCAGTTAAGCGCATCTCTCGGCCAATTATTCTCTTGTTCTTGTAAATTTTATTAACAACCTTTTACTCCACCTGATGTTGTTCTTTCTTGGCACAGCTATTAATCAAAGCTTGAAGATTCTCAATTGCCTTCTTCTTGCGTAGAAGCTTGATAAAGGCCTTCAAAAAAGGTTTCATCTCTACAGGCTCGATCCCTTCGATGGTATCCATGGCAAGCTTGCTTGGTACTTTAGATGTGCCAAGATCCGCGAGGCCCTTATTTGTTGCGACAAAGTTTTCCTTCTCCCTTTTTAGATTAAAACCTTTCTTTTTTCTTAGGTTCTCTCTGGACCCAAACATCGGTGGTAGGTCTTTCTCCTTTATCTTCTCCAGTTGCTACACCGCTTCTAGTCACAATATTTATGCTAGGTTCTTCAGTGTGCATTTCTACTCTCATCATTTGAATGTTCCACATGGGTGTCTCTGGTTTCTTTTCCTGCATTTTTGAAAATGACATAGGGAAATCTTTAAGAACCTAATCAAAATATCTACAATACTTACAAGATTGTTGTGTTGGGTTCGGACATTTTCGAGCATAATGGACAACCTCTCCACAGTTATAAAAGATGAGTTGTCCCCTTCCTCGACCATCTCCTCCTCCTCTTCCTCGTCCCCTACCCTGAAATCCACCATGCCCGGATGGAGATACAGGTGAATCTAGTCCTCGACACTCAACCTTCATCCTATAGGAGGTAGCCTGATCAATCGTTAGATCAAAGCTGTGACATTTCTTTTCGTCCTATCCCACAGATCGACAGAATGTGTAGAAAGGTTTCTTGAGCTTCGAAATATATTTACCAAACCTAGGGCAAAATATTGTCGTATGCAAGCCATTTGCTTGACAAATCGCGCTCCATAGTGTGGGAACTTCACTAGGACCTGTCGCATTCTTAATATGACTTGGTCCTCCAACTGCCAAATAATTACTATATACGAGACACTAATCCTTGTGATGACCTTCAGCTTTATAGTGCATGCACCATACTCCTGCGCAAACATCCTTTTATTTCTCTTTTCACAAGATTTGTATCTTTAAGTGTAATGTGGCTAACTGGCGTTGGATTTTTTGAGCCCTAACCTGTGTAGAAGGTACAGGTGAGGCCTCTAACTTCATGGTGATCTCAACACCTTCAGCCTATGTCGCAATCTTCTATTGATTTAAGGATTGGCACAGATGCGGCAACAGCATAGCAATGAACCATTCTTTGTGCGGTGTGTCATCAATAGTAAATTCTCCATCCCTGATGGTGCGCTTAAACCATTGATCTACCTCCCATATAGATTCATTCACTTCTTGGTGGATCTCCTTTAATTCATTCATGTATTCATCATATGATTTTAGCTTTTTGAAATGCCGCTTTAGTGCGACATTAAGCTCATCAATTTTCGCATGAGGTTTTTTTGCCAAATACCTCATGTACCAATCCAATGTGCATTCATGAAATGCAGTAGAAAGCTGTGATTTCTTACTATTTTCATTATTGATCTGTTGCGTTGTCCATATAGCATCTGCGACGAACCAGAACTGATCAACATCTTCATTTCCAACACCCTTAAAATTATACAGTTTTATAAAAGTAGCCTTATCAACTTTTGATGGTGGAGGTGGAGGTGGAGTGGATGAATTATTAGTGCGAGATGAGTTTGGAAGTGGAGTGGATGGGATCTGAACTATGGTCAAATTCCTTCTTCTGATTGCAAAGATTCACCAGAGCTACTTGTTTCGGACTCCTCGTCATTGTCATATTTACCTTTGAGAGGGTTGTAGATAAAATCTTCTTCTATGTCTACTCTGTAAGTTTTTCCGTTGCGCATAGAACTACCAGAACCTATGCGCATGGTGCTAGACGGGCCTCTTCCAAACATTCACTCAATGTGGTTGCACAAAGTACCCTTTTCACATAAAATCATTTTAATCCACAATTTCAAAGAACGCAAAAACTTACCTCTCGGGCCCTTGAAAAATATCCTTTCAGCTTCATAATATGACACAAAATTATTAATAGAAAATTCAGTCACAAACCCACTTAGAATGCTATCAATCCAATAATCTATTGTGCAGGTAATTTTATTACTAGATTTTTCCAACTGATGAACCAGCTCAGGAGTCCATCTGGTGACTGTGTTGTCCTTTGCACGGGTCTGAAACTCCGCAAGTCGAGATAACCACTCTTTTAATTATGTTGCCAAGGAAGAAAAGAAAAATTCATGGACCTCTGTATAAATATAGCTTTGCTCCCAATCTTCAGCAGACAACTCAAGGTTTTGGTTTTATTAGATTGCAAATTTGTGCACCTTCTTATCCAACCAATCTTGAAGTGTGTTCTTTATCAGATGCCACAACATCAAATCTCCCTCAAATGGATCTCGATCCTGAAAACATAACCATTTGTTGGCTTGAGGGTTCCTGACCCAGTTTTAGATTGTTCTACGCAACCAACAAAACCCTCCAGATACTGGCTCTTTCAGAAGTGAATTTCTTATGCAGACCAAAGTATTACCTGAAGCAGTATGGGGGCTGTTGGAACTATGTTTTCGCACCCTGAGGGAGTGTTTGATGTGGGCTTTAACCTTACTTATCAAATCCAAGGCTTATTGTTCTCCGTGATATTTTACTGATACCCAGATCTAATTGCAGATAAACCCTTAACAATGATGCGTAAAACAAATCACTATACTTGTATCAAAACTAATACTTGCGCAATCACATAAATCGTTCTTCTATAAAAGCTTTACCATAGACGCAATCAAATATCTTTAACTTAGATTCAACTCGTATAAATGTGCATTTAACATAACAGATCTATAGATTGTAGTAATCAGTAGATGAGTAAATCAACACATTCACGCATAAACACAGAAATCACAATGCACAAGGTTCACCAAAACTTCTTCTTTATTAATGGATCTTCAAATCATTACAATCCTTTCCATATGCGCACATAGCAACAGATTCCTTGCAGCTCAGGACTAGGTCTTCGTTCACACAGCCAACAGGAGCCTTTCTACCCAAACTGAATACAACTAACCCAAAACATCAAAACATAATAGAAAGATCAACAAATATAGATATGATGAGATTTAAGATGTCCTTCCTTGACTCAATTTTTACATATTTATATGAATTTGGACATGCACATACCATGTTCTCAAACCATGGTTTTAGACTCATGGTTTCCCTTTTCCCCCATTACAATCTTTAAGGAGCTTTGACCCACCCCAAAGCCCCTTGAATTTTGCGCGCAGCGCGTATTCACAAAATTGTACCGAAAATGGACCCTAGGGGATCCCATCCCAAAAAGACCAAACATGTTGGTAGAGATGGAACAGGAAATACAAGTTATCAAGAAGAGTCTAAAGGCCGCGTGACAGGCAGAAGAGTTATGCAGATTAACACTGATTATTTAAGGAGTTTTAGGTTAGGGAGCATGTATACTTGTGCATCAATTCCAAGAAGAGATCCTTGAGGATCGGTTCATGTGCCAAACTGGCACCTCGGTATTGCAGACCTTTTGAGATCCTTGAAAGGATTGGATGAGTGGCCTATAGACTTGCATTGCCACCAACAGTGAAATTCCATAATGTTTTCCATATTTTGTTGCTTAAAACATATGTAAAATATGATGATCATGTGATTGACTGGTTTGTATTGCGGGTGGACCCAGAAAGATAATTCCAGTTGAAACTTGGGTGCATATTGCAGCGGAAATAACTCATGCTCTAAAACAAATCAATCAATCAAGTTAAGGAGTATTGGAAGCACTTTGGGTCGGATGAAGCTACATGGGAGATGGTTGATCAGATGTGGGCTATGTATCCTTCATTATTTGTCAATTGAGGCAAAGGATTTTTGGTATATGTACATATATATGTACGGCTGCTATTGTAGATATCGTGATGAGTTGTGTTATAAAGATCCAATAAGCGGTGTTTTTTTCATGTTTTTTATATTGTTCATGGTTTACAGTAGTTATTCATTATAAATATTACATTGGGCTAAGTTATAAAGCTCCATAGGCAGTATGTTTTGGTTTTCAGCGGATTTGCTCGTCATAGGTGCCATAGAACACCGAGGAAATTTTTCCCCTAAGGCGGAGGGGTTTATAACAACCCCGAGTTAAAATTTCATGTAATAAAGGAAAAATAATACTAAGGTTATGGGACATGTATTCCAAGTTGAATGTTGAGCAAAACTCAATAGTGGGAATCACTTGTTGTTTATTATGGCTAAGGAAATTGGCAAAGGCATTAGAAAAGGCATTGGAAAAGGAAAAGAGGCATTTATTGGCATTTATTTATGAGAAATAAAGGAAAACATGAGAAAATGGAGATGAAATGTCATAAATTTGCATGAGAGGGAAATTGAAGGAAAATTAAGGAACATGAAGAAAATAGAGGCCTTAATGATAAAAAGGCTTATGAGGATCAGCTCACAACTTTTGTACGTTTAGTTTTGGAACTCTCTTCTATTCTCTCATTCTCTCATACTCTATTGCACACTTAGAGAATTCTTGGACCACTCTAGCATTGGAGAAAGGAAGACAAATTAAGGACAAGGAAAGAAAAGGATAAGCGAGGGAGGTTGGATCAAGCAGTTTCAACACAAGGATTTTGCAAGTAACAGGTTGCACGTGCTATTTACTAGTTGAGGTGTGATTGCATGGTACATGCATTTGTTTATTTGGTTCATTTTATATCACTAGAATGGTTTTTTCCTAGTTTTAACAGTGGTTTCAAGCTTTCCTTTCCGTTACCTGGATAGTCATGGTGTGATGGGATTCTTTTATTGTTGAGCTTTGGATTGCCAGAAAATTTTGGAACCTGGTGAGGTGGTCTTAGGAAAATTCCCAAGTGTTGGGGGTGGAGGTGGTTTAATCTTCGGAATCCCTTAACAGGTGAGTGGATACACGCAAATTTTTCAAGGTAATGGTGAAGAAACTTGGAGGCATCCAAGCTTATTTCAGTTTCATGATCTCTTGACCAGTTTTGGTGAGATCATGGTAGCCTGAGGGTGGAGGTGGTTTAATATCCAGGAATCCCTAGTTATTTATGTCTTTAGATCCCACATTCATGCTTGGAATATGGCACGGGGGTGATTGGCTTAAAGAAATACTTGGTTTAGCCTAATATATGGTTGGGTGGTAAATGGAAGTCCCTGCTTGGTTGGCTTTTGCATCAGTTAATAAGATTGATTTCCCTATTTTATTCTATAAGCACTTATACTTGATATTATGATGATTTGATGGTTTTAATGTCATGGTTAGTGATCTATTTATATGTTGGTTATAACCATGGATCTGTAATGTGCTCTAGCTATGGCTTTGTTCAGGATTTGATAAGTATTTTATGGTTAATGAATGCAATGGCTAACAAGATATTGCAGCTATTAAGAGATGGTAATAGACCTTCTTGATGATTATTATATGGATTACATACCCTTATGTTCATATATGCATTCATGACTTGTAACTCACATGTTCACTATATGTTTGACGAAATGATTGTCATGGTTAGGCTTGGTTAGGTCAAATTCTTGTTCAAGTCTTTTATGAATAGTTTTGTCATTATGTCATTTATCACTCTACGAAGTTACAAGAAGTTTTAGGCAGTGGTCTGGAGGTTGGCCTGGAAAAGTGGCTCGGGTCTCAGGACCGTAGGCATTAAAATTAGCAATTTAGGTCACAACTGCATGGAGCAAGGCTTGTGAGTGCAGTTGGAGGCCTTCAACTGTATGCAAGAAGTGTCAATGGCGCAGTTGGGAGTCTAGGTCATTGAAACAAAGTTCCAACTCAAGGATTTTTAGGTCCCTATATCACTAGTATAGTCCCTTATTATTGTTAGTGTAACCCCCTTATTGTTATTGTGGTACCCCTGTAACCCCCATATTTTTATTATTGTGCCCTTACATTATTATTGTTAGGTCGGCTAGGATTACATTGTCACCCCATGGACTCCTATATATAGAAAGGAGGTTTTGTCATTTGTATCATCCAAGAATTGTTCATTTATGTAATTTATTGGAGGTTTCCCCCTCGAAGTGGCTTATTTCTAAGGTGTTGATCTCTCTTTTCTTCTATTTTTGGAGTTGGTGTCATAACAAGGATTGACCACCTCAAGTGTTTCTTCAGCTCCTAGGTGATCTGTAGTTCCTGTAGCATGCCAATTTGTGGCCAGTAAGTCTCAGTTGTAGGCCCCGCTTCCTTAACTAGAGCTAGGATGTCAAGTCATGTCATAGTGGCACTTAGCTTCACATTTACCCGAAGGGCTTGTAAAAGCAAGTAAATGTGGGGAGGGGGTGTTATAGTCCCTTTCCTAATTAAGGATATGAGGTATCCATACCCAACCTCCTAATTCACTTTAAGGAAATGGGATTGTCAAATTTCTACTTACTTAAACCACCTTAAAGCTTGGTACCATTATCCTCTGCTTGTCGAGATATTTGCAACGATATAAATTTCATATCATTTCAAGTTGTTGGTGTAACAACCCTGGTGAAAATTCCATGTAATAAGAGTCAAAAATAATAACTGCAGTTGATGGGACACTTATTCCAAGTTGAACGTTGGGAAAAAACATCATAGGGGGTGTTAATTTGGTTTATTATGGCTAAGGAAATTGGAAAAGGATATGGCTAAGGCATTAAAGAAGCAAAAAGTATTTTTGGCACATTTATTTATGAAAATCATGGAAATTAGGAGAAAACGGAGATGAAAGGTCACAGGTTGCATGTGAAGAGGAAAATGAAGGAAATAGAGGCCTATTCTATAAAAAGGTTTTTGAGGATCAGTTGGTACCTTTTGTTAGTTCAGTTTTGGATCTCTCTCATTATTATATCTCTCTCTCTCACTCTTGGACACTTAGAGTTTTCTTGGAGCACTTGGGCATTAGAGAAAGAAAGGAAAATAAAGCAAGGAAGAGGAGGATCAACTAGCGACAGCAGGATTCTTTGCAGGTATTGATTTTCATATGTGATTTCCTTGTTGGATCTAGCATGCATGGTATCGCATGTGGTTTCTTGCTATCTTAGCATGGGATTTTCCATGTGTGATAGTGTTTTCAGCCTAGCCTTACCATTTTCATATAGCTTTGATGAGATGGGTTTCTCATACTTCGGTTGAGTTGGATGGCCAGATTGGATTCGAAGCTGAGTGGGGTGGATCTCTGAAATTAAAAACACATGGCCTAGTGGTCCTTGAACCGGACTGTGGATCAAGGTAAATCCACTGGCCTAGTAACCCCTGAGCCAAACTGTGGGTTGCGGTAAAGCCAGATTATGTGCCTTGGTGGGCTTAGGAATCATTGTCGGTGAATGGCAGGATATATGGTAAATCCAAGAGGTGGATTTCTCTCTATTGGGCCTAGGATTCCCGGGATGGGATTTACGGTAAATCCTGGAGAGATGGTCTTAGTGTAGGGCCTAGTGACCCCTGGGTCGCACTATGGGTTATGATAAAGCCTGAGAGACAAGGAAGCACTCAAATTCCTCACGGTGTAGGCGAAGAAATTTGGTAGCATCCATTCTTGTTTGGTTCTTTTTCCCTTGGTTATGAGTCCCACATTTGTGCTTGGAATATGGCACGAGGGTGATTGGTTGAAGGGAGATTTGGCTCAGCAAAAATATGCTCAGGTAGAACGTGGTAGTCCCATCCCCAGTTGGTTCCTACATTCATTAATGAGAAATTCATTCATTTTTTAATTGATATATAATTATATTATGTGGTTTCTATTTTTGTTGTATCTATTGTATTTATATTGGTATTATGTTGGTTATAAACATTGAAATTATCAGTGATGATGTATGGCTCTCTCCATGTTTTTACTTGTAAATGAATTCACACTATATCTATGGTCAAATAGATTGTATTGCATCTAATGATGTAATGGATCAGTGCTTCTTAGAAATTCTCAGATAAGTACGACACCCCTATGTTCAAATCTGTTGTTTACACCTGTAGATGCAATGTTTGTGACATGTTTGACGAAATTCCTATCATGGTTGGGAGGGGTCTAGATGATTTCTTGATGATGTGATTGCCTTCGTACCTTTTTTTTGATGTTATTTATCATCTCCTAAAGTTTCATGAAGTTCTGGGCAATGACCCGGGCTATGGGGCTAAAAAGGTGACACAAATATCGGAGTTGCAGGCACAGAACTGACCATTTTTGGCCTTGGCCGCTACCTTGCCTTGGTATTCCTACAGCTATAGGCTTCCAAGCACTACCTTTCCTTGGCATGCCTATGGCTATGGCCTAAAAGGGTAAAAATTCAGTCTCCCTAGGGCTTCATGGGTCTGGGAGGTTGGGTTGCCTTTTGGGGATGTTGTTGATGTCATGTAAGGTGTGTTTATCTTTTTTCCATCAGTTCCACATCCTTAAGGTCATCTAGGAGGTTGAATCTCATATTATTAGCCTCCCATCGCATTATTACCCTGGTTGGTCGGTTACTTGGGTAGATGTGGGAAGAGGGTGTGTTGGCTTGAAGGGTCCTGACCCAGGTTTAGAGGTTAAGGTTTGCCAAAAAACCCCTATAATACTGGCCCTTTCGGCAATGACCTACTTTTGCAGGCCAAGGTCTCACCCGAAGTAGTATGGGTGGGTGCTGGAACCAGGTTTCCGCACCCTCAGAGAGAGAGTAGGTAACGGAACAGATCGGTGGTTACAATTATCAGATCTACACAGAAGTAGGCTATTCGCAGGGTTCTTCAGCACATAACCATAACATGGCTAACATATCTAATTAGTATATTCACATCCATGTGCATATCACCAATATCAGCCCAGAATACTATAATCGCAGCAATTAACAGATCACAGATACTTATACCAGAAACATAGATATCCTCACAGCTTACAGCAATAAAACAGACACATATGCAGCTTAGTCAGATAGCACAGGTTCGCATCAACAGAAAACACAGTAGATCCAGATAGCATAAGGCATTCCAACAATACTCTGCATATATTAATATCAAAACCCACTTACAATCCCAAAATACCGCCTGCGCAAACAGCTAGCAGGGTCCACACACAGCAGGACTGAGCATCTCTGTGCACACAGCCAGCAGGAGTCCTTACCCAAACGACCCAAGATAGATCTAACAATTCGCACTTAGCATCAGACTTAATTCCTGCCTACCTTAAGACTCAAAAAAATTTCATCTATTTATATCGACTTAGCCTACGCTACTAATGGCACACAAACCGTGGTTTGCAGACTCTTGGTCTACCCTTGACCAATTACAATGCATTCGGGGATTTTACCCACCCAAAAACCCCTGCACTAGACTAATTAATATAAAAAATATACAAAATTGTACAAAATTCACAGCTTTAGGCGACCCTGTTCCAACAGTCCCCCAACACAATCTTATGACTCGTCCCAAGTCACTGCGGTGGCGGGCTCTCCACCTTCGCTTATAGCAGCTTGATCGCATCAATCAGCTCGGGCAGCACTCCTTCACTTTAAGTAGCAACATTCTGAGCTATATCCACCAATTTTTTTGAATTTGGTCCCTCTGTGGCCACCGTGACACTATCCAAACTCTGGTTAAATTGCTTTACTGCGAGATCAATGTCCTGGGAGTGTTTGAGGGCTTCAACAGTCCAAGGCTTAAGACGGTCGCCAATGATCTTCTTCCTCTGTCATAGCTCTTCAATTTCGTCTCGCAAGGTGTGGCTAGTATGCAGTCATGCCAACCGTTAAGCAGGGATCAAAGTAGGCATCGTAGCTTCCAACTTCTCAAACTGTTCTTCCTTCTGTCGCAGCGCCTGATTGATCTCACGGAGGAGAGGGTCGCGCTGCACTTTGCTCCATAGCTGCATTGTTGTTTCCAATAGCTCGGCACCTTGAGCGCTCTGTCTTGTGATAACATTTGTAGCCTTTGTAACCAGCACAGCTCGTTCGGCCCTTACCTCTGGTGGTGTTTCTAGCTGCAATTTGGCCTATAAATCCGCAATCTGCTGCTCCATCTATGTTTTGACCACCTGAATCTTCGTTTTCAAGGCCTTTAATGCTGCAACCAACCCCTCAATCTTGGCCTGGGGGATGGTAGAAACTGGAATATCTTCGAAGACCTCTGCGCAAAGCCTACTAATGAGGTGTTCTAGCTCTGTCTGATGCGCGGTGGCGAGGGTATATGCAGCCTGTACCTGAGAAAATTCAGCATTCTTTTCTTCGATTGAATGCTCATCTATACTGAGCCACTGGTGCACTTGAAAATCGCGGTGCTGGATTTCTTCAAACAAGGATGCGTGAAGGACCTGCACTACTTTGTGTGGCAGGCAGATGAGATCTAGTTACACCTCTGCGCAGGCCTGAACTTGCGCACCTAAGTCGGGTGGACTCAGTATGAAGGCTGCGCCTGGGAGAGGGCAGAGGCATCTTTCTAGCGTATTGATCACTGTGTTGCTTGTTGTCAGGATCAACCTTTCCTGGATCATGATGGTCTGCAAGGTATCTGTTTTGAGCTGCAAAGCTCGGAGCTCAGCCTGGAGTGTTTCCACCCTGGCTTTCTGCTGCTCTTCCAAAGCCAGCCATTTGTCCTCTGCGGCCAAGGTGACCGCATCTATGATTTGTTAGAGATCATCTTCTGTCAGTGTAACTCCCGTGCCACATTCTGGTCAGATGACCCATTGCTTCTTTCGCAGCCCCTTAGCAAGTTCACCCGTTCGTTTGGTACCCCGAGGGGAGTCATCACCTATTGTGTCCAGGCCTTCTATGTCAAGATCTTTCTGTGAGTCCTTATGCGAAGCTAGTTCCGCATCCTTCTCAGTATGCGTGCCCTAATGCAAACCCTTCTTTGACATTGGTTATGTTTCCTTCCCCATGCGTTTGCCCTGCTGTGGATCCTTCTGCACTGCTGGTCTCATTTCCTTCCTCGCACCCTGGCCCTGTCCTCCAATTTCTTTAGTGGCATCGGGCAGGGTGACCTTCATAGCACTTGTTCCTGTGGTGCCCTGTGCACCGGATTTGAACCCAATCTTCCATTAGGGAGGCCAGGTCACGATTAATTGGTTAATGTCCTCATCCACAACCATATATGGGAGTGATACCCACGCTTGATACTTGCAACTTATGATTTGGATCTTATGCATAGTTACCTGAAACGTCGCAATGTTCTTATATTTGTCATATACCGCGGGTGACAAATACGGCTGGGAATTGATTGTTGCGGCTAGGCCACTCTAGAAGAGGACCCAAAAAACTTGATTGTCTTCAATCCGCTGCGTGTCCTTGGAGTCCCATAAATTTTTGTAGCGTGCCCCTTCACACATATCGAGCGTGAGCTCAGGGGGGACCGAATCCTCCAGGGCTTCCCATGCGACCAACGCAATGAGAAGTAGCAACCATGAGTAGAAAAATTTGCACCCCTGATCCTAGACTTCCATTACGTTTGCTAGGAATTTGTTGCACAGATACTAGGACCAATTGAAGCAGACCCCCTTTTCGCACTGACCCGCCAGCTTAATGACATACGCAGGGACAGTGGCATCCTGGCATTTGCGCATCAGCTTGCATGCTAGCAATATTGTCCCCAGCTGTGCCCCAAGGTCGCTGATGGTATCAATCATGAAGCCTCGAGTGTTTCTCAACACATGGTAATCTTCACGCACTTTTTCAGCAATCTTCCGCTCATACTTTTTTCCCACGCGCAACATAGTGTCCAGGCCTTCCATGGGGAGGCCAATAATACGGTGAATCAACGCGGCATCAATAGGGATTCGATTTTGGATCCACAGGGTTCCATCATGGACCAAGGCAAGCAGTTGGCGCACGAGTCGGTTTGTAATGTTATAATGGCCAAAATGCGACATCCTTAGTAGGTTCAAGATCCTGGAGCCAACCAAACCGCGCACCCAACGCATAGGGATAATCTGTATCCCATCATCTTTCAATATCCACTAGAGGTAAAGTTCGGGTGCGAGCTGAGGGAAGGCCTCCAAATTGGCCAAGTCATGGTCGTTGAATTTCAACTCATGAAGCTTGCCAAAGGGTTCTCCAAGGACGGGGACCTCGCCCGGAGTCAGAGGCATCTACAAATAAGTGCGCAGGCCATCAAGGCCTTTTGGTGTGCGCATCGAGGGCCTGCGAGGCCGAGCAAAGGGCGGTAGCCAATTAATTGGTTCAGCAAGCTGGGCCTTTTCTTGAGCAGTCATGGGTCTCTTTGCTGGCCCAGGCAAGCTTGCGTGACCCACCGCCCGTAGGGAATTCACATTTATGGGTGAGGTGCGGGGCTTCATCCCAGCCCATTTCATGGGTTTCTATGATCCTTGTGCTTTTTCTTTCCCTTTCTTCTGATTCGACTTCCACTACTACCTCGGTTTCGCGTTTCGTCGAGGTCACTAGTTCTGAGGTTTCAGTGGGATTAGTGGCCATCATTCTGGTGCAAAAAATGAACTCTGGGTTGCTACTGTCAGAGGGTGTAGGATGCACAGACATGAACGGGATGCAATAGGCACAGAAACGCTAACAGCATAAGTTTGCCAAGGACAACCACGCCAAGTACAAACTATTAAAGAGATATGGAACCCTTGTATGGTCTATCCTTCTACTTTTATAGCCGCGAGGATTGATCAATGGTTAGGTGGACCTCACTTCAAACTTACTATCAAGTAAATGGTAAAAAATATTCGGAAATCGCCTCATTAAATGTCCCCCACCCGCTCCTTTCAACAGTAACTTTTTCCTTTTACCCTATTTTACTGTTCCAACAGCTATTTTTCGCACCTCTTATGCACCCAGCACACCCCTGCGCTCCCAGTGCACCTCCTGCACTCGTAACGCACCTCTGCGCTTCAAGTGCACCTTCTGCACTTTGAACATGCTCCTGCGCCCCCTGCATACCCCTCTAGATGTCCAAATCTGCAGCCGCTCCCTGCGCGTACCCTGGTTCTTTCCATTCTTACCTTCCCTGGCGGGCGTACCCCACCCCATACAGCTACTCCGGCCATATATTCATTTGATCCGATACGGTTCGATCCGGTTGCCATTGACATAGCCTGGTAACATATCGCCACGCAGGGTAGCTAACCGAACAACTCCACCATCCATGATTTCTTTAACTGTATAGGGACCTAGCCAGTGCTGACGGAACTTCCCTGGGTGTTTTGCAAACCGGATATCATACAAGGACCAATTCGCCCTCGAAAATGCCTTTTGTCGAATATGTCGATCATGCCATGCCTTATCCTGAGCCTTCTGAACCTGCTGATGGAAATTAGTAAAAAAGCGATCTTCCTCCAAAGCCACAAGTTGCGCTAAGCGCTCCTCCATGATATCAGGCTCAGCCATGTTTGTAAAGGCTATGATATGCAGGCTAGGAACAATATACTCCACGGGCATAATAACCTCCTTACCATAGACCATTCAAAACGGTGTCCTCCTAGTCAATTTCTTGTAGGTGGTTTGATAGGCCCAAAGAACAGACGGGATGTGCACGTCCTAGTCGCTGTGATCGGTGTTATAGACCTTAGTCAGTGCTTGCTCCAAAATTTTATTAAAAGCCTCTACCACTCTGTTTTCCTGTGGATGGTACGGAGCGCTCTTCGCATGATGGATCTGAAACTCTTCTGTCAAGGCCTGTATTGTTTCATTAACAAAGTGCATACCTCTGTCGCTTATTAGAATCTTCGGGCATCTAAACCTGGTCAGAATCTGCTCGAAAATGAAGTGCACAATGATATCGGCAGTGCAATCCTTCACTGATTGTGCTTCCACCCATCTGGTGACATAGTCTGTGGCAGTTATGATGTAGTGTGCACCTGTTTTTTTCCTGGCAGATTGATAGGCGCTACAAAGTCAATGGCCCACTTGTCGAATGCTTGCAGGGCCATTTGCGGTTGCAGGGGAATTTCATCTCTGCATGATAGCCTTCCTATTCATTGGCAAGTATCACAGGCTTTACAATAGTCGTGAGAGTCATTATGTAGGGTAGGCCACCAGAGTCCATCTCTCAAGATCTTTTGCGTCATTGCTTTCCCTGCATAGTGACCTCCTGCTATACCGTCGTGGGATTCTGCTAAGATAGCGTGCCTTTCATGCTCCAAAACGTACCTTCGCAGCACTTCATCAGCTCCCATCTTATATAGATGACCTGCAATGATGGTAAAATCTGCAGCGTGGGTTACTAGCTCTCTCTTCTTTTGTACCGAATACTCTGCAGGTGCCATGCCCGTAGTCAGGAACTGAATGATGTCGACGAAGTGTGCATCAACTATATTAATAGAAAACAACTGCACATTAGGAAATCCTTCTTCCAGGTTGGTCGGTTCCTCGCCATTCTCAATTCAGGACAAGTGATTCGGCCCAGCATTCAACTTCCCTAGCTTGACAATGATCTCAAATTCATATTCTTGGAACAATAGTAGCCATCGGCAATTCCCAACACAGGCTTATTCTCTAGGTACTTCAAAGCCGAATGATCTGTAAACATTTTGAAGTGTCCTCCTAACAAATAGTGCCAATACTTCTGTAATGCATAAACCATGGCCAATCCCTCCCACTCCATGCACTTCTTGATATTCAAGGAAATCAGGTGCTTCCTACAAGCATCCAACATCATGCGCAGGTTTGAGACGTGCTTCTTCACAAAGCCAAAGACAGTCCAGTCATCAAAGTACACCTCCAAAAACTTGTGGATGAACTCTTTGAACACTGCGACTATCACCCGCGAAAATATGGCAGGGGCATTCTTGAGCCTAAATGGCATGACAGTATATTGAAAGGATCCTCACTCAATTATAGCGAACGTAGTTTTGCTGCGGTCATCAGGTGCGATCCTAATCTGATAGTAGCCCGAGAACCCATCTATAAAAGAGTATGCTTCCTGTCCGCCTGCGCTATCAAGTATTTCATCGGAAAATGGTGTAGGAAAGGGATCATGCACGTAGGCATCATTTAATTTGTGCAAATCAACACATATTCGTATTTCCCCCTTTGTCTTTTTCCCCTGAACCACCATCGGACTTACCCAGTCTAACTACTCAACCGGTTCGATGATACCTATGGTGAGCATTTTATTGATTTCTTCCTTAACTTTTTGCTTATACTTGGGATTTAGCCAATAAGGACGCTACTTCATAGGGTGTGCATCTGGTTTTAAAGTGATGCGCATGACCCCTAGGTCCCCTATAATCCCCTTGACTTCCAGAACTTTGTTGGGAATAAGTCCTGGTATTCCGTGAGCAATTCTGCCACTTTTCCTACTGTATCTTCATCCCAGTAATCCCCAATTTTAGCCAACTTAGACTTCTCTTTCATGCCAATGTTGACTTCTCGCAGCTTCAGAGGCTTAGTAACTTCGATAGTTTGTAGTGGGAGTCTTGCAACTGCGCGCTCTCCTTCCGATTCTGGGATAAATACATTGCATGGATCTTCATCACACTCTTCTATTGCTATATTGTAGCAGTTGAGAATATCCTGCATCTTTGTTTCCCATGTTGGTGCCCCAAGTGCTGCGTAAGGGTGTGATTCATCAAATATGAAGGTATCTATATCCTACAGAGCTTCGTCAAGCGCCTATGTTCCCCCTACTAACCCAAATGTTCCTACAAATTCATCCTTTAATGTTTCCTAGTGGCGGGTGTGTTGATCTAGCTCCACATCTAAGTACCATGCGGTGGGAATTGGTCCCAAGGCATGAATAAACAGGTGAACCCATTCTTCCGTAGTCTGGTCATACCATTTTTCCATCCAAGCAAACAAATGCTCGCGCGGATCTCCTGGGCCAAGGAATGTTTTTACGCGCAAGTGGACCGGAGGTTCAAATCGCAGGATCATCATATCCTGACACTCTTCCAAATCCTGGAATGCCCCCTTATGCGTATCCCACTACCTCACAGGTGTTATGCACATGGCTAGATTAAGGGCCCATAACCTTCGCTCTCTCAGAACCTCAACTTCAAATGCTTGGAAAAACTCCTTAATACTACCAGAACCATCAAAGTAAGGTAGTTCTCTTACCTCGGAGAATATGCATCGAAAGTTCTTGGTGATTCTAAGACATCATAGCGCAGATACGTCATGTAACCAATTCTGCCAATTTTCCATCTCTTCGTCGGAGTCAGAGAAACATTCACTATATTTTTCCCAACAAAGTACACCATCAGCCGTGGGATTGATCCAATCTTCGTCTCGCGCAGTTCACTTATAGATATGATCCATATCTTCTTCTTCGTGCATCGGCTCCGTATACCGCTCTCCTTCCGCAGGGTCTAATGGTACTATCACCCGCGTACCTTCAATTTCAAAAACCATGCTTCTTTTCTTTAGGTTGATGATACTTCCCATATCTATGGCCCAATCCAATCCTAGGAGTGCAGGATAGGGGTCCGCATCTTCTACAATCTAAATGACCTCAAAGTCAGCTCGGACCTTAACTCCTGCGATATCTACCACGATCTTGGACAGTCTCCCTAACGGTATGATCTTCTGTTGATTGGCCATGCGCAGCTAGATAGTGGACCATTCCAACTTAGGTTCCCCCATTCACTACCAAGTTTTCTTAGGAAATACGTTCGCATCTGATCCCAGGTCCAAAATAACTTGATCCATTTCATAATCATCAATTTTCGCTATTATCCGCATTTCCGTACCAGTGCGTTTCTTATGCTTTTATAGTTTGTGCACATCCTTAACTTCCAGGGGTGGATTAGTCCTTTTTGCACAGCTGTCTATTAAGACTTGGAGGTTTTCAATGGCCCGTTGATTGCGTAGCAGCTTCATACATGCCTGCAAAAATGGTTTGACCTTATCATCTGCTTTGAGGTTTGTGGGGGCTTGATAAGTGGATGCCTCAGCCTTAGCAAAGTCTTGGCAAGCTACGACAAAGGTTTCCTTTTCCTTCTGTAGGTCCAAAATTTCTTGTTTGATGGCTGCTTTCCGGATAAGAGGCTCAGTCGCAGCTTTCTCGTCAGCTCCCCTAGTGGCCATGTCGTTGTGCGTTATGACATTAATGCTTGGTCCTTCGTCTCGAGGTTATGCCTTAACCCTCTATACATTCTACATAGGTTTCTGCTGATTTTCTTGCATTTTTGCTATCATAATTGGGAAGTCTTCAATCACATGGTCCAGTTGTCTACAGTATCTGCAAGATTGTCTTGCAGGGTTCGGGTAGTCCCTCGCAAATTTCCCTACCTCTCCACAGTTATAGCAGATCAGTTTTCCTCTTCCCCTACCTGCGCTTCCACCTCGTCCCCCTCCCCTGCCCCTAGTTGGGGAACCACCTATGCCTAAAGGGGATCTTGGTGAAGAGGGGTCCGATTGTACACTATATAGTTTTCCTCGGTCTATCATTAGATCATAATTTTGGCAGTTATGTTCATCATGTCCTACTGATCGGAAAAACCGGCACCATTGTTGCTTTAGTTCTGGGACATACGCACCTAGACGGGAGCAGTGGTTAGTATCATGCAGGTCGGCTACGCGACAATCATTGCACCATAACGCTGGTCCACTTGGTCCCGGGCACAACGGACTAGGTCCCCCCACCTGTAGGTAGTCTACCAGCAGCGAGCACTGATCCTTGGTATGGCTAGATACCCTACATCGTATGCACCATATGTCTAGGCTAGCTTCTTTCCCTCGGTCCTTTCGTAGGTTCTGGATTTCCATGTGCATTGCCTCCATTTGGCCTTGGATTTTTTGTACTCCCAACTGGGTATCATCTCTTAGCGTAGCTTCTAACTTTGTAGCAATCTCCAAAGCTTTTTCATGCGATTCCATGGCTTGCTGACCCATAAGTACGCGCAGGTGAGGCAGTAACATAGCAATGAACCATTCCTTGTGTTGTCTGTCATCATACAGAAATTCCCCTTCCCTAATTACCTTTTTTAGCTACTGGTCAGCCTCCCATACAGACTCAGAGGGTCCTTGTTTAAAATATTTTAGGTCATTCACTATTTCAGAGTAGGATTTAGGCTTTCGAAACTGTTGTTTTAGGGCATTCTTAACCTTTTGAATGGTCGCATTTGCATGCTGAGCTACGTATCCCATATACCAGTTTAGGACTCTTCCTTCAAAGGCAAGGGACAACTACGCCCTTTTCACAGCATCGCTAGCCACAATCTGCACATTCCATATCGACTCCGCGACAAACCAAAATCGATCCATATCTTCGTCCCTTACGCCCTTGAAGGTAGGTAGCTTCATATGCGAGGCCATCTCTTCTTCTAATGGGGGTGGAGGTACGGGTGAGTTCTTACCCCTATGTTGGTTCGAAGGTGGTGTAGTTGGAGAGCTATGCACCGTCGAATCCCTTACTGGACTATAGACACATCTATCTCCTTCTTGATTAGTTCTGTAGTATTTACCACTTCGTGTTGTACCCTCACTCTGATCGAAGCTCATTCACTCTGTATGGCTGCACAGAATACCCTTTTCGCACAATAATATTTTAATCAGTAATTGCAAGGTTTTCAGAAACTTACCCCAGAAACCCTTGAAGAACCTCCGCTCTGCCTTAGAATAGGACAAGAACTGGTCGACTGCGAATTGCGTCACAAATCCTCCCAACACACTATCCACCCAGTGATCTACCGTACGAGTGATGGTATTATCAGTTCTTTCTAACTACTAGATCAACTCTGGAGTCCACTGCCTGACTCGTTCGTCCTTCCAATGCATCTGGAAATCTATGAGCCTTGCCAACCACTCCTGAAGCTCGTTTGCAAATGTTACAAAGAAGATTTCGTAGACTTCAGTGAAAATGTACTTATCCTTCCACTTCTCCGCTGTCAGCCTCGTGCTGCGATTCTCTTTTACCGTCAATTCCTGAACCTGTTTTTCAAACCACTCTTCAATTTCTTACTTCTCAGGTCTCCAATGTTCTCTTGACATTACCCAATCTCTTTCTCAAAATGCTCCTGGTCCAGGCAACAGAACCATTTGTTGGCTTGAAGGGTCCTGACTCAGGTTTGGAGGTTAAGGTTTGCCAAAAAACCCCTATACTACTGTCCCTTTCGGCAATGACCTGCTTTCGTAGGCCAAGGTCTCACCCAAAGTAGTATGGGTGAGTGTTGGAACCAGGTTTCCGCATCCTCAAAGAGAGAGTAGGTAACGGAACAGATCGATGATTACAATTATCAGATCTACACATAAGTAGGCTATTTGCAGGGTTCTTCAGCACATAACCATAACACAGCTAACAGATCTAATCACTATATTCGCATCCACGTGTGTATCACCAATATTAGCCCAGAACACTATAATCGCAGCAATTAACAGATCACAGATACTTATACCAAAAACATAGATATCCTTGCAGCTTACAGCAATAAAACAGACACATACGCAGCTTAGTCAGATAGAATAGGTTCGCATCAACGGTAACCACAGTAGATCCAAATAGCATAAGATATTCCAACAATACTCCGCATATATTAATATCAAAACCCACTTACAATCCCAAAATACTGCCTGCGCACACAGCCAGCAGGGTCCGCACATAGCAGGACTGAGGATTTTCGCGTACATAGCCAGCAGGAGTCCTTACCCAAACGACCCAAGACATATCTAACAATTCGCACTTAGCATCAGACTTAATTCTTTCCTACCTTAAGACTCAAAAAATGTTCATCTATCTATATCGAATTAGCCTACGCTTCCAATTGTTCGCTTCCAATTGAAGGAGAGTAGCCTTTGTGTTCTCTACCTTGATCAATCAAATATTAACTTGGGATAATTTCCAAAATCAAAGTTGGTGTGGACTAAGTAGATGTAATATGTGTAAGATAGATGGATCATCTATTTTGTCAATTATTTATTTTCTAGATTTGTTTCAAATGAAATATTACAAGTCTCAATGGAAGAAACAAATGTAATCATTTGACTATGATAGATTTTTTTTTTCTTAGATAACATATAAATTAAAAGGAGCTTTCAAAGCTCTTTCTTGCTATGTTATTTGGGAAATTTGGCTATCAAGGAACAACATGACACTTAAAGGTTTGGACTTGACCCCTACAAAGGCTGCATATAAAATCAAGATTACATTTAAAGAATTGGAAAACATTGAAAGAAACTCATCATATAATTATGAAGGAGCCCACTATTTATTTTTTAAATGCATGGGGTTTCTTCAATGGGACATGCCAAGATGATCTAAATTGGCGTGGAGTAGGAGCCATCTCATTATATGATTTTGAAATATGTTGTTGGGCAAGGAACCACTAATTGAGTTAAATTTTATGCATTGTGTAGTCTTTTGAAAGCAAAAGGGTCTAAAAAAATTTGCAAGTATTTGGAGAGTTCAAGTTACTGATAAATTGGGCAAACAATAAATACATAATTAGGAACTTTATGTTATCTCTGATCACGAATGAATCTTGGAGGTAAATATCAAGTTTGATAATATTTCCTTTTCTCGTGTTTATTGAAAGTTCAACTCAAAATATAATCAATTATCTAAGGAAGTAGTGGTATTGTAAGAAGGAATAACATCAATGAAATTTTTTAAAAGAGGGGCCCAAATTTAATATTTAGAAATTTCTCCATATTGATCTAAAATAAAAACATGGATCAAGGTTGAGCTTTGATAATTCTATTTTGTTTCTTGTTATTGTTGCATTAGTCATAAAGTGAAAGGAATAAAAAAGAATTTATTTGTGTTAAGATGTGTAGAGCCTACCTTTATTGTGCCTAGGATGACTATAATTAAGTGGTCATGGGATATATTCAGAGACCGTTTTTTGTCCAATTGTAGATTCCAAGCTAATAGTGCCTGGAAATATGAACCAATGTATATTTTAATTTCTCATTTAAAAATTGAATATAAATACCTTTTTATTAGGAAAAAAAAATAACTTTTCCAACCAAAACAAAGAAAAGAGTATGCCACTGAATCAACCCACAAGTTGACCCTCTTTCCCACAATGTAGGGAACTCTACTGACCCTAACTAGATTAGAGATACAATGAATTTTTGCTTGCAATTATCACAACAAATATTAGGAATAGTGCCTAATGTGCTAGTAAATCCCCTTGATATTATTCTTTTATGAGAGTGGTGGGATCAATGACCCACCAAACCATGGTTAACACATGCAATTTGGCTCTCCAAGAATGCCACAACAACAATGAGAGCCCTATAATACTATTGGAAAAAAATGAAAAATAAAAAGGCGAACTTGTCTTACCTTTTAATAGCCCACTTATAATAAGGTTTGCCTGTCCACTTGTCACACTTGCCCTCACCCCCTCTTCTCCTTCCTAGGGAGTCATTTGCTTTATTTTATTGAAATCACATGCATTTTTTGGTTGTTTATTACATCTTCTATAGTAAAATGTCTTAGGAAATAGATTTGAATATTGATTCAATCCCTAGGAGCTTCTGTTTATTTTAATGCAAGAAAATATGACAAACATCTTATTTATTAGGGGTGCAAAATTAAGGTATTACATCACTTCCCCTTTAAAATAAGCATTTTCCTTAAAGCAACTTTACTCATGAACTCATGAACTACTCTTGCATGTCACTCTCTATTTTACAAGTGACCCCACCCTAATGGTTTTGTAGCGTTTCAACTAGGGATTTATCAAGTTGATGGATCAATTTTAAAGCATTACAACGTTACAGTTAAGGATGCACATAGGATTTTTATGGAACCTTTCTTTGAGTTCCACCTAAAGAAAGGAATAATCAAGAATATCATTAATATCATGCACACATATTCCTAATCTGAAAACATTGAGAGCATCTTGCACCTAGATAATATGTGGCAATGCATTGAATGTATATGTAACCCACCCAATCCTCTCTAAATCTCAATATTGAGTGAAATTTTGGAGAATTTCCCAAGCTCTATGTGATTCCTCTCATGCTTAGACCTTAAGAAAACATGTTTTCTAATTATGAATTCCCTTTGGAATTAGCGTTCATCTACATGGTCTCTTGATATCTTGAATAACCTTCAAATATTACCCAATCTTAAGAGCTTATTTTTACATGTCTCAACATATCTAACTTAATTATAAAATTAATTATAAAATTGTTAATTAGGTCATTACAACTTCAAAGAGTATTATAACTTCTTCCATAAGATTCCCTAGAGGAATTTATACCAAATGACACATGAAAATGTTATTGTAAGACAACCCGAAAATGTAGACTATATTCCTACTACTTGGATGGCTTGTCCATGGCATGCAACCACAACATGACTTCCATTCTTGATTCACAAACTTGATACATTTATCCACCACATTGTGGATGATATACAAAAATTCATCTAAGTATCCATAGTTTAAAAAAAATAAAGTAAACCTTGTATTTATATAAAAGGCAATCTTTTCAAAAACTCCATGTAAACTAGATATGTCCTTCACAAAGGTTTTAACACTAGAGGCTTGTGAGTAGTATGTACATGAATAATGTGAGTAATCTTGATAGGTCTATCCATGACTGTGATGATGGAATCATGACTCTTAATTCTATATGGAAAAGTTGCAAGAAAGTCCATAAAAAGCTATTCCTTATACATCATGTATTTCCTTAAAAACATCTTAACATTGTTGGACACACATAAATTATACCCTTAATAAAAGGAAACCTTTTATTGAAATTAAAAAAAAAAAATTGTAATTACATTGTGTTTTCATTATATAATGCCCCTCCCTACACCTTAAGGTAGCAATTATCATTGATAAGCTCTTTATGTTTTTGTTGTTTAGATTTCCTATTCACATATATATGTGACATCAATTTAATATATATATTCAATTTTATTTTTTTTGAAATTTTTTTATATTATATTAAGTTAAAAATTTAAAATATTTAAACATAAACAAGTGTTGTAGGTTAACTTAATCCATGTCGCTCATATGGGATGAGTATGATTACTTAGATTTCAGTATGCTAGGGTTGTGGATACTGAAAATCTTGCTAACAAGCACGAAAACTGCACTAGGATCAAAAGCAATACGAGGTTACTTCCTAAAGTTATAGAACTCGTAGAATTAAATACCAATGCACTCCAATCCTAAATCAAGATCATAAATCTCACTTTGTAGCTCATGGGAATGTTGGCAAGTAGTACAAGCTAAATAGGAAAGGCCTCAAGGAAAGGGATCTTGGAGATAGTCTTTGTTATAAGAAATCTTAGGGACGTTCTTCATTATGGATAAATAACAATGTATGGCTTGTAAATCTCAACCATCAAGATGTTGACAAGTCGTGCTCTTAAAGAGGGGAGCTGAGAGAGCATCAACAACGTTGATAGAGTTTTTCATAGTCTCTTCTTTGTGTTTTACCAGCAAAGGATTGATATTAATACTATAAGTGGATTGGGAGATGATAAAATGAGGGAGCTCGTGACCAAGGTTAGAGAATCTTTGGTTCTAGTTTCACTTGAGAATAAACAAAACCATCAAAGAATGATGAGCATTAAGCCATGCAAACATTGAATTTGTTCATGGGCCTAATCTCTAAGTTGGGTAACTTGGTTCAGGGATCTATTTCATGGATCCAGAATTCTTTAGAATGTGCATGCATATGTAAAGGTAGATTACATTGAATTAAGGAAAATCACTTAGTGATAGGGTAGGCAAAAGTGTGTATTTAATTCATAGTATTTTGTTTTAAAATTATAGTCTTGCATTGTAGTTCGATTTAACAACAATTCAATCAATTGATTAATTCATGGATCATGCACACCACATCAAAGTTTTTGAATAGTTTGTTTATGTCATCACCAAGAAGACAAAGAGGAAGCCATGTTTCCCATATGTTATGGCTAATATTTCTTATGAATAATGTCAACCTCTAAGAGTTTATGACAGAGTTTATGGGTTGATTCCAATCTCGTATTCATGTGACATAGGGTTTATTCCAACTGCTACCACTATAATCTCTAGGTGAACCACACCACCCCCAGCACGTGGCTCATCGGTAAACTCAAGAGACTTGAACTTAGAACCTCTTTGAACATAATACTTCATTTTCACGACCATCACTAATTGAACTACCCCGAAAGACTAATAAATTTTTTTAATTATACTTAAAAATATACTATTTATTTATAAAATTTAACATTACATTTTACATAAATCAAAGCTAAACTAATAATAATAAAAACCAATTAGTACAATCCTACTTTGGTAGGGCCTAATACGACCAATAATCATACTTTAGTAGACACTAATAAAACTTCAATTAATTTACTAAATTTTATTATAAATAATTTCACAATCATCTTAACATTAATGAAGAAAAAGTCCATATATATATATATAATCATTTCCTACATATACTTCTTATCTTGTTACGCTGTAAGGCGTCACTATTTGAAAACAACTCCCCTAGCTGTCGTTGCGTTCATGTTTGAGCCATTGGATCAAATGTTAGACGATTGAAATGTTTTAGGCCATTAGATCAAGTAAATATTTTTATATATGTTTTTTTATAATGTTAGTTTTTTTCTTTTTAATAAGTTAGATTGAATTTAGGTTTAAATACAATAAAAAACAATAAAATAAAATAATGATAAACTATAAATACAGCCCATGGTATTGACCCATGGTATTCATGTGGAATGTAGTTTTTTTATAGGGGGAACTAAGATGACCTAAATCAATCTTAACTCTGGATCTAAACTAATTATTTAATAAAATTATTTTTAAATGTTTATAACCATTATTCTTTTAAAATTCTACTTAATAAAAGGTATCTAAATTTTCATACATCCAAATATACATAGTTTTTCTTGTTATGTATTATTTTTGTTACAACTATTTTATTGTTCCAAAAACACATGGTTTTTTTTGTTATATATTATTTATGTTAAAATTAAATTAATAATGATTTTTTTTTAAATATGTGAAATTATTTCAGAGGACATGATTTATCTTGTGCAATGAAAAATCTTGGAATTTGGAAAATGTCATGAAGCTTATCTCATGTTCCATTCATTTAGATATGAAGTATATGGAAGAAGAAAAGCATGACAATGGATAGTTATCAAGAATGTATGATCCTTTAGAAGGAAGCGACCTTGACAAGGCTATGGAGGACCAAATAGTAGAATTAAAAACACAAGAGGAATTTTTTTAAAATATGTGAAATTATTTCAGAGGACATGATTTATCTTGCGCAATAATGAGGAATGCTCATAATTCTCATTTCTTAAATAACACTAAATTTACCTTAAAAGGGTCGGTAACAATTTTTTGTATCAAAGTCAAGGATACAGAGGAAAGGAGACACGAGAAGTGCAATGAAAAGTCTTGGAATTTGGAAAATGTCATGAAGCTTATCTCATGTTCCATTCATTTAGATATGAAGTATATAGAAGAAGAAAAGCAGGACAATGGATACTTATCAAGAATGTGTGATTCTTTAGAAGGAAACGATATTGACAAGGCTATGAAGGACCAAATAGTAGAATTAAAAACACAAGAGGACTCTTCAGAAAATGGGTTACTCAAGGATTTTGGAATCCAGATGAGCTACATTATCTCATTGATTCAAGCAAGTGCTCAAAAAGAGACAGGCATTAGTGATATAGAGAAAATTTATTCATAAACAAGAGAAAGCTAGAATTATAACCCGAGATAGAGTTATGGGAAGAGAAACATTCCAATTGTAAGGAGGAGTCAAAGTTACATGAGTATTAGTTCACTAAAGTCTTGAATTATGATCCTAAAAGAAGTCGCTAGATTCCCTGATTATGAGCTGATTTTTTCTTCTTACTTTTGGGTCTTCATGATGTTTGTTATTCTGACTGAGGTGAAAAGTTCCAAAGAAGTGGAATATTGGTCGTTCAAAGAGGAATTATGGAAATATGATTGTAGATAATTTATTGTACTATAAATTATCTGAAGTGCGATTAATTAATCATCCCCAAGGGTTAAAAAGGGCCCAAATGTCTCTTATCCATAAAATTGACGATTAAGATAACTCTATGCTCTATGTTAAAATGACAGGTGAAGGTGTATTTACCATACTTAAGCTTCTTAGTAGTCTCTTATGAAGTACAACATGTCATACTGATAAGTTTTTATTCAATTAAATAATTCTAGCTATAGAGAAGAGTTAGAGTTCTAGGAGTAGTATCAAAGGAATTCAACACTGCGAATGTGATAGAAGCAACTAATTTCGTGGAAGGGTGAAGTCTGCCCAACTTGGTCATAAAAACCAAGTGCATCCTTCACGCAGAAAAAAATAAATAAATAAACATGCATATTTCGTCATATAGAGGTCTCATCCATTATGAAAAAACACATCTTACATGCAATTAATAACAAAGAAGTTGTTCCACATCAATTACCTAATATCGATTACCCAATATGGATATTTTGATTTGAGGTCCAGTAAACATAATTCTCCACCCCTTATTCTGGAGGATCAGTTGGAGCGAAAGAAGTTCCTACTACTTCTTCTTTCTTATATGTTATTCTTTCCTATACCACAACCTTACGGCGTTTTCTTTGCAACATGTGGTGCAATTGCTAGTATTATTTAAGTGGGCATGTGTAATCACTGATACAATGAACACAAAAGTGAAAACCATCCCCATTGCCGATTATTGATACACATTTAAACCTACAACAAAGATAAACCATCTTCTAAGAACATACTTTCTATTACTAATAAGTGCAATAAAAATAATTAAGTATTTGAGAGTATACTTTCTATTACCAACAAGTGTAACATGCATCATTTTACTTGGTACTTGATTCTTATACGAAAATTAATTAAAAAAAAAAACCCATAAATAATTTATAAATGGAAAATTTATTTATAATTATTTATTAATTATAATATTAAAATAGTATTATTGTTAAAAATAAAAATAATGTAAAATAGCTTTAGTAAAGGTAGTTTAATTTTTAGATGAAAATATTTTTTCACTAGAGATACAATTCCAAGTAAAATTGTGTTTTTTTTCATTAAAAAACTTAAATTAAATTTTTATTAAAATTAAACAAGAAAATTAACTTTAAAAAAGGTATTTTATCTATGAATTTAATTACTTATTTTAGTATATTTATTTTTAAAATATAATAATAATAAAATTAAATTGATTTAATTTATATAAAAATGTATTTGTTATGATAATAGATTAATGATATTATTGAGATAAAATCATTACTATTATTATGTACACTCAAAAAAGTACTTTATTGACAAAATTAAATGATATATTAATTAAAATTTTAAGTTTATATATTTTTGGTTGTTTTCTATTAATAATTAGGAATTAGGAAGGAGTTATGGCAAATTCTCCATTAATCCATTTAAAATTTTTGATAAAATTTTATCTCCTCGTATTTCATAATAAAATTAATAAAAAATAAACATCTCAACCCACCGTTATAAAATAAAATGTCTATAAAATGTTTTGACTCTTAAATATGTTATGTTATTTTAAGATATGTGGTATTGATAATTCATTGTATTGACTCATAATATTATAATAAAGCCTATTTACAAGTTAAGAGTCTCCATGGTAAAGTTGGAGTAAATCTCCATGGTTAAGAATCTTGTTACATGTGTTTTGTACATATATATATATATATATATATATATATATATATATATATTTACAAGTTAAGAGTCTCCATGGTAAAGTTGGAGTAAATCTCCATGGTTAAGAATCTTGTTACATGTGTTTTGTACATATATATATATATATGTGTGTGTGTGTGTATGTGTGTGTGTGTGTGTGTGTTTGACTTGTATATTAAATTCTTTTACAATTCATAATAATGATTATTATTTAAAATGAAATTGTAATTTAATTGATTTTTATGATTTTTTTAAGAAACGAGTAGCTTGTATTAATCAATCTGGTAAATGGACCAGTACCCTTACATTCATGTATTGATCATCATCTGTAATATTTCAGAACTGTTCAAAATGATATCCATTGTTACCCTCCCTATACCCAAGTATGCCTCTAATCAGATTTATCCCATACAATCTCCAAAATAAGCCATTATATAATATTGTTTTACATAGCATTTATCAAAAAGATCACAAAAAAGATTACATTCCCAGATTCTCATTGACCATCAACGCACTGCCATTTTCTTCCACTGCCTGCATTGCAAGCTTTGGATTTGACTTCTCCTTAGAATTGCATGATGGTTCTACTCCACTAGAGGGAGGGTATTGAAGTCCAAACACCTCCTACTATTGTGGCCTCAATTTTCACCTCTATCCCTTCTACCTTTGAACTGAGATTATCAACCTTCATAGCTAGATTGACCATTGTTAATCTGAGCCTATCCACATCCACTCTCAGAGCCTCTATCTCCTGGATTAACAAGGAGAAGTGTGAATCTGCCTCCACCACAATTTTCGCCCCAAATCTGTCTATATTGGCCAGGTTATCCTCCAACGATACCACGAACTTAACTGACCAAGAACTATCACCACTTGCTTCGAATGGATAGGCCATACTTAACAAAGGACGAAAATTCACTGAGATTTTGAGTAGCTCCAACTTCATCACTCGCCATTTATAGCCCTGGATGCTTCCAATTCCAATCCCCATTTGCATTGAATTACATTGGTTATGTAACAACCCCTAGTTTATTTTCCATGTAAATAAAAATAAGACCAAGATCATGGGACATGTGTTCCAAGTTGAATGGTGGGAAAACATTATAATGAGAATCACTTGTGGTTTAGTAATGGCAATGGAAATTGGCAAAGGCAAAGAGGCAATAAATGATATTTAATTAAGGAAATAAAGGAAAATAGGAAAAAAGGAATGTGAAGAGACACAAATATGCATGCAAGGAAAATTAGAGAGAAAATGAAGGAAAATGAAAGAAAAAATAAAAAGGAAAGGAAGAGGCTAGACATCAATGATAAAAAGGTAATGTAACACCATCCTCCCACATTTACCCAAGCTAATTGGTCCACTGGGGTAAACATGTGACAAAGAGTTACTATGATATGATTGAACTCCCCAAGTACAGTTAAGGAAATGGAATTGACATGCCAAGACCAATCTGACCTTCCACACATGCTACAGAACTTTCAGGAGCCAACCAACCCTTCTAGGTGACCAACCCTTAAACAACTTGACTTTTACTTATTTGGACCATCATCCGCTCCCATGACAAGCCATGCATGTGACTAAGGTCTTCCCGTCGCTCCCATAGCAACACATGCCAATGACTGTGGACTTTTCCAGGTAGTTTTGAGCCAATGAACCTGGATTCTATGCCACTTTTTCAGGGCTAGGTTTCAGGCCCCTGCCTAGAACTTCATGAAACCTTCAAAAATGATAAATGTCATTGAAACAAGGCTACTAATACAAACATTTGATCAAGGACTTAACCGTACCCCTACTAGCCATGACATGCATTTTTTCAAACATGTCACAAATATGTATTCTATTAGTCATAACAACAGATCTAAGCATATGGGTCTCATACTTATCTAAGATTTGTAAAGAAGCATTGATGCCCTATCCCAATAGTTGAATTATCATATATTAGGTCATATATTCATTTTTTAATCAAAACATGATAAGATCCATACATCAAGTCTGTCATAAAACATACTCACAACCAACATATAAATAATAGAAATAGCAAGGATATAACAGCTATAAAAACCACATAATAACAAGTACATTTACCCATCAAATACAAGAGGAAAATATCTCTTATTGACATATGCAAAATGCAACCAGGTTTGGTACTTCCACAAACCACCCGAGCATAGATTGGGCTGAACCAAATCTTTCTTTCAGCCAATCACCCCCGCGCCATATTCTAAGCATGAATGTGGGATGTTATGAAACAAATGAAACAAAACCAAACTAGGGTTTCCATAGGAAAACCCACTTTAACACTCAACCAGTTATTACACTTCACGGTTGGACATCACTAACCATCACCAGATTGATCTCTACCCAAGTTGTCTAGGACTCCAGAGCATTTTTTCCAACCAGGGCTTTCAAGACTAATAACTCAACCCACAATTGTTGTTGGGTTTCTAGAGAGTTTGTCCAACCAGGGATTCCAAGACTAGTAACTCAACCCACCAAGGGAATCCAGAGCGTTTGCCCAACCAAGGCTTCCAGGACTAGTAACTCAACCCAACTTGTTACAGGGCTTCTAGAGTGTTTGTCCAACCAAGGGTTCCAGGAACTAGTAATTCGAGCCACAACCATAACGAACATGAGAACCAACCAGAAAATAAAATGAAAGAAACCCACAATACCATGGCTATCCAGGAAATGGAAAGGCTGGGCAAAACCATTGTCAATCCAAGAAATCCTCCATTCCAATAATAGATCATAACCAAGAAACCACATGCATGTGCTATGCATGCCAAAACTAGTAAGGGAATCATATATACTCGATACCTACAAGAAAAACTTGTCGTAGTTTTTGATCTCGGTGTCCTCTTATGCTTTCCTGCTCTTCCTTTGCCTTCTTACTCCAAATCCCAAGTATGCCACACTCCTCCAAGAGTGCTCCAAGAAAACTCTAAGTGTCCAAGAGTATGAGAGAGAGGGAATAGAATGAGAGCTCCAAAATTGAACTGACAAAAATCTGAAACCAACAAAAGCCATGAACTGATCCTCAAAATCCTTTTTATCATTGAGGTCTCTATTTACTTCATTTTCCTTCTTTTTTCCTTCAATTTCCTTCTCATGCAAATTTGTGACATTTCACTTTCTTTTTCTCTTATTTTCCTTTATTTCATAAATAAAATGCTAATTAATGCCTCATTGCCTTTGCCAATTTCCCCTTGGCCATAATAAACCAAATGAACACCCACACTGGGATGTTTTTCCCAACATTCAACTTGGAATAAATGTCCCATGACCTTGGTCTTATATTTTTTACATGGAAATTCAACCATGGGTTGTTAAAAAACCCTCCCCCTCGGGGGAACACCGTCCCAAGTTTTCAATGACACCTATAAACCAACAAACCACTAAAAATAGAACATACTGCCCATGGAGTTTTATAACACAACTCGTTGCAGTATTTACAATGACCACTGCTGAAAATATGACAATCATACCATTTATTGGAGCTTTATAACCAAGCTTATTACAGTGTTTACAATAACAACCACATATATTGATGCACATTTTATTCAACCAACAAATAACCATATTGTCTATGGAGCTTTATAACACAACTCGATGCAATATTTACAATAATATACACATATGCACATTTGCTTTAACCAACAAATAAAAGGATATGATGTCAGTGTCAGCAACAAGGGAGTCCGGAGACTCACACCTCCACCCTCAAAGTAGTTCCAGGATTCACCTCCCTCCCAGGAAGTCCAGAATCCACTACCAAAATGAAAGTCTACATCCAATGTCTAGCTTTATAATCCTGCACCACTTGTCCTCTCAGTGAATAGTTATTGACTCATTGTTTCAGGGCACATTCCCAATGTGCATCTGATTCCATCTAGCAATGCTAATGACCAAAAAAATCCATCCCCCGACCTTCCATTCACTGCTACACATTCCCTCGCGCAATATGGTAACCCCCTTTCGTGCAGTCACTCACCTTCCAAGTTTCACGGGCATCCCCTTCTTTACTACACAGTCCCTCGGACGACCCCTCCCTTGGAAAGGATTCCTCGCATCAAAAGGTCCAAAAACCAAGGCATATCCCTACCACAGATCCATCACACAAGTCATAGCATGTCCATGGAAATCAATGGACACTATTGGGTACCAGTGTCCCATAATGTCTCTTCTCCTAAAGTGATTTACCAACATACTACTGCATGTTCCAATTCCTTTTACTACTGTTGCTAACATTCTTGCAGTCAGTTTCAACCACCCAACTGAAAAAAAAATTCATGCTTTCTTGTACCAAGCACATAATTTCCATTAGATTCAAAACAAATTGAAATAAATTCACATCTACCTCATTGATAGATTGTCAATAAGGTACACTTGTTCACCTCTTGTCACAACAAGTCAAACTAGTTGTTTCATCAATTTGTCATGAAAAAACATATCACATACGGTTAGCTCAAAACACAACCATCATAATCAAAATCATAGATCACATGTAACCATCATAAACTATAATCATAGATCACATGTAATCATCATAAACTAGAATCATGGATCACATGTAATCATCATAAACGAGAATCATAGATCACATGCATAATTAAAACTGAAATAAAATATTGATACTTATCTTTAATCGATCCTTAGCTTCTACCTTTATCATTTTCCTTTATGTACACACATCATATCAGTTGCCATGCCCGACAAACACCCAGTGCCTTTTTATTTTCTTCAATCACGTACACATACACAATTTACATCACAACACATACATCCACACATAGTGTACGACACCACACAATACATATGCCTACACCTAATATACATCACGACAACATACACCTTCACCCAAAGTACAACACAATACATACACCTACACTCGATGTAAAACACAACACATACAACTACACCCAGTGTACAACACAACACATACACCTACACCCAGTGTACACCACATGCATGACATGTACACAACACCACCTACATACAACACCCCATGTACAACATGTAGACGACACCTCATGCACACAACACCATATGTACATAGCGCCACATGTACAACATGCATACAACACCATGTGTACCTAGCACCACATATACAGCATGTACATAACATCATATGTACACAACACCATATGTACAAGACAATTCATATACAAGATATACACAACACTAGTACTGCAAATACGGAGACCACACAGTCTCTACCAAGCAACCTTGATTCTAGTATCTCTTCGTTGTCCATGCTTGTCCCAACATGTCGCATATCATACTACTTTCATTTATTTGATGTATCCCTCAACATTACATGCCATAGCATAAACAAATACATAGTATAATCATCTAATATCAATTCATATCCACATGATATTGATCTCATAAATCTGTCAGGGCTACTCTGCCCACTTGATTCCTCATAGCCAGGAACCTCTTCATGTCATTCACTGCATAAGCAATCACTCCTCCACAAGAATGACCCCTGACAAACCTATTAGATAGTGACATATATATATATATATATATATATTAGCATAAAACAATCATGATCCTATCAGACAATGACATACATGTATACATATAAACATTAACATAAAAACAATCATGATCCATGACTACCCTATCAGACATGACATACATACATACATACATGTATACATATATAGACATCAACATAATCATGATCACGACATAATTACTATATGTCATAAGTCAAGGTTAAGAGAACTCCCTTTATTCATGCACAACATGCACAACATTGAGAAGAAAAGTTCCCAACATAGCCAATGCATTTGACGCCTCAAATCCATTTACTCTACATTTCATGTTACCTTTCTCACGACTATCTTGCCACCGTCCATTTACCCCAATTAACCCCACCAGTCCAACCAACTGTCATACTGTTGCCTTCAATTTCCCTTACTCATGCGCCAAGCTTCATTTGGGTCTTGCATTACATGCTAGGTTTCATTCATATCCCTGAACTCCATTAACTTTCCTCTTTCCCAAACTAATTCCCAAGACCCTAAAAACATGAAAGGTAAGAACTAGAAACAAGCAAAAAGAAAACCATGAAACATTAATAGCAACACGACACCATAAACAAAGTGGAAAGGTGTTGCACCATACACAATCAAAACCCATAAATCAAGGTCAAACAAATCACAAAATACCAAAGGCACAAAACTCCCAACAAACACCATGACTCAACCCCATGGGTTCCCAATGCCTCCAAGGTAAATTCAACCTAAGCCTTCTTCAATATTTCATGGCAATCTCTTTTTCCGTGCAATCCCTACATCATACTACCATAAACACATAATTGTCAGTGTATAAATAAATATAACAATACACCAATTACCTTACCTTGTTGTGCCAAGCACTTTTCCTTACAACTGAACATGTCCATGCCATATCTCAAGGGACTCCAATCCTTTGAAGAATATAGACATAGCTCGAAACTAGCTTAATATACATGTCAAATACATGTTTAGGAATATAACATATATCCACATAATGTCAGAAAAAATATAGAATAAGAAGACTTCTTGTATTCAAATCATTCATTCGTTTGGAATTGCAGTTTCCAAACATAGCCAAAGGAAAATTCGCCCAATTCCTTTCTTTTACCTTTTTACATTGTTGCAATCGAGTCTTACTATGTATTGTCACATCACCCAAATGTTAGTTATATAAAAACGTCAACTATTACCTTGTCACGCTAATACCAAGCATGTTTCCCTGCGACTGCTCACACATGTTAGTCACACATTCCAAATATCAAGACATCATATATATTAATTTTAAATCAACCTTTACCAAGATGAACATTCATGTCATAATTTGTAATCAACTCACAATCATAATTCATAATACTACAACTAGCACCCACTTGCACACAAGTGCATATCAATTGTCTCAACATCTAATGTGTTAGTACAACCATCTTGAAACAAGATCATTCCTTTATGCAATCTTATAGACACATACTCATATCGTGCAATTAATCAAACATTCAAGCAACATATAGACGACATAATAGACACCAAACACTCAAACACCAAATAGATGACATAATAAAAAAAATCAAACACCAAATAGACGACATAAGCAAACTCATACCTTAATGTAACTCAGGGGAGGCTATCTTGTTTGCATAATCAATCTAGATTAGCACGATATAAATTCACAACACATCAACTCAAACATAAATAAGGTCATGATATCCATAACAATGACTAGCTAACATGTTCACATCATAAACTCATAAATAATTTTCATTCATGCATAACAATCACATATGCACAATTAGTCTAAATTAGTATGAGATAATATCACAATATATTACCTCATACCCTAATGTCATAACCATAATCATCTGCATAGGTCAATCCAAATTAACACAAAACATAATAATTGTTGAAGTTTAAAAATGTCTCTTTTTTACCACCCTTTTTGCCATCGTATTTCACCTTTATGTTATCTTTTCTGTAAAAACCTTAGCATCTTAAGGTTAAGATAAAATCCTACAAGGTATTAAATCATCCATATTTAAATTCTCCATTTTTAATGAAATTATGACAACGTTATCTTGCAATTACCGAATTTTATACATTTTTCCACTTATATCTGTTTCTGCAATAGAATCCATTATTAGATAGGTTGCAGCGCTCCAAAAGAAGGAAGAAGACTACCAAAATATGACATTTGGCCTCCATATGGACACGCATCTACTGGAAGTGCTTGGAAAGCTAAGCAAAATTAGAGATCTTGAAGTCAAAGGTTGGGTTAAACATGGAAACTGCGTGTTTCAGTTGAGCACAGGAAGCGGAGAATCAAGCGAGCGAGGCATTTAGTTGTTAAAACACTAAATCTCCTATGAATTTCTTTTCCAATAACAAGTCATAAAGAGATATGGACTCTTAGATATCAATCTCATGGGTGTCAAGTTCGTTTATGATTTATCGGCTTAAAACTCTTTTAAAGTTGTTTTTATTATTTGTATAAATAACAGTGACCGAGACAAAAGAACAGAGTTATGAAGTGGTGGTGATTATTGTTATTAAGTTTATAATCCTTTCAAAGACATATTGGTACTCTGTTCCTTTAATATAAGTTTGTGTTATCTTTTCAATGCATGCTTGAAGTATTAATTGATAGTCGATCCTGCACTCCAAGAGGGCCCCATGCGAGCTATGAGGTTTTCATTTTAAGTTTTGAATTAGTTTAGTTTAAGTTTCTTAGAAGTTCATTTTCATCATAGATTGCATTTCTGGTTGTTCTATCCTTGTCACAGAGTACTCATAAAAGGGAAAACGCCAAAAAGAGTTAATGATTCAATGCATCTTTGATTACCTGTACTTAGTGTTTTATCGTTTCATGTTAGTCTTAGTTAGTTGTTTTACCCTTTAAATTCTAGATATGTTAGTTATTTTCAAGTTTTGTTATGTTAGACTGGGAATACAATTTAGAAGTTAATTGTGCACACTAGTATCTCTCTTGAGTTATATTTTCATTTCCTTTATTATATTCCACTGTCATTTCCTTTCCAAGCAATTTACCTTTCATAGATTAGATTTTATCATTGGTTTTTTCATAGCAATTAGATTAATTTTGTTCCAATTGCAATTTAGTTTGAAGATTTCTTTTAAGTAATTAGTGCAGAATAAGTTTAATTCCACAGTAGTAGAACTAAGTTATTTTCCTTCCATGATTTGATTTTCAAGCATTTCCTTTGGTATTTTAAGTGTGGATTCTTGCAATATTAGATAGATATTTACTTCAAAAGCTTAATTTGGTTAGTTAGGGATCTGGATTGAAAGAACACGTGCGCCATTAGTTTCTAATTTGTAGTTAGTTTTGCAGTTAGTTTTATTCATTTTTTCAATTAATTGTATTCTTAGAATTCACTTAATTTACAAAAGAAATCCTAGCATATATAGTGCACATACATTTCACAAGTACACAAATCCTAGAAGACATTTAATGAAGTAATTTAAGGACAATTAATTTACCAAACAATAACATCAAGACCTCAGTTGTAATGACCATAATCATTAGGCATATGACCACATGCATACAAGAACAAGTTACTATCATTCATGACTAACCGACACATGTGCATATGAATACAGTGATCAACTAGCATTTATCATACATGTAACCATAACAACAATAGAATGACAAGCCAATCTGGTTATGAATATTAGTTTTGTTGTGCTAATTTCATTTTCAGATATATAGCTTATTTACTGATCTTATGCTTGATGTACAGGTTTCCTTGTTGCTTATGTGTGTCAAAACAGAAAATTAGACTGAGTTTTATGAGTGAATTTGAAATAATAAAGTATTAATTTAAGAGTTTGAACAACAAAAACATAAATAACAACAAACCATCACAATTGATCCATTAAAACAAAGTTTTGATGAAGGAGTTCACCCCTCCTTAGCTACATCTCCTTAGTCCAGCTTCCATGGCTTGGGCCTTTGTATTAGCTCAATAGTGCTCAAATTGTTGTTTACATGAATCAAATTCTCTTGGAACATACTCCAATGAGTTAAAAATGTCGAAATCTATCATAAATGACTATTTATTTACTCAATTTGGCCTTCAGATGCTCTAGGCATGGCCTTCCCTCCTGAAGGCCCTAAGCTTCAAAATTCTTCAAGGTAACAAAAAACTTTGTAAACTTGCTCCTTTGCCTCTGCAACCTATTCTAATGTGTTCATATCATGGCAATTAGCCAAGAATGACTCTTCCTAAGCCCAATTTGGTCGAAAATTGGCTCAGTTATGGCAAAAACAAAATTTCCCCCAACCTCTCCTCCAAATCTGGAGAAGACTCCAAACAGCTCCGACATTTTTGGTGGAATCCGCCAAATTTGGTGCTACCACTAAATCTGCCACTAATTAACAGATAGTTTAATTAGCAGTTAAACGTGCTTAACTGCAGATAATTATGGCTTAAATGTGCGCTTATCCATACGGCATAAACTTGTTTAATTAACAACTAATCCTTGGATTAACGCAATAAACACGGATTAACGTTAAAATAATCTCCATTTGAATTGGCTCCACACCACTGGTTAGGTGGACAGGTCATATGGGAGGGGTTTGGCCCGCGAGGCTGGCCCCCTCCAAACCCTTGATGTCGGATTTCAGAAACAATAAGTATATGTTGCAGCCTTCATATTACAAGGACTAATGTGTGGCTTATTGGTAAGCCGCGAGAGTGGAGTGGGGGAGGTCATGGGGTCGAGCCTCGACCTCGCCCCTATACATATGTTTTTTGGCCACTGAATATGTATTAAACCAAACCTTTAAATGCGCTCCAAATATTTGAAATGCCACCGAAATTTACAATTTTCCAAACCATAATATATGGTTCCAACCATAATGTTTATAAAACACTTGCCATCGTAATGATATGCAAAACCATATAATATACGGAATTTGGATATGAAATTTAATCCATCGAAGATTAACCCTTAGACCTTGGATATAAAATTTGAAATGTGGAGTTTAATAATAATTAAGGTTTGAATTTAAATGTTATATGTGGAATTTCGAAATTTAGTATAAGGTTTGGAATTGAATAAATTAAACTTACGTTGAGGTTAGTTTGAAAATGTTTGCATCTTCCGCAGGTTCGCATCTACCCATCTCTACCACAAGCGTGGAGATAAAAAATCAGGTTCGCATCTGCCCATCTCTTCCGCATCACTTCGCCTCGCCTTCTTAGTCCATCTGCGTAGGGGAAACCTCTCGTTGTTCGATCCCTGGGAGCATTGTTGCTGCTGAGGGTCTCTCTTGCTTTTATCTTTATTTCCTTTTCCTGAGTGCACAGAGGGTGGGCTTTTACCCTTTTCTGCAAGATCTATTTAAGATCGAACCTGGATCCCTCACGTCTTCCAGATCAGGTGCCTGCTAGGGTTCTGAATATATGTTTTCTCTAAAGATCGATGCGAGACCGGGACGTGGGACTCAAACCCTCGCGCTTTGGGTTGTCCGTGTACTGGTTTTCAAATCTGTAGGGTTTCTGTGTTATTTTCTGAAACTGCCATCGCAGCTACCCGTTGTTTGCAAGAGGTGGATCCTGCTCTGTTGTTTGCTTTCTGTGTAGGAAATCGACCTTCTGGCTTGGGTGTGAGAATTTTTTGCAAATCGAACTCCAGCTTGGGTGTAAGAAGCTTTTGCATTTTAGGTTTTAGGTTCGCATCTCTTCTGCAGGTTCGCATCTGGCCATCTCTTCACATCTCTTCCGCAGGTTCGCATCTCTTCTGCAAGTTCACATCTCTTCCGCATCTCTCCCGCAGGTGTGGAGATAAAAAATAGATATCTTCTGCTCCATCGAACAGGGGTTCATAGGGTTCGATTTTCCCAATCTTGGTTTACTCCCACAGTATGGCTGCCAGCTTCGTGAAGATAATTGTCGACCCAGTTCTGTGCGCCTCTGAGAGTCAACCTCCTACCCATATTATCAGTGAAGCCCCATCTCCCACTGTGCAGGTGGTCAAGGCCTCACTGGATGAGGCCTTGAATTTTTTTGAAAGTGTCATAATCTGTCGGTTTAATGGCTTTTGGCCGCGGCTGACAACTCTCCATAGTTGGATCTCAAAGGCATGGAAGCCTCTCATTTCTGATGAAATTAATATCTACCCCTGTGCTAAGGGTTTCTTTATAGTTTATTTTGAAAACTCTGAAAGCAGACAATGCATTTTAAATTTCGGTCCTTGGTTTTGGGAAAAATTGGGCCTATTCATGAAGCCATGGAACCCATCATTCGATCCCTCAACAACATTCATAACCTCAGCACCAGTTTGGGTCAGATTGAAAAACCTACCTTTGCATCTCTGGAATCTCTCCTCGCTAAAATCCATTGGAAATTCAATTGGGAAATTTTACTGCAAGTGCCCAGAAACAGAGGAATATGTCAGAACCACCTATGCACGCATCTATGTAGAAATGGCTTCAACGCCGGATTCCCAGCTGAAATAATCCTAACAAGCAAAGACTATGTATGGAACCAGAAACTCAACTATGAAAGTGTCCTCTTCAGATGTCTATCCTGCTTTGAGACAGGTCATCTAGCCAAAAATTGCCCAAAAGTCTCCCAGAAAAATTCTGCTAGAAAGAATCACCATAAATCTACATGGTTGGAAGGAGGACAAAAGGAAAATTACATTGTCATCAAGGAAGAATACTCTCTAGAAAACTCTAAATCGCAAGAAATCAGGCAAGAAAGAAACAACCCTCAATACAAGCAGGGGGAAATCCCCTCCCAACAACAAAAAAACAAACTCAACAACCCCTCAAGCATCAACAATTATGAGGATTCGAATATCGCGCAAAAGAAATCTTCATTTAGCAGCAAAGAAGATCTCCCAGATCCCAATGATAAGGCACCAGTGTCTCAAGAATCAGAAGAGATGAAGGAGGTGCAAGATAAAGGAAGTTGGAAGACCGTAGAGAAGAAAAAGAAAGCTACAACACCAATCTCGCCAAGAAAGACGAGAAGCCAAACAATTAAGAACTAAGAAAAATTTATAGGTCTCATAGACCAAAGTTTGGTCTCAGTGGACGTTAACCATCATAATATATATATATTTCCAATCATTAATACACATTAAAAAAATAATAATAATAAATTAATTAATTAATTAAAATTCCACCACATAAATTCATCATGAACCCACATTCAACCTTGGATTATATTGGACAATTTTCACCTTCACAAACCAAACTGGCGAATCCAACGGTGACACTTGTCACAGTCCCATTGGACAAAAACTGAAAAAGATTCCATGAATTTTGACTGGGCTTCCATGTCATCAGCATGTACCTATTCTGCAAATTTTTATAAAAATTTGTCTATTCTGAACGACGATCAACAGTCTATAACTTCTTCATCTGAACTCGATTTTTGATGAAACGAGTTGCGTTGGATTCCTGGCAACGGTCCGGTCGCGGTCGTTCAATTTGAAATAAATTCTAAGCACTTTCATTTTTGAGCTAAAATATTGAGCTTTTGATCATTCCTCCCCACTAGAAGCCTTTTGGACCCCCAAATCTCTCTAATTACTGATAATGTGGATGAGGGTACTGTTCCCTCACCCTTCCAGTCTCTATCCATTAAAATTTTCCCAATTTCATCATTTGGAGCTTTTCACAAAAAGTCAATTTTTTCCTTGATTCTTGCGACCTTCTCTTGTTGTCATTGACACTGTCATGCTGTAATATTTCTGAATTTGCAGAACAACAAGCTATTCTTGCAGAAACCATCTTGTTCCTACCTTGGTCAACAATCAAAGGAAACTTAAAAACTTTATCACCTTGCACACTGTCACCATGGCGATTTTTAGTTGATCTCACTTTGTACTTGCGTCGACTCTTGACCAAGTATATTCACCATTTCCATGTACCTTTTGGAAACCAACAATAAGCATGTGTGGAACCCATTCCTTCTTTGCCAAGCTACTTTGTCGCTTTCTCTTTGACCTTTGCACTCTCTTGCACCGACATCTTATTTCCAACACTGCTCAACACTCATGTTGACTGCTACAATTCTGTCACATCTTTTTCACCTTGTTTCAAAGGCAACCTGTTAAAATCTTGAAACAACTCATTACAAGCATAAGAATCTTTTTGAAAAGTTTGATTCAACACATCTCTTTTTTTTATCATCAACAATTTCAAGTTTTGACTTGCATTCACCATCCTCTTCATTTAACTTGCCTGTATAAGAGACAAACCTATCTTCTTCTTATGCGCTCTAATTATCTACTCAATGCCATCTTTAAACAAGTGATACTTATTCTCATGGTGATGAAATATTTCTTTCCTATCATATTGATAAGGACTTCTCAATACAATACCTGATATCTCAAGCGACACAACATCAAGCTCAACTTCATCAAGAAAGTTGGAGTTGATGGTGAATCTTAGTAAGCACTTCCTTGTAACCTGCAAGTTTGCATTCTTGCATATCCAAACCAAAGGTATGGTCTTGGATGTATAATATTTTCAAGGCCTAAATGCTTGACCAAGTCTTCGGAAATCAAGTTAGCTTGTGACACACTATCAAAAAGTGTATCAATCTTGGTATGTTTAGATACAAATCTAATATGGAAAATTTATATTCTTGTATCTTCATCATGAGTATCATTTGAACAATTTGAAGAACTAGTGCTTGCAATATGTGTACCTTTCAAACCCATGGTTTTAATCTTTGTCTCATCTCCGGAATCTGACCCTAAGTCATGTTCAACTATAGCAACAGTTTTACCCTTCTCTTTGGCTTTCAGTCTATTTGGTTTCAATTCTGGATGAAGTTGCCAACAGTGGTCTTCATCATGGCCAGTCTTTGAACAATTTTTGCATGTTAGTTTTTCCTTCTCCCTTTTTACAGAGCTATTTCTTTTTCCTCTTCCATAAAACTTTCCTTTTCCTTTACCCTCACTTTCACTTTTCTCATCTATGTTTTGTTTCCCTCTTGCCTCTAAGTGTGTGGCTTGAACACAAACTTCATCTAAATTTCTTGGGTTAAACATAAGGATAGTATGTTTCAAATAGGAATGTAAACGCCCAACGTATTTCAAGAGTGTATCTTGGGAATTCAAGTTTATTCCTAAAAACAAATCCCTTTTCCTAAACTCCTGGGTATATTCTTGAATTGTTTGACCCCTGAGTTGCCTAAAATTTTTCCAACTCATAATGGCTTTTTTCATATAGGCTAAAGGATAAAATTGTCTTTTAATGGAAGAAATAAACTCAAATGGATATCTTACCATGGATTCACATTTCCTCTTGAGTCTTTGCTACCCGCCAAAATAGTGTTGCTCCTTATAGCCTTAATGAAGCCAACTGGATCTTTATGTCGTCTTCATGAAGGTTCTAAATTCTAAAATACACCTATAATTGACGTATCAAATTGTCAGGTCTCTCTCCATTTACCTCGCCATTGTACATGGGAATTTCAAACTTAATATCCAATTTGAGTAATGGAGTTTTTCCTTTTTTGGGTTTTGAGTTAGTGTGGGTGGTTTTTGTGGTGGAAGTGGAATATTATGTTGATGGAGATGAGGAGGATCATGAATATGGTGGAGATGGAGGTGGCTTTCCTCCACTTCCCTTTGAACTCTTATATTCATCCTTATTACCATCTCAAGTTCCTTCTCCATATGGAGGCTTAGAACCTTCTCTTGCCATTCCAGCAGTAAATACATCAAACATAACTTTAACCATCCTCCTTAACTATTTGAAGTCTCTCTTGAAATATTCCTCTTCTAAATGTCCTTGAGCATCTCCAACACCCGACATGATGGCTATGGATTCAAGCTCAACTTATTATGCTTGTACCTCTTCAATCAACTCAGCTTCTTGTGCAATTTGTACCTCTTCAATCTCAGCTTCTCGAGACAAAACTTAAGGTTCTTCAAGTGCAGCTATGAGTGGAATTTTGGGTGAAGATGGTGCTCTTGTAGTTCTCCTTCTTTTGGTCCTAATCTCAGGACTTGTAACCAACAATTTTCCTTCACCTTTCTGCAACTTTAACCATGTCAACATCACAAATTTTCAACCATTAAACTTGCACAAAACTCAAGCAACTATCAAGCAAATAACCTTGCCTTCAACTTGGCTCTGATAACAACTTGATCTTATTATGAATATTAGTTTTGTTGTGCTAATTTCATTTTCAGATATAAAACTTATTTACTGATCTTATGCTTGATGTACAAGTTTCCTTGTTGCTTATGTGTGTCAAAACAAGAAATTAAACTGAGTTTTATGAGTGAAATTGAAATAATAAAGTATGAATTTAAGAGGCTAAACAACGGCAACATAAATAACAACAAACCATCACAATTGATCCATTAAACAGATTTTTTTGTAGAAATTATACAACATGTATGTATATATTGGATTCACCTGATCTAACAATGTACTAAAGTTAAATACTGAATCGCTTCTACAAATATTTTGCAGAATTAAAAACACAATCGCTAATCACATGAACATGAAGAAAGATCAATCACACACAACACAGATAATTTCCCGGGGAAATCTTACACCTAAAAGCCCCACTATCTTCTATTGTATATTCCATAATGAATCATGAAACAATTACATACAACTCTTCTCACAAGATCCCTCCTGTATTCAGCTAATTGTATCACACTGATCTAGACAAAATCGGGCCAATACTCAACCAATTCTCAACCTGTCTTCAGCATGCCTTGCTCATGCAATCCCTGATGAATGCAATCCCTAATAACAAGGAATTTCAGCCTTCCTCAACTGTGATGAGTATCATGGGCATCCTGTGTTGTTTTAACTACACCTGGGTAGCCTGCTAATATCACAACTGATAGTTACACTTCCCTTTAACCTTTGTCTCAACTGGGTCTCCACTAGAACTGACATGCATGCAACTAATAATAGTAAATCCTCAGTTGCATGTGAGATCATTGATTGTGAATTAATTAATATTTAATTCACTAGATCTCTCACTAGTGTATCTTCAGTTACAACTAGGACAACTGAGTTAAACTCACTTAACTGAGTTAAACTATTTACAACCTGCATTAACTAATGCACCACTGCACTTCGAACTCTGTTACAACTCGAATTACTCTGCATGCCTCACGAACTACCTCTAACTCGAAATCCACTAGCTAACTGAGTTTATAACTCTCATTTAATTGATTCAAGTTAACATTGAGAATAGATTACAGCTTATTTTTCATCTTAATTAAGGGATAACCAAAATATACATGAGCTAAAATAACCCTGTGGGCCCCACCCTAGTGTAGGTGCTTAATGCAACCAGCTACTTAATGCACTAGGCGTGGGTGCTGAATGTTGTTTCTGGATGCCAATTTCATTGTTTCTTGTTGCAAACTTCAACACTCCCTCTCAACAAGAAAGGAATTTCCTTGCATGCGACATGCAACACTTCTCTAGTGTTTATCGCACATGCAACCTTTGCATGCAAGACTTTCGAAACTTAATAGCCTCCTAACTATTCAATCAGTATAATGCATTTGTCATCAAATTCTTCTGACTGTTGCGAGCTACTGCACATGTCTACTAGATCCTCTGCATTGTTGACATCTACATCCATGCACTCTACACTTGTTGCCAACTCTGATCTGCACTCCAGTATCCGACACTGTCACTTTGATTTCATGTCCTCCTAACATCTCACTGCATCAATATAATTGATCCTGCTACTGCTTCTTTGTGGGCTCCTCTTAGCTAGGTTCGAACCATGAGACCCACAATCTCTAGGATCCTGCCCAAATTTCTTCTTGGGATTAATCATGCATGTCGCCCCACCTATTACCTCGTGGTATAGCTACATGCACTCCCTCTACCCATATGGCTCGAAATTTATCTACATGAGTGGTTGCTCCCACTACATGATCCTCTGCATGTGGCTGCTTCACATCTTGAGGTTCATTCTCACCTGCATGCAAATCCAGATCCCTCTCAAAGGTCAATTTCATGGCTTTCTCACACTTCCCAATGGTTGGAAGTTCTGTAGAAATCACATATACATCAAGTATATAGAGATTCTTAACTCAAATCCAAATCTTCTTGGCTTGTCCTCTTGCTTTGTGTCGCAGGAAAACTTGTCCTTCACTAAAATCAACATCATAGCCTCTATCCTTTAACATTGCAACTAAGACTAAAATTTTTCTTCAAACCTGGTACATGCATTACATTTTTTAATTGAAATGGTTTACCTGACTCCCCTTGAAAGGTAATGGTACCAATCCCGGTAGCACTGTACCATCCATCGTCGCCCATTTCAATATGCATCTAGAGATCTTTCTCCTCCAAGTCACTGAAAATTTCCTTATCTCCTGTCATGTGAAAGGAAGCACCACTATCCAAGTACCACCCTGATCCCAATGCACTTGACACCATCCATGCAATCAATGAGAATTCAAGCTCAAATTGCGAGGCAAGGACCTCACCAGCTGCAAATCCTCCAACTCTGTTGTTCTTCTTCTTTTGTGGACAATTTGTGGCAAAATGTCCATGCTCGTGATAGTGAAAACACTTCACCCGAGACATGTTGCGCTCCTTTCCATCTTCACCGGCCTTAGATATGGAATGGAATTTCTTCCCCTTCCCCTTCTTCACCTTGGCATCCAAAGCACAATATTCTTCATCTTCATTCTTAGATGAAGATCCATCTCTGGTATTCCGTCTAAACTCCTCCTGCACCAAATTCGACCACAGTCGTTCCCAATCTAGCAGCTTTTCCTTTCCATTGACAGAGTATTGATAACTATGCCAACTCTTGGGAAGTCCTAAGAGAGCTAGGCTCATCAAATCATCATCAGCGACAGTTATTCCTACACTTCCAAGTTCATCCTGACATTGGACAAACTTTGTTAAGTATACCAGAATAGTGTCATTCTTTTCCATCTTGATCTTCCCGAGTTTATCTTTGAGCATCAATTTCCTATGGTCGCTACTACTTTGGAATAGATCCGTTAAAGCCTTCCACATTACATATGGTGTAGCTTTCCCATGGAGACTTGAGACAATTTGGTCTCGTACTCCCTCCAACAGGATCCTCCTCTCCTTTTCCACTTTATTTTTCCATGCATCAATATTTGCAGCATATGTAGCATCGGATTTAGGAACATCTTTATCAATGAATTCCATCAACCCATTGTCTTCGAGTATTGCCTCCATCCTGTCCTTCCAAGAAATGTATTTGGAGCTACCTTTGAGTGCATACTCTAACCTCAAGCCATTGAAAGCATTTCGATCTTGAATCAGTTGTAGCACCAAGAAAGTCTTTCTGCAAATTCGAATTCTATCCAGTCACAAACTCAACTCCTGCTTCACTTCTATAATTTCATGTGCTCTGATACCATGTAGAAATTATACAACATGCATGTATATCTTGGATTCACCCAATCTAACAGTGTACTAAATTTAAATACTGAATCGATTCTACAAATCTTTTACGGAATCAAAAACACAATCGCTAATCACATAAACATGAAGAAAGATCAATAACACACAACACAGATAATTTCCCGAGGAAAGCTTACAACTAAAAATACCACTATATTCTATTTTATATTCTACAAGGAATCATGAAACAATTACATACAACTCTTCTCACAAGAGCCCTCCTGTATTCAGATAATTGTCTCACACTAATCCAGACAAAATCGAGCCAATACTTAGTCAATTCTCAACATGTCTTCAGCCTGCCTTGCTCACGCAATCCCTGATGAATGCAATCCCTAATCAAACGAAATTTAAGCCTTCCACAACTGCTTTGAGTATCATGGGCATCCTGTGGTGTTTTAACTACACCTGGGTAGCCTGCTAATATCACAACTGATAGTTACACTTCCCTTTAACCTTGGTCTCAACTGGGTCTCCACTGGAACTGACATGCATGCAACTAATAATAGTAAATCCTTAGTTGCATGTGAAATCACTGATTTTGAATTAATTAATATTTAATTCACTAGATCTCTCACTAGTGTATCTTCAGTTACAACTAGCACAACTAAGTTTAACTCATTTAACTGAGTTAAAATATTTACAACCTGCATTAACTAATGCACCATTACACTTCGAACTATGTTACAACTATAATTACACTGCATGTCTCACCAACTACCTCTAACTCAAAATCCACTAGCTAATTGAGTTTATCGCTCTCATTTAACTGATTCAAGTTAACATTGAGAATAGATTACAGTTTATTGTCCATATTAATTAAGGGATAACCAAAATAGACATGCACTAAAATAACCTTGTGGGCCCCACCCTATCGTAGGTGCTTAATGCAACCAGGTGCTTAATGCACTACGCGTGGGTGTTGAATGTTGTTTCTGGATGGCAATTTCACTCTTTCTAGTTGCAAACTTCAACATTTTGATGAAGGAGTTCACCCCTCCTGGGCTACATCTCCTTGGTCCATCTTCTATGGCTTGGGCCTCTATATTAGCTCAATAGTGCTCAAATGTTGTTTAAATACATCAAATTCTCTTGGAACATACTCCAATGAGTTCAAAATGTCGAAATCTATCAAAAATGACTATTTATTTACTCAAATTGGCCTTCAGATGCTTTACGCATGGCCTTCCCTCCTAGTGGCCCTAGGCTTCAAAAATTTTCAAGTTAACAAAAACCTTTGTAAACTTGCTCCTTTGCCTCTGCAACCTATTCTAATGTGTTCATAGCATTCCAATTAGCTAATAATGACTCTTCCTGAGCCCAATTTGGTCGAAAATTGGGTCAGTTATGGCAAAAACAAATTCTCCCCTAATTTCTCCTCCAAATCTGGAGAAGACTCTAGACAGCTCCGACATTTTTGGTGGAATCCGCCTACTAATTAACATATAGTTTAATTAGCAGTTAAACGCACCTAACTGCAGATAAGCATGGCTTAACTGTGTGCTTATCCATACGGCATAAACCTGTTTAATTAACAACTAATCCTTGGATTAACGCAATAAACATGGATTAACGTTAAAATAATCTTCGTTTGAATTAGCTCCGCGCCGCTGGTTAGGTGGACAGGTCATATGGGAGGGGGTTGGCCCCCTCCGAACCCCCGCTGTCAGATTTTAGAAACAATAAGTATATGTCGTGCCCTTCATATTACATGGACTAATGCGTGGATTATTGGTAAACCGCGGGAGTGGAGTGGGGGAGGTCATGGGGTCGATCCTATACATATGTTTTTTGGCCACCGAATATGTATTAAACCAAACCTTTAAACGCGCTCCAAATATTTGAAATGCCACCGAACTTTACAATTGTCCAAACCTTAATATATGGTTCCAACCATAATGCTTAGAAACATTTGCCACTGTAATGATATGCCAAACCATGTAATATACGGAATTTGGATATGAAATTTAATCCACCGAAGATTAAACCTTAGACCTTGGATATAAAATTTGAAATGCGGAGTTTAATAATAATTAAGGTTTGAATTTAAATGTTATATGTGGAATTTCGAAATTTAGTATAAGGTTTGGAATTGAATAACTAATATATATATCATTCCAATCATTAAAAAAAAATCAGCACATAAATTCATCATGAACCCACATTCAACCTTGAGGATATTGGACAATTTTCAACTTCACAAACCAAACTAGCGAATCTAGCAGTGACACTTGTCACAGTCCCATTGGACAAAAATTGAATAAGGTTCCCTGAATCCTGATTGGGCTGCCATGTCATCGGCCTGTACCTGTTTTTCAATTTTTTTATAAAAATTTACATGTTCTGAACGAAGATCAACATACCATAGCTTCTTCATATGAACTCGTTTTTCGACGAAACGAGTTGCGTTGGATTTCTGGCGATGGGCCGGTCGTGGTCATTCAATTTGTAATCAAATCTGAGCACTTTCATTTTTGAGCTAAAATACCGAGCCTCTGATCACAAACATATAAGTAACCCTAATGCTTATAACAACCATTAACCACATACCTACATGCCAAACATACAAACCTATATGACGATCTACTCTTACCCCGAGGTCCAAAGATGCAACCTCACTTTGATGATCTGCATATCTTACTTCTTCTCAGCCAACATATTAGCATCATAACATACCAACAACCTCATGATGACATAAACTATCTACAATGACCTCACGATGCATGTATGACCTACCATACATGGATAACCATAACCATGACAATGCATAACCATAACCATGACAATGCATGCATAACAACATATAGACATTGACATGCATAACAAATGCATATAAAACCGACATGCATTCATTACAAACACATCCTAAAAACAACATCAACTCCTACATGTCAACACTGTTGTAACAATGACCACTACCATGCATACATAACAAGCACATATACAACCTACTTGCATGTAGGACAAACACATTCCTCCCATTGATTCCAAGTGTTGAACCATGCTCTAAAACCACCCTGTGGTATCAGATATTATCTAAAGAGAATGAAACTCAACATCACCCAAAGAGAACGAAACCCACTTTGATACCACCCTGTAACACCATCCTCCCACATTTACTTAATCCAACCGGTCCACTGGGGTAAACATGTGTCAAAAAGTTACTATGATATAATTCAAATCCCCAAGTATAGTTAAGGAAGTGGAATCAACATGACAAGACCAATCTGACCTTCCACACATGCTATATAACTTTCAGGAGCCAACCAACCCTTCCAAGAGACCAACCCCTAAGAAAACTTGATTTTTACTGATCTAGACCCTCAAATGCACCCATGACAATCCATGCATGCAAATGAGGTCTTCTAGTCACTCCCACAACAAGGCATGCTAGTGACTGTGGAATTTTCCAAGAAGTTATGAGCTAACGACTCTAGTTTATGTGCCACTTTTTCAGGGCTAGGTCTTAGGCCACTGCCCAAAACTTTATGAAACCTTCAGAAATGATAAATAACATTGAAACCAGGCTACTAATACAAACATTTGATCAAGAAATTGACCGTACCCCTTGATGGGCCTCTAAATTAGACATAAAATAAGGCCCATCTAACCTTTCTTAGGCCCATCTACCTTCCTTATGCACATAAAAGGATATATTAAATCTCTCCTTCTGCACTTAATAATGTTTTCTTATGCTTTAATATGTTCTTAGGAAGGATTAAAGGTAGTTGCATATTTTTTCCTAATATAGGTTATTTTTGTAAAATATTGTGGAAATATTTGGCAGATTATACAGATTTGGATAAGGAGATGATTTAGGGACTTGCTCCCTGACACTGGAAGATTAGGATTGGAGAATAAATGAGCACAACATTAGGGAATTAGGGAGAAATCGTTGAGAGATTCAAGGGGATTGTCCACCCTCCTTAACTCTCAAAGGCAGCCAAAGGATCCTCATGAGATCCCTCTCTAGCAATTCATATTCCAGAGGCAGCCAAGCAACTCAAGACCAAGTGCACTCAAGCCATACTTCACTTGGATTCTCCAGCAAATCGAATTCCAAGAGGCAGCCAAGCAACTAAAGACAAAGGGCACTCAATCTATGTTTACTTGGAGTCAAAGTGGACTCAATCACCATTTTCAAGGGAGATTTTGGTAGCTGCCCTGTAGAATAAATAGAGAAGAGCTAGAGTTAGGAAGGATTTAGTTAGTCTATTCTAGTCTCGATTCCATTCAGAACTATTGTTGTGAGCTAGTGATATTTTTGTTTTATTCAAGGATCAAACTTTCAAAGATGTATGCAGTTATTCTTTTATGAAATGAGCAAACTGATTTCATTCGACTGATTTAAGTTTCAGAGGGCTAGGCTCGTGGGTTAGGGCCCAATCCATGTGCCTCAACTTCTCTACTGTTATTATCTTTTCCTTTCTGTCATTTAAGTTATATCTACTTCTGATAAGTTTCATTGCTATTTAGTTTTTGTGCCGCTGTAGTTTTAATTGCTTATGCATAGATAAATAGAGGAAAAACTCCAAACCTATGGTCAAGACTCCCCCTACTCATCTCTGTCAATAGATTTCAAGTAGGGCAAACCTTCCCACAGACCCAAAAACTGCTTTTTGTTCATTGTTTTATCACGCATTCCTTTCTGTTTTCTCGTGCATCAATCTGCAGCTTTGTTTGTCGAAATTAATGTCAACACCCAAAGCAACTCCGTGTCGCTTCCTGCTTCATTTTCCATCTCCATATTCACGGCTTAAACATTGTTTTTACACCTCCATTCCCCTCCTTTTCCTCTTGTTTAAATGGTGTGGCCACCTTTGGATTCATAAAAACACTTAGAACCATTCAGTCCACCTTATTCTTGCCTTTTTATTGGTTCTGGCTACTTTACCTTTTTAATGCTAAACACTTGAAAAACCATTGAAACTCGTCTTCCGCCTTTTCTCCTCGAGACTCCCACCATCGTACATCGCAATCACACTTCACCGCTCTTACCTTTTACCTTGAATACTTACCGCTCTCCTTCGTCGATTGCCTGCCTTATTCCTTCGTTCTATCGTCACCATCATCAGACTCATTTCAATGCAAAAAGTCTTGAAAACCATCGAAAAAACCGACTTCTGTCTTCCTCCTAATTCCTGCTACTGTACGTCGCACTTCGCAGATCGCAACATTTAGCTTTTACCTTCAACACTTACTGCTCGTTCCTTGTGATTGCGATATTGATAAATCGCAGTTCGCATCATTTATCCTTTCTCCCTTAACACTTACCGTTGTTCTAGCCGATTGCAATAGTGTGATATCGCCCCGCTATCGGTCCCATCACCACATCGCCATCGAAAATCACACATCTCATCCTGTGAAAATTAACACATCATAAATCACATCCCGCAGTTATTATCCTATCGCACATTGCGTCCTACAACTTTTCCCTTTTTCCTTTAACCGCCACGTCATCCCCATCGCACATTGCATCCCGCGGAACTTACCACATCACAAATCACATCTCGTAGTTCTTATCCTGTCGCACATCGCAGCCCGCAACTTTTTCCTTTTTCTTTTTCACCGCCACATCATCCCCATCGCAAATCACCTCCCGCAACACACATCGCACTTTGCACATTTTAGTTTATTCCCATTAAATCCTTATTGCTATCCATTTAAACTTGTGAAGTTGCAATTACGACATCGCACATCGCAAATTTTGCTGGCCATTGCATTCTTCCATCGCATTGTTGAGTTCTTCCCGCTCCAAAGTCATTTCTTGTGTTATAATAAGGTTTTATAAGGTTTTAAACCCCCTCTTTCCACTTCTAAGCCTTTTTCAATTATTTCCGCTCCAAAGTCATTTCTCACGTTTTAATCAAGTTTTCTAAGGGCTTAACCCCCTCTTTCTGCTTCCAACCCTCGTTTCATGTGTTAAACCTCCCATTAGCCTCTTTTAGCCCTTTTTCTTCCTCCAAGCTACAAATTAACTCTTTTTAATTAGAATTAAGTCATGGATAGCTTAGTTGCATGGATAGAAGCATGGTAGATAAATCATAGGATAAATAGAGTGCATTTAGCCGATTGGCCAAGTTAAGTGTGGTTTAGAATTAGTTTCCTTTCTGCCATTTCTTTTCAGCAATACAGTTTAGTTTCTTTTTGGTCATTTCCTTTTTTGCAAATTAAATTAGTTTCATTTATGTCATTTCTTTCCAGTGATTTAATTTAGTTTCCTTCTGTCATTTCCTTTCTGCAATTTAGTTTAGTTTCATTAAAGTGTGACAGACTTCACTGAGAACCCTTAGAAATAGCACCCTTTCATAAAGCGGAAGAGGATGACATGAACAGTAATGTATTTCTTGTGTATATAACACTATCACCTAAAATTTGTACGAACCCGGGTTGATAAAGTAAAGTAGGGCAGCCCCCTGGGAGTTGCGGGAACTCTTGGTGGTGTTGGGGTTCTTGTGTTTTGGTCAGATTGGAAAAACCAAAAGACAAGACAAAATCAAACCACTTTGGGATCCTGGGATCTAGCCCTACTAGATCCAGAGAGGGATCTCTCTATATATGTAAAGAATGATATATATTTAAGGTTAGTTTATGGTATTAGGTTAGGTATGAAGCACATGGGTTTGGTTTTGTTTGTTTGGTTGGAGATCATTAACTGAGAAGGTTAAGTGAAGTGAAGAAGGAAATAAGTAGAAGGATGTTTCAGCACGAGAAGATAGGTCAAGACAAGTGCCAATCCATTGGGCTATGGAGTCATAAAAGGGTTTACTCGCATAACAACTATCCAAGGGTTTCCATAGGGTAAGTCATCTATACCAAAGGATCTCTTTAGATAAATGGTGAGATGGAACATTAAGAAGTGAGGTGAAAGAAAGAAACCAAATTGCAGCCTAATATCAGGTAAGGACTTTTAACCTATCCTGCTTTTGACATAATTTCAAAGGAAACTTTCAATAAAGACACAAAGGGTAGCTTAAGATCAAGTAAGGACTTTTAACCTAACCTACTTTCAGCATACTCTCGAGGGAACAATCCATCAATCCTCATAATCACTTTCAGACAGTAGAAAATATTTAAGATTAAACACAGAGCAAGGCCTAAGATCAGAGAAAGACTTTTAACCTTCTCTGCTTTTGACACAAACTTACAGGGAATCTTTCAAGACAAACTATTGGAGAAGAAACTAGAGGATAGGGCTAACCATAGACTTCCCTAGTTCAATATTTTACTTAGCATGAAATGAAAATATATTTCAAGAACAATGTTTCAAGTTGTACCTAGCAAGACATGGGCTCACCAACATTTCTTCACTGGTTACTATCTATATAATTATCCTTAAAATACGTAATTAAAGGAAAACATAAAGATAAATCTTATCAGTGAGACTTAGGGTAATTCCAACAGTATGTCCTATTCTATACCTACTGTTATTTATCATAGAATAATGGACAGTATGAAAAAACGTGAAAGGAGACAATTACAGTAAGGAAAACATCACCAATAATATAGACCAGGATCCTGTGAATCTGCTTGTTCAACTGGTGTGCAAAACCAATCACATACTTTGAGTTCAGTGGCTTTTTTATAGTCCAAACTTCTCTTCTTAGCCTACTATATTACAAACTACTCAGCTACTTACCCTCAATAATAGTTCAAATAGTGAATAAAATCCCAACCCTCTACAATGAATCTTCAATGAGTACTTATAGGTAAATGAGGAGGTGGAGTAACTAAAGAGATTGTTGGCCCAATTTAATTAGGAATTTAGTGCTTCTCGGCCTCTAGGAGGCTTGATGGAGAAGAAATGACATGCTCCATACTTCATTAAATGGGATTTTTCTTGTATTTACACTCTGGATGTTTTTGTTTGAATTTTGGAGCTCTGGTAGATAGGGCATTTACTTCTAAGTTGTAGATATCCAAAATATTTTTGCCTGTCTTAATTGTGCCTTGTGTTGATGAAAATAGGACTATAGGTGACAGTATGGGTCGATGGAAAGTAACTAGCCTCTCTGATTGTTGGCAATATGATGCAGAGTGTTGTCCTTGATGGCAACCCACTGAATGAAGATGAAGACATGAGAATGTTGGCAGGTGTTGTCCTTGATGGAAAAAGATGTAAATCTGATTTGAAATGATGTTTGTTAGCAATATGATGAAGATGATGGCAACTTACTTGATGAAGTTGTGCTTGAATATGTCTTGATGAACTAAATCTGATGTATCTATAGTGAGTACAGAAGGCAATGAAGAAAGGAATTCAGTATGTGATAGATTTATGATGAAAAGAGTATGTCTCTAGGAATACGCGGATTTTCCTAAGGGAAGTCGCGTATGCACGCGGGAAAGAACGTGCCAAGTCGCGTATGGGAAAAAGCGCTCAAAAAGTGCAAAACCAGGGGTAACCACCATGGTATTGACCCATTGTATTGGGTTATGATTCGTCTAAATGACCCCGTCCAGGAATACCATCGGAAGTAATGTAGTTTTGGGCTCATGGTATTGTTTTGGCTCATGGTATTGAAAAAGGGTAAACCTATATAAAGAGAAGAAATTCATTGTGCAAATCATAAGTGTGGGTGCAAGATGTCTGAGCTTGAATGAATACTTCTCTCTGAAGTATATCTGAATGGAAAGGGTTACAGTTGAATGATAGATCTGAATGTATGATGCACCAATGATGAAGAAGGGGATCTAGATCTGAAATATACTTGTATTTGCTAGATCTGTTTATGGAATGATTAGATCTGTGATGAGGCGAACATCTAGGCGAACATCTGTCTGATGGAAAGGGTAAAATCTGAAGTGATGTATCTGTAGTGAAGAATTGCAATGACATATAAGTTTGAAGAACCATACGCTAGTTCGCCGAAGAGGAAGCACGTATATACGCGGCTTTGCTGAAGAGAAAGCGCGTATGCGCAATAAAATTAACTCTGTAATTTGTACTGAAGTATGCGCTGGTTTATGTGGACGGAAGTCCGTATATACGCGACATCAGAGAAAGGAAAGCGCGTATGCAAACTAGGGTTTGCTGAAGTCTGTGGTAAGAAATGTCTGATCTGTTCTGCTGGTTTACTGATATCTGTCAGTAAGTTATCTGTATCTGTTTCATGGTTGACTGTGCTTGAAAGTATGGAAAGGGTCCAGTCTGAAAATATGATGAAACGTGGCCTGCAAGTTGTGCTCTTTTGAAGTTATTGGATCCAGTATGAAAATTGATGAAACGTGGTCCATAAGGAGAGTGAGGGTTGTGTGTGAGTCGGGGGTTGTAGCTCCTTCAGTCAAGGCTAAAAGAGATCGGGGGTCGTAGCTCCCTTCCGGAGAGGGTGAGGTGAACGAGTCGGGGGGTTGGAGCTCCCTTCCGGGGAGAGGTGGTAAACGAGCACGGGTGGGTGCTGCGTGTGGTAAATGCACCCAACCCACATATGTTGTAAGATGTTTTCTCTATAATAAAATATTGAAGGGTGAGCAACTGCAGCGGTGGTTTTCTCCCGATTTGGGTTTCCACCTAAAGATCCTGGTGTTCATGTGTGATGCTTTGTGTGATGGTTTATTCTGTTCTTACTGCACATGTTTACTGTTTATTGAACATCTGATGAATGAATGATGGAATGATATAAGTGAATATTTAATGACATATCTAGATATCTGTGTATACGCGAGTTTCATAAAGGGTATCCACGTATATACGCGAGTTTACTGAAAGAAAGTAGCGTATGGGTTTTAGAATCAAGAAAAAGTAAAAGTTTTGAATATCGTGATGAAATGCGATTCACCCCCACTGTGGTATTCTCCCAACAATTTGGTGTGTGTTATGGGGCTTCTCTTGATATATGCTTCTTCTTCTTGATCTAGCTACGATTGCTTAGAATTCATTAAACCTCCTTGATCATCTTCGGGTCTTTATCTGTGTCCTTTATCCTTATAAACATTGGATATAAGCATTAAGTCTTCAATATTATGCATTAATCCTTTAATTTCCTTCTGATACACTTTGCTATACATCATAAGGTGTCCGGGGTTTTCTAATGTGGAGGGTTTTTCGGGGGCCGATGATCATGATTCATCAATTGTTAGCATTGAAATCAACCCTTTATTCATCCCCCACATGATATTTAGGTTGCAGGATTGTCACCCTAGACCTTTCTATCACCTGCCTATGACTGTGGGGAAAAATAGAGATAAAATGCCATTAAACCTGCAAGAAATGATAAACACATCATAAGAAACCTGCGGGAGTGGGAAATACTGCTTCAAAGGCTCGTGAGGGTGGAGGAGCAATGAGAAAAAATGTGGATGCGTTGGAAAATGGGAGTGAAAAACCCAGAGAGCAACCTACTGTAAACAGGTTTGGTGTTGATTATTAAAACAAGAGCGGCTGGATTAGGATAATCAACGCTCGATTACTGGATGAAATAATTGGGAAAAGTAGTGGAACATGAATGGGGGAGAGATTAAATCAGACCGCCCGATCTTAGAGATCGTACTACCGGGATTAAAAACGATAGTGACGTCAGGAGGGCAATGCGTATGGTGGAAAATAGATGATGGTTTTGCAGGCAAATGAAGAGGAGGTAATTTCATAATGAATTCGATACCACATGTAGAAGACGACACGTGGAAAATTAAAACCACTTTTATCGCGCAGAAGTAGTGCACTTTGGGAAGGGGTAAAAATTTGCGCGATATGGATTTTGGTCCGTTGGATCATCGACTGCAGATTTGATGGTGCGGGAGAAGCGTGACATAAGGCTAGATGCATGGGTGAAAGGAGGTAGGGTCCATTTTTGAGGTCAATGCAAGCCATTGGATGAGGGGAATGGATGACTGTGATCTCATCGGCGAAATGATTTGGGACCTAGTGGACGGAAAGAGGATTGGCGATGCGATTGAATGCTGGCCGTTGGATCGGAAGGGAGATAAACAGTCGAGATTAATTAGCAGGCATGATGGTGAAGGGCTTATGAGCGGAGCATGATTGAATATCATTCGTGGGTTCTTGTGGATTCGATGGTTAATATTAGATCGGAAGATCGGAGGAGAAGGGGCTCATCGCATCGGGGAGGGGCAATAAAGAATGACAAGGGAAACGGGGAAAAAATCTGATTGCGATGAGCGAGAAGGGCTCAGCGCCTGGTTGCAGGGGTGAGGTCAAGTGAGGTAAGGGGCTAACGGCTATAAGCGCTCGGGGGATAATGATTCCAGAAGTGAAAAAGGATGTTTTTAAGGCCAAAATAGGGATTTTGAGGCCTAAGTAAGGGTTCCGATAGGTAAAAGGAAGTATTTTAAAACCAAATAAAGGGAAAATATAAGGTTTAAAAGGGTCTTAGGATGATTTAGAGGTTAAAATGAAGGTTTATAGAGGAATTTTTGTGAAGGGAATAAGGGTGAAAAGTGAATTATTTCAGAGTGAAAAAGAGAAGTGAGATGTGGAATGGGGTCATATCACGCACCTTTGGTAAACAGCAGGGTTCATTAATGGAAACAACATTGAAGATTCTCTAAAGGATAGAAAACACATGAAGGCTTCAAGAATGATAGATTTACAAAGGAAATGTTTCTCTTGAAGGCTCAGAAACATATTTAGCCACCTGTTTGCTTTGACAAATTATTATAGGTGGCTAACAGTGGCTCCACATGGGGATAGCATCTTCTTGAAGGTATCAAGAATCTTAGATATAATCTTTCGAAGTAGGCCAGTGCCTAGTCCTTGACCATATTTTTCTTCTTTGATCAGTTGCTACATAAGTGAAAGCATTATATCAGCAGCAATACTTCCCCAAACAACTACCTACCCATCCTATTGTCCTAACATTTTTTCTTCAAGGTGTACTTAGACTTGTAGACCTTTCACATCATCATTTTTTATTGAAAGAAAAGACTAATCTAATTCTACCCTTATTCCTCCATGAGACCATTAACCATTGAACTCATCAAATTTTCTCTACTGAACTACCATCCGCTGTAGATTAAACCTGTCTGGATGCATTTCTTTCTCTATATATTCTAAAACAGTAAATTGAAGCACAACCAATCGTGTTAGATCAACATTCATTGTGGGTCCATGGCATAAAGACAAGCTGCACATGGACTCAACTTTGCAGGTTGAACTTTGCACATAATTCAATATTAGTACCACTACTAGTTCCAATATTGAGTTAGAATTAATGATCATAACTGTAATGAAGGAAAATACCAGCAACATAATCACCCAACATTTGACATGCACCATAGAAATAACTCCAAGTAATATTAGGATTGAAAGAGGGAACATGCCTAAGGTTGAACCTTGAAGCCCCTACTTTACGCACTTAGTTACACTTTTTATCATCATCTTATTTTCGTAAGTCTTCTCATATTTGTTTGTAAGAACATATAAGATATTGGGAAAAATCTTTCCATCCTCTAGCAACATTCTAATCTATTGTCAAGTGATTAGCACAATATAATGTGCATTTATGACCAATCCAAGCTAATTGGAGTTGGGATGAGTTGAAGCTGGTAACTTTTGTTCCTTTTCCAATTGAAGCAAGGGAAGGTTATTTTGGTTTCCATTATCAATGACCATATATGCTAATTTGTGCTTGATTTGACAATTCTATGTACAAAGAGATTCCTTGTTGCTGGAAAGGCTATCGTTGGGCATTAGCATCAAGTGTGGATCAATGTAGCTAGGATTTTCGACATCAACTTCTAAGGATCCAACCTCTCAATAATTCTTAGAAAGGAAGTGAACATTGCATTTAGGGTTGAGTTCATTCTTATTCATTGTTGGTCAAGTTCTTCACAAGGAAGAACAAGTTTAGTATTGTGAAAGAGGTTGAAATCCTTTGTTCCATTGGTCAAGTTAAGTTTTTCCAAGGGGTCGAGTTATCCACTCAAGAGGTCCATATTCACTCTTACACTCAGCTGGTCGAATTTTGTAACAAAGGAAGTACAATAACCAGTCACAAGGGAGCTCAAATTTTGTCTTTGTCTTGTGAGTGTGTTTTTGGAAGGCAAGATTGATATTCTTCTCATTTGCTAAAGTTTGTACCTCCTAAGAGCAACATTGTGTTTAAGGATGAGTTGCTAGACAAATTTCCTTGTTGGATGTAGCATTATTGTGGGTTGATTTAACCTCTTCTGGATGCTATCACAATATCTGTGTGTGGGTTATGGAGATGCCTTAATTAAATGTGTGCAGAGGGTGTCATTTAGGAGAAAAAGGGAGCCATAAATGCTGTTGGGTTTGTAAAATGAGTAAGACTTGGTCGTACTCTAGAAATTAAGCTCATAATTCAAGGGGTCAACGCTGGTCCATTTCAGCCTTAAGAACTGATATTTTTCACTTATTCATAAGCCTGCAAAGCAAGTTCAATTACCCTTATTCACACATTGTATATGTTGATTTCAATCTAAGAAATTGACTGTTTATGACTTGGAACTATCTTCTTATTTCCTTAAATCAACAATGTATAAAACTCATGGGTTTAATATTAGTTTTTGTATTGAGAAATAAATTTCTATGGATGATTAATTTCCATGGCTCTCTTATCAGTCCATAAATTTTGTAACATGGTGTTGTATAATTCTAAATTGATTTCATGAGTGGAAAGGAGTTAGTTTTGTATTGTATAGTGTATATCATTGGTGTATTCCTTACTGAGTTTAATTTGAAAGGTATAATGTTGTTTGGAAGTGTTTTTAGGGCATATTTCTAGCACCTGTTGTTCATCTAAAACTAAAAAATGGTAAATTTTAGGTGATAGTTGCCTTTTAAAAAATGGCTTCGGCCTTCCTCATTGAACCTTGATCCACCTCTTATGATACTATGAAGATCCAAACCATCATGGATATTATAATTGGTTTTTATCCAAAATGTACAAGCATTGTAAACATACATGGATTTCAAGAATTATTTGTGGTTATAGGCTCATAAACATAATTGGAATCTTCACCATGCCAAATTCACCAACCAATATTACTAAAACAACATGATGTCCCAAATTTTAACATGATCTTTACCATAAGCACCATCCAGAAATACAAAAACATCAAAAAGGCAGTGAGCGCTACTAACACCAATCAATTACAAGATTATTATGATTGTTTTCTAATGACAGCACCAGGTTGTTATAATTTTTGGTTGAACTAATCCCATGATGGCAGAAACTGGCAAGGAGATACCTGTCACTAGCACTAGTGAGTTGATCTTAAATATCCTCATCTTCACCCTCAAAATCATAAACCAACCTAATCAAGTTGAAAAGTTTATTTGCAACACATAATCACTTGCATGCTAGCAGGCGATTATCGTTGCATTTGAAGCAGAACAACTTGCTTTGGTACTTCGTTAATTCAACAGGTTTAAATTTAATTTGATTTCTAATGCTCTCTTTCCTTATTGGGTTAGTGGAAATGGAAGCTGCAAAAATAGGATATAAGGATTACTCAGTAGTGAACAAGGAACTCCAACTGAACTCACCGAATTGTGTCAGCTTTGCCCTAGTAACTCATAGAAAAGACACTAACACTCGCTATATTTTAAAGATGTCATGGCACATGAAATTAAGTTAATATCATCACAGAATCAGTCTAGGAACAAAGTGACAAGAAGAGGAATTAATAGACTGCATAACAATGGTTGCTTCTCAGATGTCCAAATGCATGTTGTGCCACAATTCCTACACGACGCCTTTCAAATGTAGCACAATCAAATTATATCTTGAGGAAATCCTTCTTTATACTGTTTGAAGGAAATTATCAAGGTTTTGAATACATATCTACCATCAAATATTCAAACTACCTTTGTTGAATACAAGACTTGCAGCCACGAGAAGTTAACCAGGTTGGTAAGAGAAAGGTATTGTCTTAACTCCCACAGGGACTCAAATCTAACAAAAGTGGCCAGCTTTCCCCTACTATTTCTGTTTTTTTCTTCATGTCAGTTTTACACCCAAGGTGGATCAATGTAGTAACCAAGTCATATTCTCCTATCACTTCTGTTATATGCATGTTATAATGTTTTAGACCAGGTTTGGTATGTTTATTGGTCCTAGTGATCAAGTTGAATTGGTCTATGTACACTTGTTCTTAGAAATATTGTATGAATTGACCTTGCAGAGTTTAAACATTGTAGCAGTTAAGAGAATGATGATTAGTATTTATGATAGTTGTGGCAGTTGGCTGGTATTGGCATGTGTAACTGTTGCATCTGTCTTTAGTGAGATTCAAGGGTGGAAAATAGAGTTGTAATAACACCCCCTAATGTGTAAGGTAAGAAAAGGAACCAATGGTCGAAGCACATTCTAATAAACATAAGTTATGATGAATTCCAAGGAAAGAGATAAAGATCAAGGAACTAGTGAGTACTTGCAATCGATTGTCAACAAATAGATAGGCATACCGATGCTTAGAAGAGAAAAAAAGCATGGCTGCCAACATAATACACTGTGGATCCATGTAATAATATGCAAGACCATGGCCATGAAAAAATTACACAGCAGGTCCATGCCATGAAAATGATCATAGCCATGAGAAAATGTAATGTGGATATGTCATAATATACATCAAGAAAACAACTAATACCAATGGGAAGACATAGTAATCATAAGATAGTCATATACTCCATCACAACTTAGGAGGGGTAGCATGAGTGACATGCCTCCAAAGCCCAAGGTCTTTGTTCCAACCCCGATGGTATGATTCTACATCATGTGAATGGATAAAAGATTGGCATACAACAATGTATCAAGTATCAACACTTAGTGCTATTCTTGCCTCTCTAAAATGGGAACTAAACATTTTTTGATCAACACTTAGAAGCTGAGAAAGCTCAGCTCGAGATCATAAATATTGGGGATAAAAAACATGAATGGAATCCCCATCAAAATATGCACCAAGTGGCCACCATATTAGAGGGTTAATAATCATTGTAGAGCCTAGATGTACATATGATTATAATCCATGTAATGAATGTTTGTCGACACTTGGAGGACCATTAATCAAAACAAAATCCTTATCATGAAAATCTATTTAAGCTAATCTCTAGGAAAAGTTTTCCTCCCTTGAAACATTTCAAGCCCTAAGAAGGCAAGTTGTTGAACCACTTTCTTAGCAGTTCTTGCATTTCCAGTATCATTTCCTAGCTCATTCATAAATATATTTCTTTGAGAATCACAACGAGCAAGAACAAAATCATCCAAACATGCACTAAAAGCATCTAAGGATAAAAATTCAATCAAAAAAAGTTCAACTGAATTCAAGCACTTCACTGCCGCTCCTGAACCTTTGCACTTAACAATTGCATTACAAATTTGAGTAAGAAAACTCAACAGTTGTATTTTATCACCATTGAATAATATAATTTAACTATTTCTTATGAGAAGCCCATTCTCCTCACAGTTCAAATCAAGAGGTAAGTCCTTCTGAAGAAGTTGCCTAGCTGTCCAAAATGGCCCTCCATCATGCACTTTAGTGAGTGCAGGTTCATGCAAGTTTCCATAAGTCCACATTGATAGCTGTTTCAGTGTAGTTTTATCCAACATAGATTTGATATATTATGATGTAATCAAATTTTGGAGGCCCAGGTGTAACCATAGTTTTAAAAACACACAACCCAAGATCACCTTGAACCGACTACCAACTGGGAAAGTTAATCGTCCTACAAGTAATGCAACCACTCGTTATAAGGATCTGGAAAGGGCACCGCATATAAGAAAGTGTTGTCTTCATATATAGTTCATAGCCCTTGTCTGCCATTTGATCATGCAACTTCAAAGCCTCTATGATCTTGTTCTCTTTTATTAGCCCATAAATTATGGTACTGTATGTAATTATGTCAGGCATGCAGTCATTCTCATTCATTTCTTCTAGGAGAAGGAAATCTTCATCCAATTTCCCTCCCTTGCAATATCCGTTGACCAATGCATTATAGGTCACTACAGTTAGCTTTATTCCACTCATTAAATCTTCACTAAAAATCCCTTTAGCCTCATCTAATCTACCTACTTTGCAGAAATTGTCTACTAGCAAGGTGTAAGTATAAAAATTTGGCTTACAGCCCTTACTTTTAATTATACTCAACCACTCTAGGGCCTCTTTAATGCACAAAGTTTATGTATTAGAAAGGTAAATTTAGAAATTATTTCAGTTTTCATTATTTGTTTTCAAGCTAGATATTGTTTTCAAGTTTTCACATTTCTAATTTTATTGCAAGGTGGTAGACTGATCGTGGCAGTACAGGAACAACCCCAGGACATGATGATCGCGGAAAGGGGCCAATCGAAGAACATGTAAAGTGCCAGCCTTGCTCTATCTTCAGGTATTTTAGTTATTTACATAATTGAAATAATTTTAATTTTGTTCAAATATTCAGACGCCTGGCCATGGTGTGCTTGATGATTCCCTCAACGAGGAAGACTTTTCTTCATCCCCATGTCCATTGTTGTTGCTACAAAAAAGGCGCGAAAAGCAAAGTTAGAACTTGAGTGTTTGGTAGACGTTACACCTCAAACACTTGAATTAGGAATGAGGATAAGACAACTTATGAACCAACTAGAAACATATACGGTAATAATAAAAAATCAAAAGGATATATTTTTTTTTTCTGCATGAGATCAATTATGATAGTTTGATTTTTAATTTTTACATTAACTAAACTAACAAAAAAATTCTTTTGTATGTAGCATTATCTGACACCTGCTGCCCCCGGTGTTGGTGGTAGTGGGACATAAAGGAAAGAGATTGTCGAGGAACCCTCTCGTACACCTTCTACGCCTTTAGGTGGTAGCTAAGAAACGTAACTTGCCCAAGAAGACACCCAGCCAACCGTTGAACGTGTTGGCAGTGATGAGGCTGGTATGGCCAACTATATTATTGCATTTCCTGGAGCTACACGTGTCACCTCCACGGGGACCATTGATGGCACGTTTTTGGTAAACGATGAAGGTGTTCCTATAAAGCACGTACAACTCCCAGGTAAGTTTTAATATTTTAACTATTTCATATACTCTATCTAAAACATATTTTATCATGATTTTTATTTTTAAATTAATGATAATATCTTTTTTCTGTGTAGGAAACAATGAGTTATACAAGTTTTTGGAGAGCAAGGCATTGGTAATTTTTGGCCCAACCATACGCATAAGGTGGAATTCCCAAAATTCCAACCTGAAAAAATAACTTCTAGATTATCTAGAAGCCCTTTTTGGGGTGGGCACATTTGATAGAACAGCGGTCACTTGGGTAGTTGGCAAATATATGAAATATACCAGGGACACCTATAGGATGCAATTGCAAATTAACTCTAGATACGAGCGTCCTCTCACAGTTCCAGAGAGGGAGTGGGGAGCACTCATCGATGACGGAAAAGAGAAAAAGGCCAAGAAAGAAGGAAAAATGCTAACTAGACCCGCAAGGTAAATTACAACTTTAATTCAATAGCTTTAATTTTCTCTATGTCTAAAATAAAAGTGTGCTACGTCATATCTGACTTCAATATTTTGATGATAGGTTGCCTGACACCTCGAAGGCAACCAAAGCTAGGATTGAAAAAAAAGGCCATCACAAGCTAGGCCAGGGCAGCTACTTGAAATTAGCCGCAAGAATTGTAAGTAGCTAAACATCTTATAATTAATTGTATCGCCTTCCAACATTTTTGTAATCCCATCAAATAACATTAAAAATACACAATCATATGTAATGTAGGGTGATGAATTTGGAACAGAAACCACAGAGGAAGAAAGAGAGATCGCTTTCCGTTTTGGCTATCAAGCCGTAGTTGAATATCGTAGAAGCTTGGGACAGGTCCAAATATCCAGAATGCCTAATAAGGTAAAACGTTAACCTTACAATATGTTTGTTTTCATCCATAGATTTAATGTCTAACAACTTTTTTTAAATCAGGGGAGCATCACTTTCAATGAGCCAAATAACCCAGTTGTAGAGCAGTGCGTTGAGAGTGAAATATTGCCAAAAGTACATGGTCCTCACATGCAACCTGATCATTGTAGTGGGGACCAATCTGGTAATGCTACTATCAGTGAGGGCCATGACAGTAATTAATTTCCACTTATAATTATTTCTAATTATACCTTGATGGTTGTGTCCTTATAACGTTTTTTGTTTAAATGACTGAGAATGTTGTACTTGAGCATCCTACCACCAGAGAGGAACACAGGGAAACGGTTCAACGGTGACAACTGGTGCACTAGGTAAATAATCTCATTGAATTTTTTTTAATTAATATTACCTAACTAGTTCAATGATATTTAAAAACTGACAATTAAAATTTAATATTATCTGTTTTTGTAGGCAGTGCCCTGTCACTGCATGAGACTAGACATCGTGAGTACGCAACTAGGTCTTCTACGCGGGAAAGGCACGAAACAGAATTAGAGAAAAATTATGTTGATGATGTAGTTAGGAGCTTTAGAAGTAGGAATAAGAAAAAGAAAATTTGATAATGTAAAATATTGTATTATTATAAGACAAATGTTACCATACTTGGAACCTTTTTTGCGTTATATAAAAACTCATTTATCATACTATTTTTATGTCAAGCACTTTCAATGTTTTCTTGCGTACTTTTTGTTGCATTGCTTTTTTATTAGTTATTGAATATTTTTTTTTTCTGCTCATGAAAGTAAAAAATGAAATATAGATTGGGTATTGGGGAATTGAGAGTGATGTGAGGGGGGAGGGGCCATAAGAGCTTCCACCTTCACGTGGTTGGCCCTGTTTAGTAGAGAATAATTTATTGGAGCGATTTAATCTTGGAGCAAACCTCCCTTGATCCAGCGTAGCAACAAAAAAGTCACTGTTGACTTAGTTGCTACTCTTTCAAATCGTGGGAGGCTTGTTCCAAGTTCATGCGACTCCAATAAATTGTTCTTGAAACGAAGAGGAGCTTATTCAGGTATGTTTTGACATTGTCAACATATGTTCTAACATTATCATAAGAATGCATCTTAGAGTAAAAAATACTACATCAATTACTTGTATTTATTGTATAGATAATTATGGATTTTGAATGACTTGGCAGCATAGGTACAAATCCTCTTGCATCATGAGCAATACAAATTTTCAACCAGGGTCATGGGAAGGATATTTTTGCTTGTGCACTTGACCAAGTTCGTAGTGTCACATTTTGTAAGTTCCTTTACAGTTCATAATTCAATATGAAGCTTGTTCATGATTATTATCTGGTTTTTTGTATGTGTTTTTTCCTCTATTTGATTGTAAGTTTGAACATGCTTTAATACATTGAAACTTATTTTTTTTATACTATTTTTATACATACTTGTTCTAGTTATGGTGATATAACCACCATTGTATCATATCCATTTTATCGCATTCCCTTGTGTTGTATTTAGGTACAAAGGAACTCCAGGTGCAAGTTAGAAAGTTGGACCTAGATCTAACAAATTACATTGATTACTTGAGTTTTTTATAGGGGTTACTCCATGTACGTAAAATGATTTCCACCCAGGATTCAAATCTCCTCACTCAACCCAGTCTTGCAAGGTTGAAGGGTTCACCCAACATAAGGTTTATCGTACTAAGTGAACACAATGAGAGCTCTAGTTTATGTCTGTGTGTGTAATCTTTGTGTGTGTATGTGTGTTGGCTCACACACAGACACAACATTGAGCCGTCAAAGATGAATCTCAAAGGTGTTTTTCAAAATATAAGCGCACATGGACATTATTGAGCCAACAATGCCTGGATATTTCCTTCTCATGAACAAGTTAGTATCAATGTGGAAAATCCATGAAATATAATTATGTCAACTTTTTCACTTAATTCTTCCACATTTTTCCCAAAAAACACATTGCCATGTGCTCTTGTTTTCTCATTTTTCTAAGCAAGGAAATGGGAGCATGTTATGTTATTGATGGCGAAGGTTGTTGTGTCTACCTGTAGGTGCCCTACGTTCCTTCGACAATTAGAACTAGTTTAACTGAAAGAAACTTGAAATAATTGACCTTGATTTATAAAAATTAGCAATCACATGTGCTTAACTGAACTCTAACTCCTCTAACTCAAATTTACTGAGCTAACTGAGTGACAAGAGCCATGTCACACAAGTTAACTGCATCCAAGTTGTTTTTTGATGTGGAAATTCGAGTTTTCTCAATTTAATCAAGGTAAAATGAAATTGAGAATTTCTTGTTGCATTTTTCAACATCCATGTTGTCATATGTTGCACACTAGATCTTGTAGATTCATTTAGAAGTCACCAATAATTTCTTTTCGGAACAATCACGATATACTTCAAACTTGATGATATGTTTGCTCCATCTGAGCTCGGATCTCATTTAGTAGAATATATCTCAACAAAAATCATTGGTTATGGGAGAGTCCTCTTCTCACGAGATTTTATTTGTTCTTCCATTACTTCCACCTATTGTGAGAGCCTTGGCAACCTTTACTATGTACCTACAATCCTCACCAGGTGACCATGGAAGAATAATAATAACCAAACAAAATAAATAAAGACAACAAGCTAAATAATAATAACAATAACAATTAAAGAAGAGAGATATAAGTTACTTATATCTTGATAATTATAGGAAAATTTCAACTCCCTCTTGATCTCAATCTTCTTGCATCTATCTTGAAAATTTATCAACCTTTCCTTATCATCAACATGATGTCATTCCTTCCTTGCATAAGATAGGTTTTTCTTCTTTCAGCAGAAACATGGATTTAGGTCTAGCTCTAGGGTTTTATCCACAACCCTATGGAATTCTGATCAAGTCTTCTAGATTGCTAGGATTTACAAACCCTAGACTTCCAATATTGTCTAAACCTTTGTCATATGCAAGTTTTCTTTCCAAAATTCAATTGCCCAAAATCATAAGACCTCTTTACATATGTGATGAACTCCATTATAGATTTTGTAAGGTTGCATATCTCAACGAGCGACATGTGTAGGAAATCTTTCAAGGTTCATGGCATCAAGACAACATCCTGCATTCTAAAATGAAATGAAACATTTCCAAGGGAAACATAGGTCCCCAAAACTTCAATTCAATATATATCACCAAATATTCTTGGCACAGGTCTAAGAATTTCATCCCTTATATTAGTGAAATACTTGAATGCCTTCTTTTGCAGTTACCCAAGATATATTTTTAGAGATGCTTCCTTTAGCTATGGATTAGCCACAATTCTAGAGACTTCAAATAATCATTTTTCATCATATCTCGTTCAATACATTTATACTCAGAACAATGCAATACAAGACATATCACTGCAGTATAGGGTATATGGCATTACAAACTTTGCAACTTCAGGGCAACATTTAATATAAGAGGAAATTTCCTACACAGGTTACCCATTCTTTAGTAAATTGAATGAAATTGATCCATTTCATTTATTCTTCCAATACCAATATGGCTTGCGTGCTTCAAATCAGTAGATGCATCTAACACTGCCCAATCATCGTTGAAGATAATATATCACTTGAGGATTTCATCATTGAAATTTTTGTGTATAAGTAGGTGAAGGGACTCTTTATAAATTATGTCCTTAATGTTTTGTTTAAGGAACCCTTCATAACTTCATATAATGCATGTATTTCTAGAATATTGGCATAGTCCTTTGATGATAAATTTTTTCACAAATGAATTTTTTCCATCAAGGCATACTAAGATCATCCTTAACAAAATCAAAGAAATTTTAATACAAATTTTAATACATAAATTTTCAATCAGTCCTACATTTTATTCTCATATACTCTACGATATTATTGCTAAAAGAAATTTAATTTCAAACAAAAATTTCATAGAAAAACAATATATAGCCTTCAACCTAATGTAATCAATCTTCAATAGACTTTTCAAACTGAAGATACCTTTGCTAACGTTTTCACTAATTGAGGCATTTCAGACTACTTTGGATTATGTTCTCAAATTCTTTGGTCTTTATATCTTTCATATGAGGTGTTTCAACCTTACTATAGCAGACCAAATACCATTGGCTTTTACCCTTCTTTCAAAGTTTCGAACTAGAGCTTCTAAAGGAACATACTCAGATAGGAAATATAGAATTTTCTTAATAAATAGTGAGTCTTAACTTGAGAAGTAATATTTCTTTTGCAATGGCCATTAGCAATTTCTATTTGGATTTATGAGGCCTCTTAGACTTGATTGAATCATAATAACAAGAAGAACAATTTGGGATTTCTAGCTCTTAAATCCTCTTCAAAATAGTTGGCATTATGTTCTTCGATCTCCAAATCATAACATATCGAAAACCCTTCATCCTAGAAATATTTCCACTGGGCATAACATAGTGATAACAACAATTATCTCAAAACCATAAAATGTAACCAATGTCCATTTTTGTTTCAATATTTGAGTTCAATGATCTCCTTCAGATTCAAATTGATATTATAGACAACTTCAACCTTCTCTAAAGCTAACTTAAAAAATTTTCTCAAGGTTTTTAAGGCCTCAAGTCATACTACTGTATTGAATAAATTAGGGTCTGATTTTCTAGGCTTCTAGGCTTCTCAGTTTCCTCTTAATCACTCTCAGACTTTCACTTTATTAAGCTCCTTTTTCGGGTCTCCTGTGGTTTTGAATAAGGCTTTTCGACCCTCTTAGGTTTAGACTGAGACTTTACCTCAAATATATTCAGCCTTGTCTGATAATGTCTTGAGATCTCTTGGTTTTATTTTTTGTTGATATTTTGGGACAAGGCTATTCTAAAGGATATCGATGGTGACTTTGGGAAGTTACTTGAAGTGGAAGAACACAAGGGATGCAAATTTTTGTGTCTTGTATTTGTGTTGAAGTCGAGTTGGATAAAGGTCTCGTGGAGGCCATTCCTCTATAGCTGGATGAGAGGATCTTCCTCCAATAATTGTATTACTATCTTCCTCTAAGAATTGTATTACTATGTTGGAAACACTGAGAGGGGGTGAATCATTATTTCTCTTACAATTAGTTAATTATAATTTTTCTCAGAATTGTAGCACAAGCATATGCTTCAGAAGTAAACCCTTGATATCTTTTCATTGATATCTTTAACGTTATGCTCCACATACACTAGTACCTTCTTATTTCTAAAGATGTAAACCCTTCTCTATCTGTGAAAATTGAAAATGATGGAGATAAAAATACACTGAATTTAGTGGGATCATAAGTTTGTGCTTTAGATCAAACCTTCAATTTCAATATTGTATTCTTCAGATAAAGGTTGTTGGAAATTATCAGAGGAATTGTAACACAAGCATAAGCTTCAGAACTTTACAAGGAAAATATTTAGGCCAACACTATACAACATGTTAGGCCTGGGTTTTTTTCATCCTCCGTCGAGATCATTTCTCTTATTGCATTTCCTCATTCATAGGGTGTCTATTCAAGCTTCAACTGGCTTGCATTCTAATAGAAGACAGATTAACTCATTAGTATGGTCTTGTTCTCATTTTCCCTCATGTCAAGTATCTCACGGTTTGTGTCCGATCATTAAAGTTCATCAAAATTCATCAAAGCCAATTTACAACAAGCTCATAGTCATGATGGTCTTTTGGTCAGCAAAGAGTCATTTCTAGCCGTTAGTTCTAGGGTTCTGCTTTCTTTTTAAGTGTCCAATAGGGCCGTGAGGGGCCGTGAGGGGAGGCTCAAAATAAGTTTTCATCGTAAAATTTCATCGTTATAATGATTGATCATGACTTTTCTTCAAAACTTTGTTTTTGGAAGAAAATCGTCATTTTGTCCTTTGTAATAAATGCTATGTATATTTTCAAAAATTCACTTGTCGTATTCTTCAAGGCGCACTTCATTGCCAAAACATTCCGGCCTAACCTCGCAAAAAATCAACAAAGGTTTCATCATTCAAGTCAAAAAATAAAAATGGAAACCAAAACAGTAGTTTGTATTAAATTCATCAAAGTGCCAAAATTCTACAACTTTACAAAGTGGGTTATTTCAAATCAATAATTCAAATCCACGTGGTCATATAAAGATATTTTGTGTCCAAATAATCCATTTGCATGCAAGAAATATCGAAGAGCCAAGTCAATTGAGGAGCGAGCATTCGCGGACGCCGAGACTGTAGGTTAAATTCACTGCAAAAGGCTGAGTAAGGGTCGCGGTGTGCGAGTCGCGACGCATATAGCCATTCTCCACCATGCAAATTTGAATCGCACCTACAGAGACGACTCTCAGAGCGACGCACTGGTTGTAAGTGCTGGCTACTGTAGCCTCCAAGCAGATTTTCACCATTGCTTCATCTAATCTCAAATCAACTCAACTTCTTCGCTCCGAGTAAGTTAGTGATGCCCTTGCAATTGTTATCAAACAGTGTTTAGTATGGTTTGAAAGGGAGAATATGAATGTTTGAATGTTGAAAATATAAACCCTATCTTTGACAAAAACTGCTCCTAGGGTTTGTATTTGAATTTTAAAGGGGTGATTTTTGTGCCAAGTGCTTTATAGCCCATTTCCTACCTGTGGTTCCTTTCCTCCTCACTATAACACTATCACCCATATCCCTTCCCTAATTCCCTTATAAAACCACTCATATCACTTGTTTCTAAAAATCCTATTATCCCTATCCTAAACCCTACCATTCCCTATCATTTTCCCTCTCCCATATCATGTGAAAAAATACCCAACTCCCAGATTTCTAAATACAGTCAAGTGACTGTTAGCACACCATAATCTCACTTGACAGTCCACTTTTCCCCATCGTCCCATATTCCTCACAGTCCCTCATTTCCCTTTGTACATTTGGCATTGAAAACAAAACACCAATTCCTCATTTTCAAACCAAACATACACTTGTCATATACCTTGCAGCACCATGATAGACACCGAGTCATCATATGAGCAAGACAGTGATTCTACCACAGAGCTTCATGTATCGAGAAGGCCTCGTAAAGGAGGCAGACATGTGAGGGAGGAGCCCACCTCATTGACTCAGTTGGAGGCCTGCCCACTTGCCATGGCATGTTTCCGAGAGCTGTCATGCTATCAGTATTGTGAGAGGATTTCTCAGATTCGACATCATCAGGAGTTAGCCCGGTTGTTTGTTTTACATTTGCGAGATGGTCAGGTTACACTCGCTAGTGTAAATTTCACCTTGACACCAGAAACCATTTCTCAGGCAACATGAATACTGAATGTAGGTGAGGAGTGGAACAAAAGACAGTAGGTGGATAGAGTTCATTATGAGCCATACATCAGGCCTGGCTATCTGAGGTAGCTCAGCAGGGTATTCCCATTCCGATTTCTGAAGGAATCCTACGCGCCATTGATGAGACTCATTATTAGGTACTTCAGTTGTGAGGGCCAATTCTCACGCCTCTATGCATACCACATCAGACTATTGATGCATTTCACGAGGGTGAGGATGATGAACATTCCATATTTCATGTGCCAAAACATAGAGAGGATGACTACTCTTGTGCAGAAGAAGACTCCAGAGCAGAAACATAACAACATTTATCATTATGCGCTCATCAAGATGATTGTGGTACATCAGCTTGGATTGCAGGGCATTGCATGGGAAGAGTTCATTTCCCGTGACTTCTTTACATCCCCTCAACCTCCTCTAGAGATTGTTCATGATGCGGGTGAGCCTTCACATCAGTTTGAAGGTCCCGATACAGAGCCTATCATCGGTTTGTCAGTATTTTTTACTTATCAGAGAGGCACGAGAGCATTGTTTGCAGCAACCCGACGAGTACTATCGCCACCCGAGGTGGAAGGGGTCTCGTTGCCATCGTCAATAGCACAGGTATAGGTACAGGACAAAGGAAAGAGGCCTATGCAGGAGGAGGACCCTTCTGGAGGTCACGATACTGATTTTATATTGATTGATGTGGACGTGAGCTCTCCAAACTCAAAACTGAGAGAGATCATTCAGGAGAAGAAAAATGAGATCAGCACATTGACCGACAAGTTGCAGAGAGCATAATGGATCATTAACTATCTGGAGCAGTGGAATAAGTAGCTGGAGGATTAGCAGACGATCATGGAGTTGCAAAACATCCGCGAGAACCGGCAAGCTGCTCGAAGAAGCCCATCCGAGATGACACCTATTGAGCGGCAGATTGAGGTTGATAGAGAGACTTGGCTCGAGAGGGTCAACATGCATCTTGAGAAGTTTTTGGAGAAAGCAAAAAAAGATAAGAACATGCTCCGACACATGAAGAACCACTATTGGGCACGCACACATGTCTGTAAAGCAAAAATCAAGATCCTGAAAGCGAGGCTGAGAAGGGCACTGAGGAGGCGCAAAAGGCATGATCGACTCCAAATCTTGGCTGAAGCTTCTTTGGCTGAGCATGGTACTTGATGAGGGACCTTCAGTCCAAATTTCAAGGAATTTGGAGAAAATTTTGTCATTTTTGAATTTTTTGGTCACAAAACAGGTTTTTCTGCCCGACGCGTAGCGCCACCTTGCGCGCGCTTACGATTGGGAGATCCACTGGAGGAAAACTTGATATTTATATATTTTTTATGAAAATTTATCCATGCTCAGGAATGGCCTAAGAGTTTCATCAAGTTCTGGGTGGCCTAAAGGGTCAAAAACACCTTGAAAATGGCCTTTCTGCCACTTTTTGTACACACAAGAACCAGTCTTGGGAGATTGAACTTTTGGAGGGGAAAATGGACACCAAATCCAGAAATTCCACTTGGGTTGGAAATTAGACAGGTAGGGATTTCCAACAAGCTATCATGAGCTCAATTTGGACTTCGGAAAGCGCCTCAAAATCAGCTCCAAAGTTGTGCTACGCATAGAGATTTTGGGCGTGGCGCATAGAGGATTTTGGCCTATTTTTCACTCCACAGCTCAAAATTTCGCCTTGTTTTGGCCAGTTTTAATTTTTGATGTAACTCTTGATCTATCTTGATGTAATTTCATGACCATGATGTAATTTTGGCACATTTTTACTTGTTCTAGAAGATTCATTCACCAAAAGGTGAAATGTGAGTGAATGGATCAGTTTCCTAGCATATAGAGGCAAGTTGTTTCATGGCCTATTTTCTAGTTCCTAGTTTAGATATGGTTGAAACAGCTCCTAGAATGATGAGATCAATCCCTAGAGGCATGGGAATGGGTTAGGATTTTCTATATTATGTATTTTCTCAGACATTTTCAGGGTTGGACATTTGGGATTGCATAGGACTTCATTGTACATTCATTCTGCAATTTTGGCAAAGGAATAGACCAGGTTTTGCAGCCCTCTTTGGGATCCTTGTGGCTCTGTGTTTTGATGATGTTTCTCTCTATGTATCTGTAAGTTTCATTGATGTTATTTTTGTACCACTTCTCTACTCCTTTCTTCTTAAATTAAGCAAATCAGTGTTAAAGGTAGAATTCAGTAGCTTGCTTTGCTCTGCCTCTAGTTTTGTTTAATTTTACATGTTTTTGTCTATTTGAGGAGGACTCTTGAGACCCTCTTGCCCTCTTCAGCTCCCCATCAGTATGATCCTTCCATTCAATCAATTTAAAACATCAAAACTCTTGCCTTCCCTACCCTAATCAGAACTCTGCAAAACTGGGCCTAATCCCCGCACCCAAAACTGCCTTTCCCTTTTATCCAACGAAAACCCCCAAAATCAAAATCAAACTCCTTTATTTATATACCTAGCCTAAAATTAGTTGTTGTTAAAGTCATCTCAAGCCCTATTGCTTACTTTTCGTTGAGATTGACCCGGAGAGAGCCCTCTCCTGTTCTGGTAGGGCCAGCTGCCAGACTGAGCGTGGTTTGATGTTACCCTGACTCTACCTTCCTTCAACTTAAGGTAGATTTAGGAAATAACATAGTGGCGACCATACTGGGGAAAAATGGTTTGCTTGTTGGTGTTATTTTTTTCATAAGCTATAGACGGAGCCTGAAGTTATGCCAGGTAGCTTTCGAAACGCTTTTGCTTTGCATTAGCGGAAGTAGATAAACGCTGCTTCAATCAATCTCCAGTCTAGCTTGTGAACGTGACACTTGACTTGTGAATTACCCCAGTATATCAGATCGTTCTGGAATTTTGGGTGATGAGTCTAGAATTTGATAGGCTGAACAAGTTGGTTTTGTCCCTTTGATTTTGAAATTAATCCAACACACTGGCTTCCAGAAGACATACAAGAGAAAATCCGGATCCCGATGCACCTCCAGTGTATGATAATCCCAATCTGATTTCAAGAATCCTCCGTCGAGAAACTCCTGTGATCCCTTTGTTTAAATCTCATTCATGCCCTACTGTATTTGAATTCCTTGAAGATATTGAGTTTGATGATCAATTTGAGTTGTCGTTGTTTGAAACTAAGTCTGAAAGTGCTACTAGTTCTACTGTCATAAATCCCGAGTTTATCAAGTATCTTGAGATTGAACAAGCTAATAGATCCATTGATAGTTACATCTTGAACATTCAAAACTCTATTGTGGCAACGAATATTCCTGAGTTTATCGAATTTGCTTCTGAAACTCTTGGTCCATCAGCAGTTACTTCTGATTCACAAGTTCACGCTGAGCCTTCTTTCATTCCTACCATTCCCGTGCAACCATCTATATCTGATCAGCAATCTACAGTAGTTCCTCCTCCATCTCCACCACATACACCTCGTACATCTACTGCTCCTACTCCACCCGTTTCTCCAAGACAGATTATAAATCCACCAAGAGTAATGGCTGCTAGATTCGCACCTCTTGTCTTGCCCCAAAACTTGGATCCCATGCCCGCTGATTATCAGAGTAAGATCCCTTTGTTTGATGGTACTCCTCAAAGTGTGCCCGCTCAGCAGCATATTGATAGAATGACAGACTTCTTTGATCTCCATGAAATTGATGAAGAGAATGTCACCATGAGATTGTTTGTGCAAACTTTTGGAGGTGAGGTACGTAAGTGGTTCAGAGCTTTGCAGCCCAGAAGTATTGCTACATTGGTCGAGCTTCAGAGACAGTTTCTAGATCGGTGGGAAATAAAGAAAGATCCACTTCAAATCACTTCTGAATATACTAAGATCAAGTGCAATGTTGGTGAGTCCATCCAAGACTATTGTATTAGATTTAATGCGGTTTATAATGCAATTCCTGATGATTTAAGGCCATCTAAGAAATCAGCTTTGCTTAAGTTTCCGGATGGTTTTGATCCGGACATGGCCTAATCATTACGTGAAAGAGATCCACCCACCTTAGAGGATATGCAGAAAATTTCTGTTAGTGTTGAAGCTAATTTGAATGACAAGAGAGCTAGATTGAGAGCTGAGAAGAAAGTCGTAATAAAGGAAGAAGCTTCTACATCAGATCAGCTACTTCGCAAGGTGGAAAAAATGATTGAAAGGTTCACACTTGATAAGCCCGAACCGCAGATCCGAAATCCCAATTTCCGTGGTCAGCAGCAGCCACAATTAAGAATCAAACAACGAGAGCAGTGAGCACAAGAACCAGCAATCCAGCAGCAAGTAAAGACACCTCTTCAGCAGAATTTTTTTGGTCAGGATTCAGATGATGAAGATGATGTAGTAGGGGAGGAAAATCACTTCTTTACTTCTGATGATTTGCCCATTTATATCATTGAAGATGAGGAGTATGCAGAAAGTTCAGCTGTACAAAGAGATGAGGATTTTATCTTAGCCAATGATGCAGCTCTTGAGGAAGATTCAGATGAGTATCAGAGAGGTTATATGAATGCCTTGTCAGCCCAGCAGAAGCAATATTCTCTTAGAAACAGAGATGTGCCTGTCAACCCAATCCAAAAGAGAAAGGAAGTTTCAGCACCTAAAAACAATTCACCTGTTGCACAAAAGAAAGCAAAAGAGATAGTTGATCCCGCTGCCACCAAGTCATCATCAGCAGAAAAATAAAATCAGCCAATTACATCGAGGGAGAAGGCTGAAAAGAAAGATGTTCCAGCCAAAGAGATCGAAAAGACTTCAGCCTTTAGTTTGGAGAATGAGATTTCTAAATTAAAGGTATCCATTCCCTTGACTGAAATAATGAAGAACAACAGTTATAGAGGTCAAGTTTCTAAAATTTTGAATTTCGATCCTATGTATGATATGGTGAATATTGAAGATGATCAACCTGAACTGATATTTGGACCAGCTTTAGATGGTGAGTCTCCAGATAGCGAAGTGCCTCCTTTTTATATCAGTCTTCGATTGCATGAGTTTGTATTGCATAATGCCATGTTTGATTCCGGTGCTTCCCATAATCTTATGCCGAAGGCAATCATGGAGAAGTTGGGTTTGGACATCACTAGGAAGTACCATGATCTTTATTCATTTGATTCTAGCAAAGTGAGATGTATTGGGCTCATTAAAGACTTGGTTATTAGTTTGGATCAGATTCCAACAAAGAATGTTTTGATGGATGTAGTTGTGGCAGACATTCCCCCCAGGTTTGGTATGTTGCTTTCTAGATCTTGGGGAGAAAAATTGAAAGGGACATTACAATTAGATTTCTCCTATGCAACGATTCCCGTGTTTGGCCAAATGAGAAAGTTGTACCAGGAACAAAAAATGAAGTACATGATTACAAGCAAGGAGAAACCGGTTAATCATCCGATTAATTATGTACATACAGATTTAGAGTCTTTTGTTTTGTATGCCGATAGTTTCAATGATGTAGATAGTCAGTTAGTTCAAGCAGAAGATATTCCAGAGATTACCGAGAATTTCAGAGAAGTTTTGAAGAAAGAAAGGAAAAAACCAGAAAGCACAGTTGAGCAATCAGCTAAAGATAGTGGACAGCAAGCAGAAAAAACAGAGCTAGCACAATTTCAGCACTTAGAAGATGATGAAGAGGGTCTATGGACCATGGATTTTGATGGTGTAGTGGGAAATGATGGTGCTGGAATTGGTATTTGGGTACGCAGTCCTTTTTCCGCTCCAAACAAGGTGCCTAGTAATGTACGGGTCTGTTCTTACAAGTTAGCATTCGATTGTTCGAACAATGAGGCTGAGTACGAAGCTCTGATTGCTGGCCTAAAAATTCTTAGAAAGCTGAATGCTAAGAGAATTGCAGTTTATGGCAACTCCAAATTGGTGATTAAGCAAGTGAAGGGTGAATACCAAACGAAGCATCCCCGAATGCGGGCTTACCGAAATGCTGTTCTTGATATTTTGAAGCTGTTTTCAGATTATACCTTGACTTGTATTCCTCGCATTCAAAATGGAATTGCAGATGCACTTGCTAAGGCAGCAAGTAATTTGAAGATCCCAATGAATTCAAGTAATAAGTTCGAAATCCATGTGAAGCACCGTCCTACCATCCCGGATAATCAAAGATGTTGGCAAGTTTTCCAAGATGATGATGAGATTAATGAATTTTTGCAAAACAAAGGTAAGTTCAAAGATACCTCAATTGATGTAGAATATGATGATGGTGAAGCTGATGTGCAAGTCAATCAAATGGAAGTGTTGCAGCTGAAATATAATGTTATTCCGAAAGGTTTGATACCTTTAGAAGAGCTCTTTGATCAGGATGATGTAGCTAAAAAACCAACCTTGCGGCCAACTGAAAAGGGAGTTGAAGATGTAAACATTGGATCAGCTGAGAATCCAAAGATGGTGAAATTGTCAAAAGCATTGCCACTGGAGGTAAAGGCTAAATATATCAGTTTTTTGTCCTCTTTTGCTGATGTGTTTGCTTGGGATTATTCAGACTTGAAGACGTATGATACGAATATAATTCAACACACTATTCCAATCAAGCCTAATCAAAAGCCTTTCAGACAAAAGCTAAGAAGAATCAACCCGAAGTTGCTGCCATCAATTGAGAAGGAGGTAAACAGGTTGTACAAAGCAGGAATCATTGTTCCCATCAGATTTTATGATTGGATTTCAAATTTGGTGCCAGTGCGGAAAAAGACAGGTGAGATTCGGTTGTGCATTGATTTCTGAAATCTGAACAAGGTGTCATTGAAGGACAATTATCCATTTCCCAAAATGGATCATATACTTCAACGAGTAGTTGAAGCATCTCGTATGTCACTACTCGATGGTTATTTCGGGTATAACCAAATTATGGTCCATGAGGACGACAGAGACAAAACAACATTCACCACTCCATGGGGAACTTTCCACTATGCCAAGATGCCTTTCGGTTTAAATAATGCTGGTGCGACATTTCAACAAGCGATGGACATGGCTTTTGCGAATGAGAAGGATGTTTTTCTTGTTATATACCTTGATGATTTGACGGTCTTTTCCAATTCAGATGAAGAGCATATGTATCACTTGAAAGTTGTCTTTCAAAAGTGCAGAAAATATGGTGTGTCACTTAATCCGAAGAAGAGCTTGTTTGCCATGGATGAGGGAAAACTACTTGGTCACATTATTTCAAAAGATGGCATTCGTATTGATCCAGCATGCATAGAAGCAATTCAGCAAATTGACCCTCCCAGGAACAAAAAGGAGATTCAGTCTTTTAATGGTAAGATGGACTTTTTACGTTGCTTTGTGCCTAATCTTGCTGAACATCTAAGAGAGATTACAAACATGCTTAAAAAATACAGCCAAGTGAAGTGGACTGAAGAGGCTGTAAAGTCCTTTAATTTGGTGAAGTTGGCACTATCTTCAGCTCCAGTTTTAATCAGCCCGGATTACACCCAATATTTTATTTTGTTTTCATTTGCTTCGGAGCATACCATGGCAGCTGTGTTAATGCAGAAAAAAGATGAGCATGAGAAGCCAATAGCTTTTTTCAGTCGAACTATAAGAGATGCAGCCTTGAAATATAACATCATTTAGAAGCAAGCTCTGGCACTGGTACATGCATTAAAGGATTTCCGGGTATACATTCTGCATTCTCATATTTTGGCTTATGTTCCTAATGCTGCCGTGAAAGATGTTTTAGTACAAACTGATCCGGAAGGAAGACGAGGCAAGTGGATTGCAAATTTGCTGGAGTATGATGTGGAGATAAAGCCCACGAAGCTTATCAAAGGACAGGGGCTGGCGAGGCTTATGGCTGAATGGAATTTTCATGCACTAGACATAAATCTGATTGCTGCTATGTCTGATGAGGATGAGGAGAATTCGCCACTTCAGGTATCGGAAATTTTTGTTGCTTCTCCGTGGTATTCAGATATTTTGTATGTTCTTCAAAATTTGTCACCACCGCCCGACATGACTAAAAACAAAGGTAGAACTCTAAAATTGAAGGCTGCAAATTTTTTTATTTTGAATTCTGCACTTTATTAGAAAGATCCTGGTGGTGTTTTGTTGAATTGTTTGGTGGAAGAAGAAGCAAAGCGGGTTATGGAGGATTTTCATAAAGGAGATTGTGGCGGTCACCTATTTTGGAAAACAACAGCCAATAATATTTTGAGAGCGGGATACTATTGGCCGACATTGTTTGCTGATGTGTATAAGACTGTCAAAAGCTGCCATGAGTGTCAGATTTTTGAAGGAAGACAGAAATTATAGCCTTTTCCACTTAAGCCCATTGAGGTGAGTGCTCCGTTTCAGCAGTGGGGTTTGGATTTCATTGGCGAAATTCATCCCGCTTCTTCAAGACAACACAGATGGATCCTAACAACGACAGATTATTTCACGAAATGGATTGAAGCAGTTCCCACCAAGCAAGCTACGGATTCGGTAATCATTTCTTTCCTTGAGAATAACATTTTGTCTCGCTTTGGTTACCCGAATAAGTTAATCACTGATAACGCAGCAGCTTTCAAATAAAAAAAGATGATTGAGTTTTGTGACAAGTATAAAATCATTTTGGGACATTCAACCACCTATCATCCGCAAGGCAACGGATTGGCGGAGTCTTCCAACAAATATTTGGTCAATATCATTAAAAAGTTGCTGGAAATAAACAAGAAGAGTTGGCATAAGAAGCTGGTCAATGCACTATGGGCAGATCGGGTGAGTTAGAAGAAATCGATTGGTATGTCCCCATTTGAGTTAGTTTATGGAGTGGATACAGTGTTTCCTACCCCTCTCGCGGTTCCGGTGGTAAAAATTCTACAGGAAGCTGGCAGTGAAGAAGATCATATGCAGCGAAGAATAAATCAAATGATCCATTTGCAGCAGACGAGGGAAGAAGTTTTTCAAAACATATTCAAGCTGCAGGAGAGAATCAAGAAAATCTATGACAGGAAAGCAAAGGCGAACAAGTTCCAACTGGAAGAAGTGGTGCTGAAATGGGATGCTAGAAATGAGGACAAAGGTAAGCACAGTAAGTTTGAAAATATCTGGAAAGGACCCTTTAAAATTGCTGCATATTGTGGTCAGAATGCTTTTCTTCTGAAGGAGATGAACGGGGAAGATTGTCCAGGAGGGCCGGTCAATGGTCGGCTGCTCAAGCGGTATCATTTCTGAGATGTTTTCTGCAGTTTACATTGTCACTGTATATACCATTTTATTTCAGTTTCATTGCAAGTGTGTGTTGTGATCTTTTCTTTAGTCTGGGGCCCGAAGTGAAGGCTATAATTCTGAGGAAGGATTTCAGCTTTGGTTTCAGTTTTTCGAGCAAGTTTTTAGTCTTTTCAGTTTTAAAAATTGAGTCGATTTGAGTCAAGTTTCAGTATATAAATTGAGTCAAGAGTTTTGTCAACTCAATGAATCCATAGCCCAATGGAAGAAGGCACTATCTATCTCTCCCAGAGATCTGCCGTTCTTGGCACCTCCCAGGAGCTACCATTCCCATTGGAGCCAATGTTAGAGTCGGTCTTTTCATCCCTCCGTCAAAGATCATTTCTCTTATTGCATTTCATTTTTAGGTGTCTCATTCATCCAATCAGTTGCATTCCATTAGAAGCATAGATTATCTGATGGAAGGGTCTTGTCTCTCATTTTCCCTCATGTCATGTATCTGTTGGTTTGTGTCTGATCATTAAAGTTCATCAAAATTCATCAAAGTCAATTTTATAGTCGTTCATAGTCATGGATGGTCTTTTGGTCAGCAAAGATTCATTTCAGTCATTAGGTCTAGGGTTTCATCTTCAAAGTGTCCAATAATGCCAGCAGGCCAGAGGGAGGCTCAAAATAAGTTTTCATCGCAAAATTTCATGGTTATAATGATTGATCATGACTTTTCTTCAAAACTTTGTTTTGAAGAAAATCGTCATTTTGTCCTTTGTAATAAATGCTATGTATATTTTCAAAATTTTTCAGTTGTTAGATTCTTCAAGGCGCAGCCCTGGTCGCCTTTGCCAAAACATGCCAGTCATCCCTGCAAAAAATCGACAAAGGTTTCATCATTCAAGTCAAAAAATCAAAATGGAAACCAAAACAGAGTTTGTATTAAATTGTCAAAGTGGCAAAATTCTACAACTTTACAAAGTGGGTTATTTCAAATCAATAATTCAAATCCAATGGTCATATAAGATATTTTGGTGTCCAAATAATCCATTTACATGAGAAATATGGAAGCAGTTAAGGATTTGGAGGAGCGGAAATCATTCGTTGTGTAGAGACTGTGTCAGAAAGTCCATTATGTGCATTGAGTACCTTGATGGCGCTATAGTGATGCATGTACTCTATTGCATTCTCCACTTAGTGAAAATTTGAACGTGCGCGTACTCTTCTTTGGGTTGTGTGTGCGGCGCACAGAGCTGTCAAGCGAATTTTTCCACTGCTTCATCAAATTTCAAATTAATTCAACTTCTTCACTTCGAGTAAGTTAGTAATGCACTTGCAATTGCTATCAAACAGTGTTTAGTATGGTTTGAAAGGGAGAATATGAAATTTTGAATGTTGAGAGATATAAACCCTATATTTTGTTAAAAAGTTGCTCCTTAGGGTTTGTATTTGAATTTTAAAGACGTGATTTTTGTGCCAAGTGTACTGGCCCATTTCCTACTGCGGTTCCCTTCCTCCTCACTGTCACACCATTATCACAAACCCTCCCTTATTCTCCAAACCACTCATACCATTTAAGCCCTATTTCCCTACCCATAAAAGATATCATTCCCTATCACTTCCCCTCTCCCATATCATTTGTAACAAATTCCCAAACCCCACATCCTAAAACACGATCAGTATTTGTTATTTCATTCTAAGTTCACTTGAAACTCCACTTTTCCCCACTGTTCCATATTCCTCACAGTCCCTCATTTCCCTTTGGCACACATTTGGCACTTGGAGGCAAAGACACCAAGTCCTCATTTATCATTTTCAACAAAACAAACATACAGTTGACATATACCTTGCAAACACCAATGGAGACGGACACGGATTCATCATATGAGCAAGACAGTGATTCTACCACAGAGCTTCATGCACCGAGAAGGCCTCGAAAAGGAGGCAAACATGTGAGGGAGGAGCCCACCTCATTGACTCAGTTGGAGGCCTGCCCACTTGCCATGGCATGTTTCCGAAAGCAGTCATGCTATCAGTATTGTGAGAGGATTGCTCAGATTCGACATCATCAAGAGTTGGCCCGATTGTTTGTTTTACATTTGCGAGATGGTTAGGTTACACTCACTGGTGTAAATTTCACCTTGACACCAGAAACCATTTCTCAGGTAACATGAATACTGAATGTAGGTGAGGAGTGGAACAAAAGACAACAGGTGGATAGAGTTCATTACGAGCCATACATCGGGCCTGGCTATCTGAGGCAGCTCAGCAGGGTATTCCCATTCCGATTCCTGAAGGAATCCTACGCGCCATTGATGAGACTTATTATCAGGTACTTCAGTTGTGAGGGCCGGTTCTCACGCCTTTATGCATACCACGTTAGGTTGTTGATGCATTTCACGAGAGTGAAGATGATGAACATTCCATATTTCATGTGCCGAAACATAGAGAGGATGACTACTCTTGTGCAGAAGAAGACTCCAGAGTAGCAACATAACAACATTTATCATTATGCGCTCATCAAGATGATTGTGGTACATCAGCTTGGATTGAAGGACATTGCATGGGAGGATTTCATTTCTGTGAATTCTTCACAGCCCCTTAGCCTCCTCCAGAGATTGTTCATGATGCGGGTGAACCTTCACATCAGTTTGAGGGTCCCGAGACAGAGCCTATCGGTGTGCCGGTGTATGTTTCTTATCAGAGAGGCACGAGAGCATTATTTGCAGCAGCCCGATGAGTACTATCTCCACCCGGGGTGGAAGGGGTCTCATTACCATCATCATCAGCACAGGTAGAGGTACAAGACAAAGGAAAGATGCCTATGCAGGAGGAAGGCCCTTCAGGAGGTCAGGATACTGATTTTACATTGATTGATGTGGACATGAGCTCTCTAAACTCAAAACTGAGAGAGATCATTCAGGAGCAGAAAACTGAGATCAGCACATTGATCGAGAAGTTGCACAGAGCTTAGTGGATCATTAACTATTTGGAGCAGCGGAATAAGAAGTTGGAGGATCAGCAGACGATCATGGAATTGCAAAACATTCGTGAAAATCGACAAGCTTCCCAAAGAAGCCCATCCGAGATGACACCTATTGAGCGGGAGATTGAGGCCGATAGGGAGACTTGGCTGGAGAGGGTCAGTATCCATCTCGAGAATCTGTTGGAGAAGGTGAACAAGGAGAAAAGTATTCTTAGCCACATGAAGAATCACTATTGGGCACGCACACATGTTTGTAAAGCAAAGATTAAGATCCTGAAAGCGAGGCCAAGGAGGGCACTGAGGAGGCGCAAAAGGCATGATCGGCTCAAAATATTGGCCGAAGCTTCTTTGGCTGAGCATGGTACTTGATGAGGGACCTTCAGTCCAAATTTCAAGGAATTTGGAGAAAATTTTGTGATTTTTGAATTTTTGGTCACAAAACAAGTTTTTCTGCCCGACGCGTAGTGCCACCTTGCGCGCGCTTATGATTGGGAGATCTTCTAGAGGAAAACTTGATATTTCTGGATTTTTTATGAAAATTTATGCATGCTTAGGAATGGCCTTAGGATTTCATCAAGTTCTGGGTGGCTTAAAGGGTCAAGAACACCTTGAAAATGGCCTTTCTGCCACTTCTTGCACACACAGGAACCAGTCTTGGGAGATTGAACTTGTGGAGGGGAAAATGGACACCAAATCTAGAAATTCCACTTGGTTTGGAAAGTACACAGACAGGGCTTTCCAACGAGCTATCATGAGCTCAATTTGGACTTCGGGCAGTGCCTCACAATCAGCTCCAAAGTTGTGCTACGCATAGAGATTTTGGGCGCGGGGCATAGAGGATTTTGGCTTATTTTTCACTCCACAGCTCAGAATTTCGCCTAGTTTTGGCTAGTTTCACTTTTTCATGTAACTATTGATCTATATTAATTTAATTTCATAACCATGATGTAATTTTGGCACATTTTTACTTGTTCTATAATATTCATTCACCAAAAGGTGAAATGTGAGTGAATGGATCAGTTTCCTAGCATATAGAGGCAAGTTGTTTCATGGCCTATTTTCTAGTTCCTAGTTTAGATATGGTTGAAACAACTCCTAGAATGATGAGCTCGACCCCTAGAGGCATGGGGAGGAGTTATGCTTTTCTATATTATGTATTTTCTTAGACATTTTCAGGGTTGGACATTTGGGATAGCTCAACACTTCATTGTACATTCATTCTGCAATTTTGGCAAAGGAATAGACCAGGGTTTGCAGCCCTCTTTGGGATCCTTGTGGCTCTGTGTTTTGATGATTTTTTTCTCCATGTATTTGTAAGTTCATTGATGTTTTTGTGTATCATTTCTCTTCTCCTTTCTTCTTATATTAAGCAAATCAGTGTTAAAGGTAGAATTCAATAGCTTTGCTTTGCTCTGCCTTTAGTTTTGTTTAATTTTACATGTTTTCATCTGTTTGAGAAGGAATTTTGAGACCCTCTTGCCCTCTTCAGCCCCTCACTAGTCTGATCCTTCCATTCAATCAATTTAAAACATCAAAACACTTTATTTCGTCGCCCCAATCAGAACTCTGCAAAAACTCGGCCTAATCCCCGCACCCAAAACTGCCTTTCCCTTTGATCCAACGAAAACCCCCAAAATCAAAATCAAACTCATTTATTTATATACCTAGCCTAAAATCAGTTGTTGTTACAGTCATCTCAAGCCCTATTTCTTACTTTTCGCTTCAATTGACCGGAGCGAGCCTTCTCCTATTACGATAGCTTTAGGCTACCCGGAGCGGCGTGGTTTGATGTTACTGAACCTCTGCCTTTTTCGGCTGGGGTATATTTGGCGATAACACGACAAATATGTCCGACATGAGGGCTGTAGACATACCCTTCAGATCCATCTACTTCTGGTATACAAGGATAACATAATGGGTATTAAAATGTTTAAAGATGGGTTAACCAAATATTTAGACAATGAATAATGAGGGAAGATCCACTTATATCTGTATTTTTCTTGTTTATGGGACCTACCCAATATATGTACCTTGATCTGGAAAAAGTAAAGATAGGAACAGTAATGAAGAAAAACATGTTTATCCTTGCATTTCATCAATATATTTTTCAATTTAATAGATCAAATTTATTCTAATCCAATATAATAAAGTACTGAAACATAGTGTTGTTCCATTCAATGCCATTATGAAAAACTGGAAAAAGAAGGTAAAATACTTGGCATTTGCAGGATTGTGATAGAACTGAAAATAATTTTACTAAAATTATCCTCACTGATGATTTTCCTTTTCTTTCTTGTGTAGCAATTTCTCTTGTAAAGAACACCCATAAAACTTGTTCCAATTTAGAGGTATTGAGACAAATGTATGGTAACTTGTCAATCCAAAAAGTATGTTGACATAATTCTTTCCATTCCTTATGCTTCTTCTATGATGTTTTGAGATGTCCCCAACATATTCTCGATCATGTGATTGACTTGATGGCTAGGAATATTTTTTTCTTTCCATATTGTTCATTGCTAGGAAAGTTTGTACATTTTTTTCAATATAGTCTTGATCATGTGATTGACTTGATGGCTAGGAATATTTTTTGTTTTTCCTTATTGTTCATTTCTGCAAAATTTGAGCATTAAAGGCAAGAATATTGATCTCTCTTATTTTTCTTATTTAAGGATACCTCCCTAAGCTAAATATTCCCTTCTGAATTAGACTCTTCAACTATGTGACTACATGATTTTATTTGTGGTGTGGATGTGGCCTTTAAGGGGTGCTTTAGAATAATAGTTTCCTAAATTAGTGGACACTCTCCACTGGACATTAATCTCAATGCTCAAGAGTCATGTTCACCTCTAGGATCCAATCTATTTTTCACATTTTCAAATATTTTTTTTTCAAAATCAAAGTGTCTGACAATTTTGGGATCACTATGTGTGTAATATAGACAAAATTTTCTTAAAAATAAATGTGGCATAAATTTGTCTTGACCTTGGAATGCAGGAACATCAAGATGCAGGCAATCCAGTCCTAGAAGTTGAATGCAATGGTGTGACCTTCAAAATACCCAAAGATATTAGAGTCTCAAAAAATTTGAAAGCTGCTGAGGTGTGATATTTTTCATTATTGCAGTTAGTATGGGGTCTGAAAATTCACTGAATTTGTAGATAAGTGAATGTAGCATTATTCTCAATTTTCGACCTTGAAAGCTGCAGGATTCTTGCAATTTTGTGAGTCCAGAGTTCTCTTTCGGTGGTAATAACAAATATTTCCAGAAACAAAAGTAGATTAAAGTTACAAATAATCCAAAGATGAAGGTCAGTTACATGTTCCAGTGATGGAGACATCGTTTATGTATCTTTGTTTGTTGAGAAAGTATTGAAGCATATATTAACATGTAAGTACGATGGACAAATTTGATCGAATCCTTCTAAAAAATGGCAAGGACCTTCACATGCAGCTAGTCCCTTCCCATCATTAACAGATAAGTATGAGACTTTTGACAAAAAAAAGCAGGGGTGAAACTTCAAAATTATCGAAGACTGCCAAGCTAACATACACTTCTGAGTAAATATGGTCAACAATGAATATGCATAAAAATATTTCGGTTGTAATACTCAGTGAAGGTTGCCCCTGATAAAGGATATTACAAGTAGAGGAAGGTTCTCAACTTGGCATTACAAAGTGATTGCATCCATCTAGAATTCAAAGAATTAAAATTTTTGCTTGTCACTGCATTACAAAGTGTTTACATCCATCTAGAATTTGAAAAATCATAAATCTTTCCTTGTCACTTCTTTCCCCAGTTAGGTGGGACAATCTGGAAGTATGAGGTGTTGTTCTTTAGGGCTTTTGTTTAGGGTGGAATTTGAAGAATGATAGATATTTGATTGTTTCTTGTTGCCCCAAATAGATGCAACAACTGAGAAGTATGAAGTGATCCTCTAGAGGGCATGTGGTTAGGTTGATACAAGTACACATTGATTTTTGTAGACTAGTGCTAAGTATTGATGTCTAAGATGAAGATAGGAGTTAATTATTAATTTTACTGATCTAAAGTAATAAAATGAGCTGCAGAAAAACATATAGCTCCATCAACAGGATGGGGCACTTAATAATTGAATTTTTTACTTTCAATCCTACAGAACTATGGACTAAGAAACTACGGTCCTTGCCTCAAAGCCCTAAAAAACTGATACACACAATTAATATATAATAGTTGCATGCAACCACTCTTAAAGTGACTGACTTTAAACTTTTCATCTTTGATATAGTCCATATATTTCACAAGAAACATAAATGTATGCTCATATTTTTCTATAGACATGGATCCCTGCTTTAAGATATGGAATGCATTAACATTAACTAATGCTGAGAGTCATGCATTAACAATCTATAATAGCTTATGATGCTCCCTCTATAGTGATGCACTATCTATCAAACACTTTTATATCATTAGAGAAGTTGTGCAGACTGAACTACCTTTCTAAACGTGGAGCTTAGTTTTGGCTGAATAACCTGTAATGTTGTCATCAATGGCAGGAGGCTTTCACATTTTTTAATTCATGGAAGGCATACGATGACTTACGTTCGTGTCTTTTATTAGAATATGTAGATGATGGACTGGTAGTTTGTTTCATACCTCTAGATCCTGCATACTAGCTTATTGTTGGCACTTTGCAGCATTAAGCTTTCTAGGTCTATGAGCATCCTTTGATGTGCTCTCAATCGCTCCTGTATTCTTTAAGTTTAGTGTTGAGTCTAGGATGTACCATTTCTTAGCCATGAATTTTATTTTTCACTTGTATTTCATTTTCTTTTGTCACTTTAGGAGTTGCCTTGGCACTCACACATCATTATCAACTTGGGACCTCCTTGAAAGGGGCAGTCTATCATTATCTATGATACAATATTTGGCCTTAGACGAGGCTAATCGCATGCTTGAAATGGGTTTTGAACCAGAAATTCATAAAATTGTCCAATACCATGCTCTTCAGTGCTAATTTTCCAAAGGAGATACAGGTAATGTTGAGAATTATTATCCAGTGGTTTGATGAAATCAATTAAACTGGTGTTTTGATTTGTCATGCATATATAGTATATACTATTTCGACATATGGTAATCCATGATTTGTTGTGATAGATGTTGAGATATTATAGAGTATGACATGGTATTCCAACTCAACCTGTTTTCACTTTGTCAGATCCCCCTTCATCAATCCTATGGTTGAATCATCTATTTTATTTATCCTCATATGTGATAAAAAATCTTACTAGATTCATCTGGGAATTTCTGAACATCACAATCTATTTTCTTGCAGATGTTGGCTGTGGATTTTCTTTCAAATTACATATTTCTGGTAGTTGGAAGGGTTAGTTCTAGCATAGATCTGATTGTACAAAGAGTAGAGTTTGTTCCTGATGCTTGTGCTAGACCCAATTGCTGGTTACACTTGCCACCTATTTGATGCATTTGCTTACTAAGCTAATCAATACCAAAACCGATTTCATTGCAGGGATGAAACAAACTTACTTGATGTGTGTTTTTCTCATTACTTTGTTAAGTTTCTATGTATCTTAATATTAAAAATATCTATGGAAAAATAGAAGCCTCAAATCTAGCAAAGATTGCGTGGCTGGATTCTTGTGATTGCAAACTAGAAAAAGTTGAATAGGTAGACCATGTTGCCTTATTCATAAGAAAATGGAATTTTCTTATTGATGTTGTTTTCAGAAACACACCTCGAGATCTATGGCTGAGATCTATGGAAATAATTTTTTTTAAATATTTTTTTGTTGTCGTCGGTATTCCGACGACTAGGTTTTTTAAAAAATAGATTTTTTCCGTCGCTATTGCGACACTTAGTTTTTTTTTTTTTTTTTACTTTTCATTGCTCTTCAAATATTTCTAACGTCGCTCTTCTGACACATTGCTAACATCGCTCTTCCGACACATTGCTAATGTCACTCTTTCGACACATTGCTAATGTCGCTCTTTCGACACATTGCTAATAGAAACGCTTTTGATAACATCGGAATAGCGACGGTCTGGCTAACTTTGGAAGAGTGACGATCGTCTGGAAACATCAGAAAATGTGTCTCTCTTCTGACACTTTATTGGAGTGTCGGAATTGCGACGTAATGGCTAACCACGTTTTGCCCCGCCTCAAAGTATCGCTCTTGGGACGCCTATGTGTCGCAAGACATAAGGGGAATTTTGAGGTCTAAAATGGGCCTCCTAAGGAAATTATAAAATAATAGTGGAAATCATAAAATAAGGTTTGATGACATCATCAAATTTTATAGGGAAAAAAGAAAAAACTACTTTTTCAACTCGTATTTTCAACTTATCTCCCAAATTTTTTACTCAAATTTCGAGCGGGAGTACTCATTGGATGCAAAAATTAATTCCTCATCCAAGAATTACCCATGTTGCATACTTTCGATGGACCCTGCTACATTAACAATGAGAAATACATGAAAAACGTGATTGCAATCACGTTTTTTCATGTTTTATCATTTTTCGTGTAGTAGGGTCCATCAAAAGTATGCAACATGGGTACTCCTTGGATGAGGAATTAAATTTTGCATCCAAAGAGTAATCTCGCTCGAAATTTGAGTAAAAAAATTGGGAGATAAGTTGAAAATACGAGTTGAAAAAATAGGTTTATTATTTTATTATTTTTTAGTCTTTTTACCCTTTTACTTAAAAAATGGTGAATCATCCCCCATGGTTGACATAATCATATTGAATCCTATTGATTCTTAGAAATTTTATTTTGGTTGTACATTTTTCTTATGAGGCCCATTTTAGACCTCAAAATTCCCCTAATGGAGACATTTTGGCCGTCGGAAATTGGGCCAAATGTGCTAGTGTAATGATATCAATGAACAATATATGGACGTAGTCACCTTGTGAACTAAAAAGTTCCAACACTTGAAACATCAACAATTGACAAGGATGACATCTCATTTAATATAACCATGACAACTCATAAAGAGGTGATCTCAAATTTTGTGATTGTTTAGGGCTCATAGAGTAACACTATCAATATAAAATACGCATATATTTATAGATATTAACATCATTTCCTCTTTCACATATTCTAAGAACATGTGAAATAATATCCTCAAAAGGGATAGTTAAATAAGATATATTTCACTTCAAAATTTATATAAGTAAGAGACAAGCATAAAAATAGTATCTTGTGCAAATGGATGATCTCAATAACATTCATGGAACTATATGCTATGATGGTTTGAAATATAACATTGTTTAAATGGGACCTTAAAAAGTGTCTTCCTTACACAATTCTTATTAACAAGTCGAGCTCAACCATATAAAAATTATATGTATTACATATTTTTATAAATATAAAAATAAAAAATAAAAACAAAAACAAATTGAAAGTTGAATCGCACATAGAAATGAAAAAAAAAAAAGGAGTATAGAAATTCAAAGGGTTGAGGAAGCATCAAAAATAAAACCTATAACATATATTTACTAAACATTGTGTTAACAAGGATGGATGCAAAGTAGCAAGTCACTAATTTTAATTGAGTATACATTGGAATATAAATAATAGACTAAGCCTTTACGAATGGAATTGATTCACACAATCTACATTTGAAAAATACTAGCTAGATCCAAGTCCTTAACTTTTCTATGACCTTCAATATAGAAAACCAAAGCAATGAGGAAGAGAAGCAAAATTAAAGACAAGGGCATGAGTAAGTGACAGAGCCCAAAGCTAAGGGAGCATGAGCAGTAGAGAGGAAATCAAAGGTATCAAGGGAAAAAACTAAGGGGGGTAGTATGAGTTCAATATGTAAGAAAGAAAGCGACCTAAAAATAGGAAATCCTTAAGGCACCAAAAAATAATATCATTTATGATCCTATGAGCTCTAGCCAATCCAAAGAGGAGGAAAAATGAAATGGAAACTCTTTTACATCAATGTTTAATAGTGGAATGGAAACCTAAGGAATTGTATGTGTGCTTTGCTGAAGGAATGAGTATCACATCATACAAATCCAATTATGCACCAATTTTTGTAGTATTATTGTTGAAGTTAGAGCCTTCACATGAAAACAATAATGAACTACACCCAACAAGAACACACACAATGCACATGAGAAGAAGGATTGGGAAATAATTCTAACCATATTTGCATTAAGTATTCATGTGCATTTATACATTAGGATATGGTTATAGCAGTTGTATTGGCTTGAACTAATCACTCATTATATTTACTTTATCGTTTTCCACTCATTACATGAGTTTACTTATACTAAATGTGATGACTCTTACATAATCCTAAGACGCCTCTCAACATCTTCCCCACCCTCAGTTCCTTACTCATCTCTAGCAAGTTCGCAACAATAATATGATGACCTATTTATTTTTTAGTATTCATCTTCAATCAGGAAGGTGTTTGTGTATGCAGTGCCTTTTTTCTACTCACTCGACAAGGTCCTCTTGACTCTCTTGCTCATCTCACACATGCACACAACCTATGGTGGAGCTCATACCTCATCCAACCTACCATTTTTCCACTTTCTGGCTTTTGAGGTAACAACCCAAAGAACGTTTTTGCTACTCTTATACTAGGGGCTCAATCAATTCATTTTTTTGTTGTCATAATTATCTATTTGGCTCTTTGTGTTCAGCTTGTCATCTTCTTGATTTCTCTCTTCACTCCTCACCCACTAAAAGTTTTTTTGCAAATAGTTTTTTTGCTCATCTTAGATGCTTTATCAAATCGGTGTTTCTACTTAATGTATTTTTCTGTTGCTTTCTTATTGTTGTATACTTTCTGCTTTTATGGACTCTTTGTTAGTGTATCACTCATTTTTTTGTTGTTTTTGTTTTCTTCTAGATATATTGGAATTTATATTTGATATATTACATGATGGACACATTTAACTAGACTATTACACATCTATTTTTTTTCCAAAACAATACTTTTTACAACAATTATTGACTTGATATCATTAGGTATTGGCAAGAAGCCAATATTTAAATAACGAAATGTGACTAAAAGGTTCAATCAACATCATAATTATAGATTCAAAATATTTCATGTAACTTTTCTTCTTGTACCATAACTTATTACATATAATATTCCTATATTTATTTATACATATAAACTCCAAACTACATAAAATTTCTTAAAAACACTTGAGTCATTGCTTTATCGGCTCTACAAGTCAGATGTCTACCAACCAGCATAGATCCATATTAAGTACATATCTAGCATAGATCCATCTTAAGTACGGATCTAACATGAGCCGAGAGGGATCAAATTTCTTCACGTGCAAACTTTTTTAGAGTGCAAAATGCAATGTGTTATTAAAAACTTAATTTTTTTTCTATATAGATATATGAAGTTGATATGGACATAGATCTTCAAATATTTTATTTAAATCTCTTCTTGAAATATTTTTGAAAAGTATAAGATTTAAACATATGATTCACAATTTGTTTTAATTCTAATTATAGCTGACATTATTTTTGTATTTAGAGCATAATTTTTATTTTAGAGGGCATGGACATACGAACAAACTTACACATCCCCTCATACTGGGTTGTAGAACTAGCATAGATCCATCTTAAGTACTGATCTAGAGGGATCAAATTTCTTCTTCACGTGCAAACTTTTTTAGAGTTCAAAATACAATATTTTATTTTTCATTGTTTAAATTGTATTTTTGAATGCTAAATAGAGTATATATAGGACCAAATAAACATTTTAACCATAAAAACTTAATTTTTTTCTATATATAGATATATATGAAGTTGATATCAACATAGATCTTCAAATAGTTTATTTAAATCTCTTGTTAAAATATTTTTGAAAAGTATAAGATTTAAACATACTATTCACAATTTTTTTTACTTCTAATTATAGCCGACATTATTTTTCTATTTAGAACATAATTTTTATTTTTATTTTTATGTTAAAAGGCACGGACGGACAAACTTACACATCACACATCCCCTCATTCTTAAGTATGGATGTAACATGAGCCTAGAGGGATCAAATTTCTTCACGTGCAAACTTTTTTGGAGTGCAAAATACAATGTGTTATTTTTCATTGTTTAAATTGTATTTTTGAATGCTAAATAAAGTATATATAGGACCAAATAAACATGTTAACCATAAAAACTTTTTTTCTATATATAGATATATATGAAGTTGATATCGACATAGATCTTCAAATAGTTTATTTAAATCTATTGTTTTTTTTTTGTAAGCTTGGATACATCACCCAAATCATAAAAGGGAATTGAAAATGTGATGAGTGCTATAACATCCCGCCTCGTCGCTATTTAACCAAGACTTCACGGACTATTTAAATATTTTTGAAAAGTATAAGATATAAACATATTATTCAAACATTTTTTTTACTTTTAATTATAGCCATTTTTCTACTTAGAACATATTTTTTATTTTTTATTTTTAGTTTAAAGGGCACGAACAGACTCACAAACTGACACATAGAATGAGCCTCTCCGCTCAACCAACATATATCCATCTTAAGTACGGATCTAACATGAGTCGATAGGGATCAAATTTCTTCACTTGAAAACTTTTTTAGAGTGAAAAATACAATGTGTTATTTTTCATTATTTAAATTGTATTTTTGAATGCTAAATAGAGTATATATAGTACCAAATAAACATTTTAACCATAAAAACTTAATTTTTTTTCTATATACAAATATATATGAAGTTGATATTGACATAGATCTTCAAATAGTTTATTTAAATCTCTTGTTGAACTATTTTTGAAAAGTATAAGATTTAAACATATGATTCACACATTTTCTTTACTTCTAATTACTTTACAGTGTATTCATTTTTTTTAATTATAGCCGACATTATTTTTTTTAATTATAGAAGACATTATGTTTCTATTTAGAACATAATTTTTATTTTTTATTTTTATATTAAAGGGCACAAACCCTCATACTGGGTTGTAGAATGAGCCTCTTGCCTCAACAAGTCCACTTCAATTCCATGGGTCTGTTTAGTCATTTTTTCTAATAGGTCAATCAAGTAAACTACATTAATTGATAGAAATGCACCTGACTAAATTTATTCATTAACTATCATATTTCTTCTAAAGAATTCACAACATGCACCATGGTCGACATGACCTTTCACTGCAATGGCAGAGCTTGAGAGTGGAAAATAATTTAATGCTTTATATATATAAATTCCTTCTATGTTGAATTTTGATGTTATATATATTGGATGAATAATGATGGCGAAAAGATATTAGCAACAAGAAGTCACAAATAAAAATTATATGTTATGCCCCGAAGAAGAATAGATATTAAGGCTTCTTGAGATCCACAACAACCATGTTTACTTATTAATGCTTCCTGAGATCCACAACGACTACCCTTATGTTGCTTGAACTCCCTCATGTGAGAGAAAAAAATTGTTAATAATGTAGCTGCATTGGCCACTGGGGATTCCACCTCGGGGCAACGGGAAGGTGAGGATTCAGTCTTCTTTATCTTGTTAAT